>SSNR01000062.1:2562687-2672992 GCA_006937965.1 Callopanchax toddi | reverse complement strand
AGATTAATTAATGATATTTGTCCCACATCTCTAGAGGAAATTAGAAGGCGGTGGGAATCTGACATGGGTATGGTGATTACTGACAAATTATGGGAGGCTACCCTCGGACGGATACATGGATCCTCAATCTGTGCACGACATGGTCTGATACAACTGAAAGTGGTCTTGAGAGCTCATCTTACAAATGCAAAACTGGCAGATATTTATCCTAATGTTGACCCCTGTTGCCCTCGGTGTAAGGGAATACCTGCAAATCATATTCATATGTTCTGGTCATGCCCAGCACTTTTCACTTTTTGGGAAATTATTTTTGATTCATATACAAAAATCTTCAAGAAGAAAATCCAGCCAAACCCAATGACTGCTATATTTGGAATTACCCCCTCAGTCCACTCTTTATCAAGCAATGCCCAAGATGCCATTGCCTTTACCACTCTTATTGCAAGAAGTATTTTGTTTAATTGGAAACAGCAATCTCCACCTAGTTTTACAAGATGGATAAAGGAGACACTATATTTCTTGAAATTGGAAAAAATACGATTTACTTTAAATAGAACTACACAACAATTCTTAGAGACCTGGAAACCTTTCCTGAATTATTTTGATGAATTACAGCTGCCCTTGGTTGAATGGACTGCTGATCATGGTTAATTTTATTCATTTATAATTTAATGCATGATCAAATAGGGATAATTTAGTATCACTGTTGTTATGATTTATGTTAATGTATTTAATTGTTTGAATCATTGTTTATTTGGTTTTCTTGTGTATTGTTTGTTTTTTGTTGTGTCAGTTTTTGTCAATTGTTTTTGCTTTTTCTGTTTGTTTAATTAAAAAAAAAAAATCAGCACTGGACAAATTCAAAGGGCTCATTTCCATGTAAATGGATTAATGCTCAACTACCACTATTTTACTATGAATATGTTTTATTCTAAATAAAATACCATAATATGTCTTGTCTCTTTAAAATCAATGCTAACCAACTCTAATGTCTAAATAGATTTTCTTTTATTTTACAATTAAACTGTGTTAATCACAGTTTACTGTAAATCAGAAGTTTTTAAATAAAATCCTGTGATGAATTTTATTGTTGCTTTTTTGATATCTTTCTTTTTAAGCCTGTCATTATTTACAGTATTACAGTTTAAGATTAACACATTTAAAGAAATTACCATAACAACAAAGTTGCTGCTAAAACTATTATTTCTAAAACTTCAGTGAAATGTTCATTTACTGAAGAGTATTTTTTTTTAATTACTTCCATCCTAATTAGTATTTTCAATTATATGTTTAATTATTTTTCCAGAAAACTGTCAACATTTTTAATAGGACGTGTTTAGTATCGTTCTATGGAAGTTAGAGGGCATTAGTCAAAATAGACATTTTTTTAAATTAAAACTTTATTTTCTATTTACAGATTATACATACAGTATTGTAGCCTCTTCAATAGAAACACAATATACATTAAAGCAGTTTTAGTCCATTTGTTTACCAGTTATTACAGATACTATATTTACAATTTTTTCTATTTCTTAACAAAATTAAAATAATGTGTTCAGGATCGTCTGCCTTCCAGACAAAGAGCATCATTAAGTATTTACTGTACCTCTCAATCAGGACCAGCCTAATGAAAACCCGAGGATGTGATTGATCCTCTGATGGCCTGAGATGGGCCTCACTTAAAGTTCAGCCATTTTTTTCCTTGGTTCTTGTTAAAACCCCAAACTATTGTTGAAAATAGTTAATTTGCTGTAGTTCAGGAGAATCCTGGTCCTCGAAGGCCACAGTCCTGCATGAGGTGTCTTCTCTTCAACACACCTGGTTTAAATGTTGAATTAGCTCCTCAGTGTGACCACCAGAAGGCTCTTAATCATCCACTAATTCAGATCAGGTGTGTTGAAGAGAGGAAACCTCCTGGCCCTCAAGGTCCAGGATTCCCCACCCCTGCTGTAGTTGAAGAAACACTTCACTTGTTCTATTTAAGTCTTTCAGGAGGATAAAACATAAACATATAGAAGAACTAGATATTATTGTAGTTTTCCTACGTGGAGGTAGTCACTGGAGAAACAGGGACCATCCAGTGATGCAGCTGATACTTTCCTTAAACTGACAGTTTGAGGCATTTGTTTGCTTTTGCTTGCCTTGCCTCACAGGCAATTATCCTTTTAGAAAAATCACCAAGCTTCTCATTAGACTGTTGGCTTTAAGCATATAAATAAAAAGATGTGACTCAGAGTAACATGTACGTTTTTATTTTTTAACTATAGCAGACTTACCGGCAGACTTGTTTTCTTTTTATCTGGTTTGAGAACTTTATTTTTGTAAAAAACATAAAAGTTGAAGTATGCCTTACAGTTTAATTTCCGTTCTGTTCTAAAGCTGTTTATGTTGACAGCTTGAAGTGGGAAAACAAGAGCGCTGCATCAGAAGTCGAGGCCTCCGTGGTCAGCAATAATTTAACGAGTGTCACTAATAATTTCTGTCAGCAGGCTCTCGCTTTCCTTTTCTGTATTTCTGAAATGTTGGCTGTCTGTCTTTGGGTTCTTTGATGCAAACAGTTTAACTAGGCCTTCCTCTCTTGACTAAATGTATTTTTAAAGACATGCATTGTTGTATTCACAATGCATTTATAAAGCTTGGGCCTATGTGATGAATAGAAGCTGCACCGTTCTAATGACAACAGTAACTGAAACAACAGCAGGTCTTTTCTCTCACAGGGACTGCCTTGAGATGCAAAAGAGGCAGTCAGAGCTATCATTGACTTCCTCCTTCTTTCTTTCTTTTTTTTTTTTTTTTTGAAGGTCATAAACAAATCTCCTGTCAAGAGCTTTCACAAGCAAGGCTCCTGCAAAGCCCTTTAATATTTACCATTTCCCCAGAGGATCTGCTGAGTCTAGGGCATGAATGATACTGGCAAACTGCATACCACCAGCTAAATCCTCAACAAAAACCATCACATTTTTCAGAGGATTGCTTGTGTCTGTTGCCTTATGTAATTCCTTTTTCCCCCCTTGCCTTTGGTCACTGACACTCCAGAGAAAGCAGCTTTAGGTAGAGCTGTGATATGTTGGTAACAGAGATACCATTTCAAGTCTTGAAAGGACTTAAAACATAGGCTTTAAAGTATTTGTGGTCATATAAAATAAATCAATAGCCCAGGCCAAACTCTTAAACATTTTAAGGAGAAAAAAAGAAGGTAAAGATAGGAGGATGTGCTTTATATTCTGCTGGGAGGTCGTCACCTTGTTATAAAAAGGAGAAGAAAGATGTTATTTTTTGTGTCGGAGCATCACACCAGCAAGGTGACAAAAATGAAAAAAATAAAACAAGTTGGAGGAGAGAGAACAAAATCCTGTCATAAATGAGCAAAAGTTACTTCAAGGAAACATGTTTACTTGAAATTCTGTTAAACAAAGTTGGTGCTTTATGATGTATATATATAGATTTTGCTCATTTGTGAGAAAGAAAAATGATAAAAGAACCTCATAAACACACAGGACATGTCAGATATTAGCTTAAAGCCTTCGTTGATTCGCGCAGCTATTTTAAATATTAATATAATTATTCCCATGTCTCATATCAGCTGCACACAATATTAGAGCATCTGACTGAAACAATGTGACAAACTGACCATCTAGTGTCTGTATGAAGATCGGTTAAAAGTTTGATCGTATCCAAACAGCTCTTTCTGTGTGGAGCAGATCCAAACTAACAAATTGTGAAACAAGCTAAATGCTAATAGTGTTGATGCCTAACTTAAAAAACAAACTCAATATGCCGTGCTCATTGTCAACTCAGCCTTTAATATCCCCAGAACTGAAGAAAACTTTACATTCATATAACACAACCCTTACCAAACAGTGATTTTCTTGAGTTTTTTATAATCCAGCTAAAAAACTTACTGTGCTTTATGTCAATATTTGGATGTGACCGAATTGTATAACTATGTATTAAACATAAATTTTATGATGAAAATTATTATTCAAGTCACGGATTTCAAGCTTTTACATATTTTAACTGGTGCTTTTAAAAGTGAGAGTCAGTCTAAATAATAATAGAAATCCAGAATGTTCATATCATGAACTGTCCTGATTCGATCACGTGATTTAAGACTCAATCGGAATCTGGTGTTTCCTCCCGATCCAGACTCAGATATATATTTATATATATTCTCATTATTCTTTAACAGTGGTTCCCAAACTTTTTCTTCTGCACCCCCCACTCCCCAATGATTTTACACATTTTTTCCATGCCCCTCCTACTTATGGTGAAGGTCTGCATACAGAGCATCAGCGGGGGTGAAAAAATGATGTGCTCCCCTGACTATAGAAGTATCAGTTCGGGACTCGGTATCGGTAGATGCTCAAAATCAAATGACTCGGACTCAAGGGCAAACAAACCTGATCGGGACATCCTTATTGTAAACTCTTCATTTAATTAAATTTCTTTTACATCCTTAAAATAACATTTCTGGTATTAGCTTTTCAATTTCCAAAAACAAGGAAATGCTAATTAAAACCAGGCAGGAGGCAGAAAAACTAAAATTTCAGTTAAAAAATGTCAGTTTTGTGCGTCGTAAAGTTACTAAATCACCATCAATACCCCCAGGCTCAGGCATGCTGTGAGCTTCAAAACAGAACCGACTGGAATTTAAATCCCAACACCAGAGGTCCATAATATCAGCTCCAACAAATATCTATAATGACCTTTTTTTCTGTGCATATAGTTTCCAATAAATACTTGACCCTGGTAATATATTTATAACCAAAGCTGTTTGCGAGTTTCACTTTTAAATATTTCCACAAAGCACCATCAGAGCAATATTTTCAGATTTTCTTCTTTATTTCTATAATAGACTAACTGAGGTTTTGTGTCTACGTTTATGAATTTTCCCAAGTGGGCGGAGCTAAAGGAAGCACAACAGCATCAGGTTTAACTGACCCTGTGTGTTAAACTGACTGACATCAATCAGCCTTTAGAGTTATTGGATATAAGTCAAGCACCAATTAAAATGTGGGACATAATTTACATTTTCTAGGATGACCTGGTGACCCTGACTCCACCTACAGCCCTAAAACAAACTTACTGAGTGATTCTAAGTTTAATGTGGGCCCTTATAGTATGTATGCATGATTGTGTCTTATTCTTTTCTCCAGTCTGACAACATGTTAACTCTGGGAGAACATTTAAGTGTTGTAATTCGGTCCGCATGCCCACATCTACAGAATTTTAATAATCTTGTCCTGTCGTTAACATTCTAACACGTGTACTGTTTGATGTAATTCTGTTCCCTTTGGTTTTACTCTCAGTCTCCTCCATAACCTTAAACTGGCCCTGAATCCAGCCAGTCGAACCTTTCCCAACGCTCTGATCACTTTCCTTTTTTCCACTAACTTCAATGACTTTTGCTAAATGCCATATTGATTTATAAAATTCTCCTTCTCACCTTTAACCTAGCTCAGTTGTATCTCTCTGAGCTCCTTCATATCTACACACCCACTCGTCCTCTCAGATCTTCATCCTCGCTACACCCCCTGCCTGCTCCACCACTATGGGGCCTGGAGCCTTCAACTGTGCTGCTGCTGCTGCTGCTTCTCAGTTCTGGAACCGTCTCCCACAAGACACTGGCAACATTGCCTCTCTCCTCTCAAAGAACGTCTTTGAAAACTTGCCTGACAAAGATGAGATTTATTCATTAAATTACTTACTTGTAAGTAAGTGGGGTTTATTTATATAGCGCCTTTCAAGATATAAATCACAAGGTGCTTTATACTCACAAACAAGTGAGAAAAATACAGACAACTGACAATAGAAAACAAGTAGGAAAAGAAAGTAACAGAGTTCACTTAAAGCATTTGAAAAGGTGAGTTTTGAGCTGTTTTTAAAGAAGAGACCACTGAGTTACTGATCTCAGGGGGAGAGAGTTCCAGAGTCTGGAGGCAGCAGCAAGCATTCTTCCTCCTTTGGTCTTTAGCCTGGTGCGTTGCACAACCAGTAGGCTCTGATCACTGGACCTCAGGGACCTGCTGGGGGTGAACGATGTAAAGGATCACTGATGCATGCTGGTGCTTGTCCATTTAGGTCCCTAGAAACCAGAACCAGGATCTTAAAGTGAAATCTGGAAATTATGGGTGGTTTTATGATTTATGGGTGTATTTGGATGTTGGTGAAAAGCAGGAATTCTAAATGACCTGTAACCGATTCAAGGAAGTTTGGTTTAGACAGGTGAAGAGCGACTGCATTAGTCCAAATGTGAAGAGAGGTAATGTGAAGGTGTGCTAAAGAGGGAGCAGAATGACTAGGAATATTGTGTATATTCTGCCTTGTTCACTGTTCTTAAAAAAAAAAGACGGTTAAAATAAAACATAGTCGTCACATTTATTCAGCAAAAAGACTTTTTGTTTTATCATTTGAAAATAAAAGTTGAAGAAGCCTAAAAAACAGTTGCTTCCGTTGACATGAACCTATATGCTTACATATGTCAGTTTTTACAATACTGTTCACCGTTAATTGATCTAAATATTCATGTAGGAAGATTACATACTTTATCCTAATTGTATCTACAAAGGTCTGATTTGTCAAGTGTTTCTCCAGCTGGTGAAAACAGCTGGTGTGACACGACGTCTACACGAAACGCTGAAATCAGAATAACAGATGCGAACATCCACTCGTAGGTGTGTAAACGGGGGGAAACTTATCAGATCGCTCTGCTTAAGCGCCTCGCCAAAAGGAAAAACATTTGGTCAATATCTATTGAACTCTCTTGAGATCAGTCATATAGATAATAGTATTGATCCATAGAATCCTCAGGATGTGGAATATTTAAAGTTTGACAATTATCATGCTGTTACTGATTCATGCAGTCTGTAATTAGTTTGATTTTTGCCAGAACACGTCCTGCGATGGTTCCCTTTTGGATATTTTTAGACTCTAACGTCTTCTGGAGATGTTTTGTCAGGTTTTTTTAAACCTGCAGTGCAAGAATTTAAAACTGGTGTCTACAGTTCTGTTATTAAAACCATTATTGTAAGTTTGTGCTTATTATTGTTGCAGATCTGCTTTTTTTTATGAGATGGTTTACTCTATTAGATTATTTGGAGGACGCAGGAGTCAGTTAGCATTTTGAGTTTGAAATGTCCTGTACATTCTCAGATTTTAAGGCTGAAATCAGACTGAATTTGGTCTAAAAGTGACGATAAATCTACTCATGAAAGTCAAACAGATGTATGAATTTTTCTAATGTTGCAGGGAAAATAAAGACATGTCAGTGTGTACGTCAAACTTCAGATCTCTAGCATTTCTGAGACACATTGTTCTCAATGCCTTCATGTCCTCAATGCTGCTGGTTCTGTATTAGAATCTGAGTCAGGCCTGGTCACATGCTGTGAGCGAGAGCTCTAATTGGCTGAGGCACTGCCACCATAAACCCATTCTTGTTTCTAACTGTACATAATTTATTACTGTGTGGGCTGAATTAGAATGATCTGTGTTGCCAGGTTAGTAACTCTCTCACTATAACATATTCAGACCCCTCCAGCCACTCAAAAAAGTGAGTACTGACAAATGTACCTATTTTTTCTGATAAGGGAGTTTTGGAGGCTGATGTGGAAGTATGTATCATTTGTACTCTTAACAATGCCATGCTAACCTACCCCATCCCAAAGCACAGTCCCTCTGTCAGCGGCAGCCAGAGCAGGAGATGTTTATCCCTCTGTGTCCAGTCACACGGGGTGAGACATAAATGCAAAATTATTATATTTTATAGTTTTTCTTTTGCTTACATTTGTCAGTGGCTATATTGGGTTTTTGGATTTGGAGTTTCTTGTGCCACAGCTCATTGTTCTCCGTCAGCTGCCAGTCTATGAGGCCTCACACCTGTTCCCCATTCCTGTAATCCTCCAGCTGTTTCTCATGTCAGGAATCATTCCTCCCTGTAAAAGTAATTCTTCACTCATTGTCAGATCTACCATTTGCCTCCCTGTTATGTGCTCCAGTATCTCGTTGTCTCCTTGTGGTCGTGTTATTGGTTACGGTTCAGCTCCCTACGGACTCTACTTTGCTCTTCTTGTAAGTTTTACTTTTTGTGCTGCCAAGTATATATATTTTTGACTAAAATTCTTTACATTCTTTTTACATTCACTGTACTTTTGAGCATTCATACATCCGACCATCACACAAGAACCAACAGAAGGAAGTCCATTTAGCCTTAAACATATGTAGGGTTATATTTCTGTCTCTCCCACGTTATTCTCTCTCCTACAGATTCTATTACAAATACAGGTGCATACACATGGCCGACTATATAAATTAGGTGGTGATATTTTAGGACAGCTAGCTGCTTTATTTCCTGAGGAATTGGCAGCACAGACTAAATTCTGCCTGGAGGCTGACAGTAGATGGTCACTGTTGTGCTCTTTTATCACTAAATGGTATAAATCACAGACATTTTGGGAAACTCATTAGCTGGCTAGGAATTTTCTTAGCATTTTGACATGTTAGGGTTAGGTAGGGTTCATGTGGACACCCTTGAACTGAGCTATTTTTAAAATAAAATTAGGGAAACAAAATATTGTTAAAAAAATTCAAAGTAGTGTAGACGGGACATTAATAATCAAAAGACAGAGCCACTTGACTTCATGTTATAATGTGTGCAACATAAATCATTAGACAGATATTTGAAAACATAAAAAGTGATAAGATGTGTTTTGATTCAGTTGTAAGTCGATGGGTTTAAATCAGTTTGTCGAGATTATCAGAGATGTGTTGACGTTGTCAAAGTTTTGTGTCTTTGGAGTCCAACCCCCTGCGTCCCGCCTTAATGAATGAATCCATCTGAACAAATTAAACAGGAGGCCGTTTAGATTTGATTCTTGATTAAGTTTTAAATGAGTCTAGTGTTTCAGTGCATCTTGATTAAATGTCATTTATGTTTGAATTGCAATATAAACCTTGTTAAACTGTCATCTTGAATTAGGTCTAAAAGTTTGTCGATTAAAATTAAGTGTATTAGTTAAGTATTGATTCAAAATAAGTCGAGTGTCCAACAACAAAACCCTCACCGTGTGTTGGAAAGATACACTGGAAGAGATTCAATGTCACCAGGTTTAAACATTTAACAGACATTAAAATCAAAATACCAAACATTTTGTGCAGTGAGATTACGTTTACGTGATGATCTGTTCACACGTGTTTATAATGATCACGTGAAGCTGCAGCCAATCAAATCATAGCGTGGGGCTCTTGTTTGACTTCATCTTTGACTGCTCATTCTCTGTCCCCCTTTGTTGCTGATACTACTACTAACAATATACTAATAATAATTATTGTGAATTTAAGCCTCGGAAACCAGCCAATCAAAAACGATTTCTTTAATTTAAGGCAAAATACTCTGAATAAGAAGTCAAATTAGCAGTGAACTATTAACTAATTCCTGCAGTTTGTAGGTGTTTATTTAAGTCGTTAAAAGAAGGAGCTGCCATCACTGTCACTGTTTTAAACTGAATTCACAGACATTGTTTGAAACACCATTTATCAACACTGTCACCTCATTTAACCTTGTTAGTTGGTGTTCATAGATCTCAGTCGTGTGTACACTTCCATTCACACTGTGATGTTTAACAAATAGATCAGAGCATTATGACTTGTGTAAAACAGCCTTTACTGTAAATAAAATAGACAATATTCAGACATCGGTTTGCAGGAAGACAAACTCTGATCTTCCTGCACTGTGATCTTCTACAGAAATATACATGCATTGATTTGAATAATTTTATTGAGTGTAGTCTGTAAGTCTGTTATGTATATTAAAAAAAGCAGAATACAACCATCGATCAGTATCAGAGACAAAAAGTATTGACTGAGACGGCCCATTTTCTCAGTGTAAAAAAAATATGCAGTCTATATATTTTCAAACATTTTAGAAAATTTTAATGAAAAATTTAAATTACTCAGAGTAAAAGTGAAACAAACACAGCAATTTCACTTCATATTTCTTTAGGTTGTTAACCTCCTTGAACCTGCCTCCTGCTCTTTATAAAAGTGCTTCTTTCCTCAGGCCCAACAAAGAGTTGGTGCTGTAATTAGAGCAGGGCTGATGTCAAACCAACACCTGTAGAGACTGGTGTTACCATACAGTAAGACCTGATACCGATCGATCAATAAAAAAATGCTGTGATTCAAACCCCAATCAGGACAGTCGTGCTGAAAACCTCTTAGGAGTTGAATTAAAAAACAATACAAATAAAATACATACTTTTGCCACTTAAAATGTTTGATTCAAATTTAATATCTTTTGAGAAAAAATGTATTCCATAAAATAATCCCAACAGGCAGAACACAACATCAAGATGACAAACTGAGCAGAGTTTATGAATGTAAAGCAGCTGTTGGCCTAGAGTGACCCCTTGCAGCTTTTATTAGGATTAGAATCTCTGTTTTTTTACAGGCTGTAACATCTCTGCAGCCAGTCACTCCAGACATGTTTACCTGACACAGGCACTCATTTTGTCTGGATTCCTTGAACTGTATAAAACAGCATTGTGTGACACCCCTTTTTGCCACAGCGCAGCACAGTCCTGCCGCGCGTCACTTCTCAGATTGGCACATTCAGAACGCTCCTCTTCTTCCCACTGGCAGGGCTGCAGCTCACGCTTGTGCATCTCCCTTGCAGGCAGCATTTATACTGCATGCAAACAAAGAGCGCTCCACCTGCTGAAAGCAAAATGATGAGCTCAAAGTTTTCAAAACTCCACCAGTTTTGCTTTTGCATTCAGCGTTTTGGCCCTATGAGTGCAGCACATATTTCAGCATATCAGTTGAACTGCCTCATGGGAATGTTTTCCAAACTAGTGCATCTCAAATCAAACTATTTTCTGCACCCGTCTTAGCACCTGTACAGTCATGTTATCAGCACTAGAAACCTGCAGTTCATCCCAGTAAGCATTTAGGATGTGTGAGGGAAAACCAGAGTCATGGTAAAACAGGTTAAATCGGCAAAGGGCTGCTGGCATTTCCATTACTATCGATCCACCACGGGGCCTAAAGGTCTTGAATGGATGGACCACTTGCTGCCTTTGAAATATAACTTTTTATATTGCTGACTTTTGCTGAAAACTTGCTTCTTGCTTGAAAATTGTTCCAACAAAACAAGCCTGACCCAAATAAAAGCACATTTTCAAACCTGTTTAAAGGTATTTTTACATCTATTAAAATGCTGATGATTATGTACATCTACAAAGACGCTAAGGCTGTTTTTAGAATGCAGTTTTGAAGCTTTTTCTTTGATCCTCTAAATCCAAAGCAGGGTGTTTAGGCCACGTAGAAAATTTACATCCCAACTAAGACTTGTCTGATGGTAAAAGTTCTTTGCTTCATGTTCTCACCAACAGGTATTAGGAGATTAATTGGGTTCTAATTGATGCCTGAAGGGGAGGAACACTCTGTGACCTTTTCTGTGGTTGCTGGAAACTCCAGTCAGATATCCAGAAGTGACTCTGACCTTACAAGGAAGAGTTCGGCTGATTATGTCTATTATGTTTGCTTTCCTCAAAGCTTGGTTGACAATTATAATGGCCTCAGTGTTTATGTTCTCCTTCAAGTCCTTGTAGTTGGTGTTCTAATTAGGCGGCTTTTAATAGAGAATGTTTATTGCTTCTTGCAGGGCCTCTATTTTCTGCTTTAGAGTTAATTAGCCTTGTGCCATACAATATCCAGCACAGAGGACATCGAGACCTATGGGTCTTTTTTTTTTTTAATCTGGCAATGTCCTTATTGTTTCAAAAGCAAGAATACATACAATAAGCTAATTATGTGTTCATTACCAAAAATGACCATGTGGATTGTATTATTTTTACCATCTGTTTGTGTGTTGGAGCTATCAGCTGTTATTGAAAATATATTAAAATATGTCTAGTTTTTCTATATGTTTAGAGAAAGAAAGTGAGTTAGACTGTATTTATATAACACCTTTCAAGATAAATATTACTAAGTGCTTAACAAACTAAAACTAATTAAATGCATGGTTATGTGAGTTTTTAAGAGACCACTGAGTCCACAGCTCAGAGCTTCTGGAGTCTGGAGGCCTCTGTTGCAAAAGCTTTGTCTCCTTTCGTTTTAAGCAGTGTGTGTTAAACTTATCTTGTTGAGGCAAGTGAATGAGGAGTTGGAGTAATTGAGACATAAATGCATGCAAGTGTGACACAATGGAACGCAACTTAGCAGTTTCTCTGATAATCAAAAACAGGAGCAAATCAGAGATTTAAACTAAGCATCTAATGAGAAAGTTGAGTCAAAGGTTACACAAAAACTCCTAACTAAGGTTTTAGTCACTTTTGCAGGAGGACAGAGTTTTTTCTCTCTCATGCAGAAGAGGCAAAGACGAGAACTTTAGTTTAATATTCATTAAGTTAGAGGACGTTCTCAGCCAGCCAAGCTCTATTAGAGTCAACAAAAAACAATAAGGGCCCAAAAATAATAAATTTACACTTGAAAGCAGCAACGAAAAAGGTTTTCTGACAAAAATGAAGAAAACCACCCAGCCAGTGTCTCAGTCTGTTGAGCATAATGCCATTTATCAAAAGCTGAGGTTAAGTCCAACATTAGCTAAAAATGATCCTGCAGCATCACTCTATCAGATAACCAGTGGAGACTGTTAGAGCTTTTGTAGGCACACTTTCACAAAGAGGAATAACAACTTGTGTAGGTATGTTTATTTGAGATGTTATTTGCCTTTTAAATAATCTGTTAAAGCAACATTTTGTTTTCACGCTTATAGCACCATGTAATCTAAAATATCAAGATTTCAAGCCTCTTAACTTGTCCCATCACTCCCTGTTGCATCAACAGTGGTCTAAACTGTTGATTATTGGTGTAAACGTTGAAATGCTAGCATTGTGAGAGCTCCAGTCACTGCACCAAGATTGTGATCATGTAACAACATAATCAACATCTTTTCCACATGAGTTTAATCAGAGAAACACAATTAGCATAAAATTATTATTGCAAAAAGTATTCTTATTGTTTGAGGAAATTAGTCTGTTTAGTCATCAAATACTTGTTTTATATGCCTCATTATTATAATACTTGACTTGCAAATGAAAGCTAAATGTGGCTCTGTGCATTAAATGCATTAAGCTGACTAGACATTAGCCATTATTCAGCCATCCTTTATCATTGTCAGCCATCACATTGACTTGTCCTAGCCAGAGGAGAAAGCGTCCTTTCTAGAGTTCTAATCTGCCAGCGTTAGGCGTTCGTTATGCACTTGACCAGAGGGTCGCATGTGGCAGCTCACATACTGCCTGCATCAACACAATAAGAACCAGAGGGAGAAAAATCAATGTATCTGACAAACTCAGTTGTTTCAATCCAATAATACCAAATGGTGGCCTTTGGTAGCCGACCCCTGCTTTGAAAACCTTTTAAAGTCACAATCAGTGCAATAGCATCAGCATGACCCGTTTGGATTTTGCTCACAAGCACAGGGACCAATATGTATTGTGTATCTGAAATTCCTTAAGGACTGTTATGAACTCCACTATGTTGGAGATGCACTGTAATGTAATTGTTGCAATGATGTAATAAAACAAACATGTTAAACCTGCATCTATGAAACCACCATCAAGTGCATTTCAAATGCACAGAAACCAACTTCACTGATGGTGTTCTGAGGCTGATGCATTCCTCACCCAATGCCAAGAAAGTAAACCAGCAAACCCTCAGAGATTTGAAGTTGTTTGTATGTTCCCTTCACAATTCCATTGAGGATTACTCTGCTATTTAGCTCATGCTTTGCATCCAGCTGAGTTGAAGTGCTCCCCGTTGAAGGGACGCTAGAGGCAAAAGCTCTGCTGCATGCAGGATGAAGGCAGGGAAAGGGAAGGGCTGGAAGGTAAAAGTGCTCTGATGCTGTCAGAAATGATCCACATCACTGCCTGGCTCCCCTCCGCTCCAGCCACCTCAGCTCATTATGCTCGTCGTCCAGAAACACCAAGCAACTTCTACTAACGAGTGTTTGATCAACACGGCTCGCTGTAGCAGAGGACGACAGGCAACCTGTTCATGACTCATTTTCTCTCTCTCTCTTTCCTGCTCTGTCTCACTACACCTTTATTTCCTACTTTCGTCTGTATTTTTTCTCTCTCTCGTTCACTCTCCCTCCTGGTCCCTTAAGACAGAGGAGAACAAAGGGAGAGACAGAAGGAAAGCAATATAACCTCTTGGCCCTTATCTGTGGAGCACACCAGAGCATGTCTGGCCTCAGACACAGCTTTGCCTGTCCTTTGAAGGAGCTCATCTCCCTTTGATTTCAGCCAAACGGTTCAGCATAGTGACAGATGCTCAACTTTCCATCTGCCACTCTGACACCCATCTCTTTAGCGTTGTTGAATCTAACTGACTTTGTTTGGGACGTCTGTCTGGCTGTCTCAATAGAGCTGTGACATGGATGCTGATGTGAGTGCTAATAGAAGAGATTGTGACTAAGACCTTGGTTTGAAAAGGGAGAGAAGAAACACTTTGCCACTTTTCTGAGGTCATCTTGAGTGTCTTGGCCATATTTTTATATGTAACATTTTAATTGATGCTCTGGTATTGGGTTATTTAATGAGAACTCTTAATGCTCATCATCATCATTTTACCTTGACAACGTTCCTCTGAGATAGGCTACATAGAAACATAAAAATTAATGCCAAAGGAGGGTCACAGAGGGCAGTCTTTTATGAGATGAAACACCGAGTAAAAGGGAGAGATAGTGGAGAGCCAATATGATTCAAGAGGAAGAGAATGACGTCGCAAACCTCTTAAAAGATAATTTTATGATTGAAGATGAAAGGGGCTCTGCTGCTCAGACTGAAGTTTGGAGGTTACATATTCCTCTACAAATAACAGCGACACAAGCATGTGGCTCTCCCCCGGTCTGTGTTTCAGGTCTTTTCCTCAGACTATATGTTTTAGTTGGTGTTTGACAAAGAGACTGATGGCACACCGACTGCCTTTGCAGCAAACCCTTGATTTAGTTTTTCTCTTTTACACAGTCTTGATTTATGCTTGCCATCAAAGGTGTAGGATAGAGTAGGTGGAAGGGAAAGCTCAGCACTAATGGCTTAGACACCTGTTTCATTGTCGGAGCGTCAACAACCTGCAATGCAGGGCAAAAGGTGGGGAAGTGGGAGGACTGATTGAGGACATGGATGGGTAAATTAATGATAGTGATACTAAGGTACTATACTCCAGTGGCAGGACTTTGACACAAACTGGGTGATTTTCTTAAAAAAAAAAAAAACATGCCACCATAATGATTTTGTCTTTTTCTTGTTCGACTCTTATCAGTTGGGACAGTCTATCCAACCTTAATTTAGTGTTCTGCTGCAGACCCTGTTTGGGTAGTTTGGGCTGGGAGGCAACTTTTCACTAAGTGAAGAGTGTGCTCGTGTATGTGCACGTCAGATGTGCACGTCTGAGTTAGGTGAGCTGTGAGTTCAGGTTATCTACCTGCAGTGATTTAGCCTTTGGTGAGTTTTCCCTTCATTTTGTTTATAGGAAGGTCAAACCTGAGACCAGGACAGACTTTGGACTCTGCATGGTTCCTCTGTGAGAAAACCTCCAGCACTGTTATTTTACCAGGTGGCCTCACAAGCACTGAGGCTGGTTTTCAGGGGAAAAAAAGAAGCTCTGGACATGTGATAAGACAGAGAGCCTGGGGTTCATTTTGCAATACATACTAATCACCTAGAAAGTGTTCATTTTCAAACAATATTCTCACATCAGAGATAGATTGTGTATATCTCTACATGTGCAGTTTGCGTTATCTCCCAGAATGCCTCCACTCCCCTGGGATGTGTCAGCCCTGTGCTGCTGGGAATATAAGCCAAGGCCAAAAGTTTTAAGAAATATTAATTGTCACAAAGTTTGCTGCTTGAATTTTTCTGATGGCAGTTTGCATTAACTTCAGAATGTTATGAAGAGTGAGATGAATTGTAATTGGTTGGAAAGTCCCTCTTTTCCATGAGAATGTACCTAATTGAAAAACACCCATTTCCAACTCATTTGTGAAGAAGGTGTTTTTGGCACCCAAAGAAATCCATAAAGCTCCAAGGCCGTCTCCTAAATTAGATTCAGCTGCAGGATCAAAACACCACCTGAACAAAATTTGTTCGAAAATGGCAGCAGGCAGGTGTGAGTGTCATCTATGGATTATGAGCAGAAGACTATTTGGAAGATTGCACGTTGTCAAGAAGGGCAGCAAAGAAGCTACTTCTGTTCCTACAAAAGGTCCAGGGATCGGATTCTGACAAACTCTAAGCACTGATTCTGCAAGAATAGGAAATTAGTTGAAAATCAATACCAGTGTCATTTTCAAAATGTTTGGCCACAGCTGTTGGGGTGTGGCTATTGGATATTATATTATTTTAGTAACCAAGTATTCTATCAAATCAATAGCCTCTGTACACGCATCAGTTCCGTGTTTGGCGTGATGGTACGAGACTTCTGGTCTCTGTGCTAACGATGGGAGGTGGGAATTTGATCTTGTTGATACTGTACAGAACGGCACACAGCAGTGATGGTTAGACCTGCTATCAGTATGTTGTTGAAATGCAAATTTTATCAGTGTGCATGTCATGTTTAGGACATGAACACATAAAAGCTTGACATAGAAGGCCACGCACAAAAAAAGAAGAAAGATTTACAAAAAAGGAAAGATTTACAAGCTCCTGAAAGGAAACTAGCAAACACAGCATGTGCTTCCAGCGGCTACCGGAAGTTTACATCCATCCTGACCTTCTACCGGAGATTACATCACGTACTGTAGCTGCGTGCACAGAGCCCATTCCTTGAGTACTCTGATAGAAATGTGCAAGACCAGCTACTCTCATGTATGGGCATATGTCCAGTTGGCGAGAAACCTCAAACTATTGTTCAGCCTTTTTATTTATTTAAAACCCTTTCCAGATCATTTATCTTCATATAAAATCTTTAGTCACCAGATCTTACATCGTTCTGTCCAGCAACAAATATTCAGGATGCTGGTGACCTTTTTTTCCCCTCCCTTTTTTAAAGATGATAAAGTCTGGATATATGGGATAAGATTTGTGCCAAAAGGATCAACCAAAAAAAAAAAATACAATCACACAAAATAAACCCAAATAAAACAACCAAAAGAACATTTCAGAAACTAAAGTGTGAAATTCAAAAGCAAAAGAACTGCTCTAAAAACAAAATAAATGTTTTTATATTTCTAAACAAAATACTTACTTCTTAATTCATAATTTATTTCTTCGACAACCTTTTGGTTCTCACTTAATTCTGTGTTACTCAGACCATTTAGGCTTTTATTCTGAAGGGCACATTTTGGTTCTGCTGCATCTTGATTTTGCTTCTGCTCTAGATTTTTGCTTTTGTTTTTGAGAGTCTCAATGGGAGGGGCTTTCTAGTGCTTCAATCTCATTGGTTATGAGAGTTTGAAGTTAGTTAAAGTCACCTACTCCAAACTTTCCCCATGAAACATGTGATCACTAATCAGCGTGCAGTCTAAATTTTTAACTATTTTGCCTCATAAGAAATAAAATTTAAAAAATTTCCTCCAGGAATTATTGTGTTCAAATTATTTGAATAATTTGAAGAATCGTTTCAGCGCTCGGTTGTTGGGTGAGGCTGGAGACAGACCTATATTCTGCTCAGTCAAGCTCGCGTATCTCTCTACTTTCTCCTCTCCTCACCTGGCTTTAAATTCCCACGACCATCTCACCTTCTCTTTCTTTGACAGTTTGTTTCCTCAGCTTCCTTATCTGCGTAATTGGACTGTCTCCACAACAGCAAACAAACTAAAGTTCCAGCTTTTGGATGAGTCATGCTGCTGCTCTGAGCTTTGACCAGCTCTTCTAAAAAGTTTACTGATGTCAAAAACTTTATTATTTTTTAAGATTGCGTTCACATGTCACCATAAACATGGGCAGAAATTAAACACATGAGAGGTCTGACTTTGTTCTTGTAGTTTGAATGCTTTGCAAATTTCAAGTCATTAAATTACAAACAACCGGGGGGAAATGTTTTGTTTCTGGTGAAAACAATCTTTATCCCTGAATATATTTGTTGTCACCTGGTTGGCATCTGTGTTGCTTTACATAAAAAGTTGATTTGGGTTTTCGGACTGACAAATGTAAGTCAAGCAGTGAGAGTTTCTCTCATTTAAGTTCTGCCCCGGGGACTCGGTGCTTCTGGTTTTCTGTTCACTTAGCAAGCAGTAAAAGTGAATATTTTCCTCTGTTGACATGCAGACTGATTCACTGTGTGCCATAATCTTAACTGTGGTTTGGCGATATGAATCAGCCAATAGGACTCTGTAAGCACAAGGCTGCCCTGCTGCCTGGCTGATAAGTGGGCCACACAGAGGAGATGGAAAATACTCTGAGCATTCTCTCTCACACACACAACTCCCCTTTCATTTATACTCCTCCCCTCACACTCCCACCTCAAATTCTTTCTTTCACATCCTGTTAATGTCTCCCTGTGTCTGTGCTGTTCTTTTAAGTCACAGGGTTAAACTGGAAAAGACGGAGAACAGTGGGGTGCTCCTCAATGCTTGCTCCGCTTTTTGAAGTTCCTCTTTAAAGTTATCCCTCTTGCGCGCAGTTCAATTGTCGGTGGCTGTCACCTGTTTCATCCTCGCCTCTTTGTAGTGACGCTAGGTGTGTGGTGCCATCTCCACCTAGAGGTCTTGTCTTTTTATTTTCATTACAAACACCCCTACCTTTGTGCCTGTGTGCGTGATACGCTTGATGCAAAGACTGTGACACAATTGTAAAGCGCACCACTATAGTTGTGTGAGCTCTGAACAAAAGACTCTGTTACCTTTCATCAGCCTGTGGTTTTCCTGTCCAGTGAGAGCTCTCTACTCATTTGTTCTCGTACGACCTTGTCTCTCACAACATGACTAATTTCTGCACATAATAGGAATCAGTCCCTTACACATCTTGCTGTTTGATCATGGGACATTAGGAAGTGCTGCTGAAATATTACAGATTTATTCTCCTCTAGGAACCAGTCTGTGTTCTGCCATTCAGAGGGAGTTAGTCATTTGATTGCTCGAAATGTTTGATTGCCTAAATGTTTACATTCCCATCTCCTGCCAAAACCAAAAGATAAAATGAGTTTAGGTGTTTACCTGTGCGTGTGTGTACGTCCATTAGTAAAACATCTCACAAACCACCATAAGGTTGTTATTGAAACTTTCAGACAGTGATCAGTGGTTGTACTGTACATATACGATTGATTATTATGGAGTCAACCCAATTCAAGATGGCAACCACTTTAGAAAATTGGCCAACTGCCTTTAGAAATAAAAAAATGACTGTGACCCTGTCACTTTTAAAAGTATTAGGCTGCAATTTCATGTGATGGTAGCTGAGTTGTTCACAACGCATACGGAGTCCTAACACATTGTGTGACATCTTGCAGTTCTGTATGCGATCACTCACACACTCTTGTGCAATTATATTTGGTATTGTGAAAGGCATGGACAATAAATTCATGGATAACCAGACAAATCAGTTTTTATGTATTTCATCAAAAAAAAATTTTTTTTAAAGAAGAAAACTCCACATAACTTTAAAAACAGTTTTCTAATAACACTTTTTTCTTACCTTTTATGCTACACATGGGGAATTCCTATGTACTGTATTTGTAGCCTATAGAGACTGTCAGTTTTGCTCTGGAAACTTTGTTCTAGACATGCTCTACTGGAACCTCCACAGCCCTGGTTGGTCTGGCACCGGGCCAATCACAACGCTAACGGTTTGGTGGGCGGGATTAGCCGATGACGGCAGAGCTTCGACTTTGAAATTAAACAACATGGTTGGCAGGTCAGTAACTAGTAGTTTATTTAAAACAGCTTTGTCATCAACTTTGGACGATTTAGATTTGGGCTTTTCTTTAAGACACGAACAGATAGAGGCACTAAGTCTTTTATTTTGAAGAAGGATGTATTTGCTGCTTCGCTGACAGGATATGGTACAAATTTAATCTACCAGCTGGCTCTGGTTGTTTCTAAATGGCTCTGATTGGTCCTAGCACTGTCCAATAGCATGTGAAGACAGTTTGAAAGACAACCGTTGATCCCACCCCTATAAATGAGTCATTTCAATGGGTCGTGGCCAGACTATATATCTACAGATATCCACATGGTTTGCCAGGCTATTGTATTTGTATATAAGGCAATAAAACTATCTTAACTTAGAACACTTTTTTCAAGATTTGAGCAAAACAACTCCATTATTTTTCAACATAATATGATAGTTTATAAAACTGACATGGCAGGTGGCCATCTTTCAAGGCTAGTTAGACCTTTATTTTCTCTATTTCTTTATAAACGATATACATTCTCAAAGTGAAACAGTTCATTCTTTAACCCCTTAACATGAATGCTGCTGCCTGAGCTCTCTCAACAGAAAGGGCCCTGTTCAAAAAGAAAACTAATTTTGTTGCCTATGGCTCTGATGTGCAGACTGACCTTATTAGGGGAGCCTTGGCCTTTCTATTCCTGCCTCAGGAAAGGCGGCCTTCTGTGCGGAGCTAGATTTCAATAACTTCTCAACCGAGAACTGGACCGAAATGCAGAACGAGTGAGCGAGCGAGCAAATGGGCGTCCACCTCTTTTGCTGCCTCAGTAAACAGGTGATGCAATTCACCCGTGTGCAGTAGCACACTTGTCTCCCTACAAATTCCAGGCAACAAAAATTGCTCTTTTGTTCCGAAAGACAAAAGTTGAGGAAATGAACATCAGTTACCAGATATCTAACAGGAACGAGGAATTCAAAGATGTTTTGTGGTTGTGGTAAAAAGGCAATCACATACATGCTGCAGAAACTCCATCGTGCTGAACTCCCCTTAGAAATGACAAGTTGCATCTATTGCCTCCCTGTTCCCCTCATATACACCATCCTCCCATCATCCTCCCCCATTCCTTCCACTGGAATTCCTCTCTATCTCTCTTCTTTCTCATTCCAATTCCTCCCAGCTTCAGGTCTCTCCCCTCTATCTCATACTCCACCTTTATCCTGGCCTGGCCTCCCTCTTTATTGCTTCTGTTGTTTTTCTTCCATCGCTTTTTGACTACTCCACTTTACTGTGTATGTCCACATCAGCCAGGAGAGCCACGAAAGCGCCATACTAATAAGGTTATAGAGGGAGCATCTCTGTTTCTTGTGGCGACACCTTTATAAATGGCAGGACCACATGTCCCTGCTGGTGTTCAATCACCTCTGCAGGGGCTTGGCCACAGGGAGCTCAGTGTGCGAGTACCAGTTCACACGTTACTTCCTTAGTGAGTCTTACCGTGGCCGGGTTTACGGTGGATCTAGTTGAAGCGGACACCAGCATTAGGGAGTAAACAGGTCTGGAGGCTGAGTGAAGACGAAGGAAAGAAATGACAGCCTGGAGCTCATCTGACCAGTTCTGCCTTGTTATGACTCCCTGATGTGTGCACCAGGGGCACACAAAACAGACAGTTATTGCTTTGCACCAGCACATTCTCTGTTCTGTAGTCTTTCGTCTCACAAGCTCACTTTATAGCCTCCACCGAGGACTATTACCTGCTTGTACAGGCATTTTTTTCCCCCTCTTTGTGCTTATGCCAGAGTTTTTTAATTAGACAGAAATGGAAAGGAAAAGTTATGATTTAGACTTATCATGTGTTCAATCAAATTTATTCAGTGACTTGAGTCAGATTTCTAATTTGAACAACATCAGTAGAGAGTAGTTTGAGGGAACTGTCTGTAAGCCAGGAGAGTATGGAGGAAAGGATGCCAAAACAGAAAAATCCTAAAACAATGAGTTTGGATTTTAATTTTTTTAAACAAACTAAATAATCAGTCATGACAGACATTAATCAGACAGGTAACCACAATGATTAAAATGCAGGAGCCCGTGGTGATTCTTACCTCAGCTCATGCGCTGTCAGAGGACAGTTAAATATCATTCCCCACTAAAAATCACAAAAGACTTTCTAGCAGTCTGCTCTTTTGCTTTATCATTGCAGCGAATCACATTAAAGTAAATGAGATAAATATTTAAAATGAATCTACAATAGAGTGAATAGAGTGCAACAAACTGTGGAAACTTTGAAAAAGTCCCAGAACTTTCCTACTGATGTCTTTTCTTTCATTTCAACTAAAGTTAAATTACTTATCTGGGCCCTCACACTAAGCAAATTCTCGGAGCAAGGATTGCAGTGATAAAATGATATTTAAATATGCTTCAAAAACGTAGATCTGTCGGTCTGTTTTCTGCTAAGGTTGGGTCACAGAGGTAAAAGGTCCAGTGTGAAGCCCAGACATTCCTCTCCCCAGTGACTCTCTCCAGCCCAGAGAGGATATATAATCCCTCCAAAAAGCTCTGAGTCTGCCCAGAGGTCAGCCGCCAGGAGGCCTTCTGATGCCCAAACCACCTGAGGAACTCCTCAACAGATCTATAAATCTGAGCTATCCTATGGAGGAAGCTTATTTTATCTACATGGATCTGGGATTTCTTTTGGTCTCAATTGAACCTGACAACAGTTGAAAGATGGAATCTAGATGGACTCATCCACTAAACTGCTACCTTAAGCCTGATTTATACTTCTCCGTCTGCGTCGTTACGGAGACACGCAACGCCATTATGCGTCGACGCAAGCTCTCTACGACATGCTCGCAGAGGCTGACGGAGACATGCCCAAAATTCTAACTATGCGTCGAAAGCGACGGACAACGCATGCCTGTGATTGGTCGGCTCAACACCCCGTGATCATTTCCGGCTTCATGCCGCTATCAACAGAGTAGTAATAGTAGAATCTCAGGGAAGCAGATATGGATCAGCTTGAGAAACATCTGGCAGACAAAGTACGAACATTTATATCATCCATCAGTGTCCCTAAAGGGTTAAACAAGAGCTACATTTTCGCTCGTCGTCTGCCTCGTCCTCACTGAACGGACGGACGGACATTCAACAGACGCCGCTGTCTCCTCGATCCTGTTTAATTCTTTTTAACAACATTGTTTGTTCATCGAGATCAATCTGTTCAAACTCAATCAAAATTTGCTCTCTGTCGGCCATTACTGAGCTGAAGTAAACAAACTTTGGTCGACCGGAGGCATTACTGCAGAAAAGTTATGCGCCCTCTGCTGTCCTGGTGGAGAATTGCTTCACAACACTGACGGAGAAGTAAAAATCAAAAACGTCTCCGTCAATACGTGTGCGTCTGAGCGCAAACGTGCTGTCGGAGAAGTATAAATCAGGCTTTACCATAATGGAAGGGTTTGAGCACCATGGTCCTGGTGGCTACTTTATCTGGGCCATCAGCTCCTGGTAGGCTCTCATAGCAAATTAGCTTCATGAAGAGATTTCAGACCAAGGCTGATTCAGACCCTTAATGAAGGACAACCACAAAAAGCAGGCTACCTAGTTTGGAAAACTTAGTTTTGGGCATCCTCTTGAAGACATGTTTGGGAGGGGAGCTTGTCAGCGTGCACCTGGTGGTTGAGCCATAGCTGCTGGGGTTTGGCCAGGTTCATCTTCAAACGACTGCAGAAAGCCACCTCCTTGTGGGACAACCCCCTGCAGACAGACGAGTCAAGGTCAGGTGCAATGGAATCCTCAGGCAGGCAAAAATAGGGGCTGGGATTTCTGATCCCTGGCATCATAAACTGGCTTTGGAAACATGCCGATTTAAAAACGAGGTCACATACTTGCATTCCACATGCCACACCAAAACCGATAGCAGTTGTTGCTGTCAACACAGCCACTCTAGACTGCATTTTGGGCTGTTCTGTCTCCTAACATGGGTACTGCTTCTTGTGGGTCTTATCTGGAACACATTCATGGTTAAGTGGACACACTCAGAAAGCCATAAAACATAAGGAGCAAACCTAAAATGCTTTATAACAAACATTTGTATTAGTTATAGCTCCAGTATTAGCCTGTTTTTAATATTCAGCAGGTTTTCTCTCAGCAGTGCCGACCCGAATGTCATGAATGGCAGAACAGGATCATGCAGATTATTGGAATAGCATCAGGAAGCTGGCGGGTGATAATCTCTCTGCAACTGCATTCTTATTGCAGTTCTCCTTAAGCTGCCAGGAATGCCAGCCTACATCAGTAACGAAGGACGGGATTCCTGTGTTTTCTTTTTGTGGCATGTGGGGAGACACAATGGAACATGCCACAGTCCGTGTGATGATATGAATGCTGATGTTGCATTGCCTGTCAGAAATGGGGGATGGGGGGGAGACAGAGAGATGACTGTGAAGCCTGAAACACTTCACCTATGAACACAGCCTGCTGAAATGCAGCGTCATCATTCCCGGCCATAAAAGCTGCTCAGCCAGTCAATGCAGTCTGAGTTCATTCTCTCCTCCTTGGCCAGTCGGAGCTATTTTTAGTTTCTCTGTGCAGCGTGGCTCAACTGACGTTGTAGCTACCTGGATATGAGGGCTTTGTCACTCCTGAAGGCTGGAGCAGCACTGATCTCGCAAGCTTTACAGCTTCCTGCTTCCACAGCAAAACACCTCCTGCAGTGATGGGAAATGAACAGAGAAGGACAGAAAAAACAGAAAGAGGAAAGGCAAACAGATAATAGTGAAGCATGTTTTCAAAGTGTAAATGTGACAAGACCAAAATTGGATACTAATGAGGCAATCCGATGATGTAGTGTGCCAGATAATGCTTTGTTAAAACAAGAACTCATGCATGCAGATTTGTTGTGATGAATTTCCATTAAACTGCTACAGTAGTCAAGACAGTCAAGTGTCTTCTTACATTTTGCGTGCATTGTTAGTCACATACATTTTGTTTTGTTTGTCTTTTTCCTGCAGGTATACAAACCTGTGTCTATTATTTCAGTGTAATATTTGGTATTCCCTGGCATAGTAAACAAACTCTCCAAATGGATTCATTTAAAATGACTGGGCTGTAATACCGTGGTGCATCAGGACTGCTCAGGGAGAGTTTCCTAGGGGGTCCCTATTTCCACTTCAGGTTTCCCTTTATACAATGTCTCACATGTTGCTAAAGTTTTGATTCAAACCCCTCAAAGAAGTTTGGGAATGTTATGTCAGTCAGTCATTTTGCCTCTTTAATAACATCACTTGGTGTTGCATTTATCTCCTTTTCCCACTTATCTGTCTCCGGGTCACAGGGGCAGCATTCCAAGTAGGGAATCCCAGACCATCCTCTACCCGGCCACCTCCACCAGCTCTTCCAGCAGGACCCCAAGGTGTTCCCGGGTCAGATTATTTACTTTGTTGGACAACCTGATTAGTCATCTTTACTAGGTGGTACAATGACATGTGGGTAGTGGCCCCAAACTGTTCCAAAATCACTAAATATTCTCTTGTTGGTTTTTACTTTTGATTCAGTTGCTTGCTGGATTGGATGACTCATCCACATTAGTGATCCCTTTAAATTGGGTTGGCATCATTCTGTCCCCTTCACTCTCAAACTCTAGTACTCTTTGAGGATCCTGGTTTTGTTGGGAAAACATTCTGGAGGATGGACTTGGGTCCCAGATCTTGGAGACATGAGATCATCACAGGCTCCAGGATCTCATTCCTGTTTCTTGCATTTAAGGCTGTTTTGCCTGTGATGGAGATATCGCCCCACACATTACTCTGTTCCCACTGAAAGCACCATGCGGTCTGTGCAGCAACCTGCATAGCATTCTCCACACCACCTCCATACTTTGATCCTGCCATCCTTCAGCCAGAACCTTTATTCATCACTAAATATCTTAGAATCCACTAGCATTGATCTCAACACCAACTCAAACAGGCCCGAAAATGAACGTCAGTTGAAGACTCCTTGTCAGCTGTGTAAGCAGCAGTCTGCACTTCCTCAGTAAATGGTACCGGGACTGACACCAAACAACACTACCACTCTTCCTCCTGGAACATCAGCTTCCACTTGCTTTGCTGGATAGGCCTTTTCCTTAATATGCAAACGTAGAATGTTGATGCTTGGTGTACACACAAACTCAACAAAGTTGGACAACACGAGTGTTGTCAAATAGGTGCCAATCAAGTGCCAATCATGCACCTGTGACTCACCTGGCAGCACTTGAAGCTCAAAGCAAGAGTGAATGAGGATGTTGGCACATTTCTGGAGGTCTACCCACACATTTGTGTTGCTCATTCCAAAGAAACAAGATCCTTACAAGTTGCACATTATAACTGTGACTAATCATGTTTGTCAACGCTAAAAAATACAACACTAAGAGGTATTATTAAAAAGACAAAATGATCAGTTGACATAACATTTCCAAACTTTTTTTCCTTAGTGCTACTTTAGAAAAGAAGATAAAGGTAATAAGTGTAACCTGAAATCCATAGATGAACACAAACAGTCAGAAACACCTAAAGAAACCAACCCTAAAACGTTCCTCCCTACCCTGCCTGTGGGCTGCTTTGGTGCAATTTTATTCCTCAATGGGTGGTAATCTCAGGATTAATAACAGCAACACATCTGTTAGTCATGTGGTAGTGTGACACAGATGGCAGGGAACGCACATGAAGGATGCAGACATGGAAAAGACTGGCTTGTGTCCACCGCAGTATTCTGTTGCAACGCTGTAACATTTTTTATTTAACTAACCCGAATTCTTCAAGTCTTTGAGTGGATTTTTCCAGAACAAACTAAACACTTATACTTTCAGACACTTCTTTAGATGATACATTGTTCTTATGCAGCTTCTATAAAACCTCTTTGTCTGAAAGAAGCTGCATAAAAAAACCTGTCAGCATTTAACATTTTGGTTGACCTCATAAAAGACATATTGCAATGAAACGTGACTTAAACTCCTCACTTGTTTTCCATACGGTGTTGCATTTGCCTACATTTGTTGAATGTCTACCACCATCAGTGGCTCCACAACAGCTGCCAACACGAAGGCTGATGGGGAAATAAGTCCCATTGGCTTTCCGTATAGTAATAGCACATATTCAATATAGAGGCAGAAAAAAGATGATCCTAAAAATGCCTCTGGCAGCGCCTCTGGCTACAGGGCCAACTCTCTCTCTCTCTCTCTCTCTCTCTCTCTCTCTCTCTCTCTCTCTCTCTCTCTCTGACACACACACACACACACACACACACACACACAATCCCACACTATCTGTGTTTTGCCTTCCTTAGAGGAGAAGAGGACCACATGTGTCTCCCTGAATTACTTTTAAGAAAAAGCAGTGGGAGGGAATCTATTCTTGCAGGAGAAAAAAAACCCAGTCAATTCTAATTTCATAAAACATGCTCTACATGTCTGATTCAGTTTATTTCTCTGTTTTGATGCTTTCCCATAATTAAAGGGTTTTTTTTTTTCTGTATCAGGTAGCCCCCCTCCCCCACACACACACACATTCTGGGGGTTTTAAGGATCAACCTCTAACCGTGTTTTGCAAGTTCTGTGAAAGTGGAGGTTTACAGATGACAACAAAACCAGCAGCGTTGCATGGATGCTAGGACTGCTGCCACCACCTGACAAATACATCACCATCAATTGACAAAAAAAATGCCTGGTGTGTTTTATATGCCACGAGGGGATACGGTACCTCAGAATAGGGATGGGAAAGGTTCTTTCAGTAAGCTAAATAACCTTCGGGAGTAAACTCAAAGCTAATGGGACCTAATTAAAAGCTTCCAAAGAAAACATCAAGTAAGCCGTGAAGACATTATCTGTGACAGAACAGCCAATTTTTCTACTGTTAAACATAGCTGTGAGATGAAGAGGGGTTTTTTTTTTGTTTGTTTTTTTACACAACCTCCTGTTTGAATCCGCCATTGCCGTGTGGCTGATTCAGAACATTTGAAGAGTGTTATGCAAACACCATTTATCATCATCATTATCGACTGGAGTGATGGCAGTTTTTCACATGCTCACAGGTCCAGTGTGTGCTGTTGTCCTGTAGGAGGCAGTGTAGATCAGCTGACTTGGAAGTTCTGCTGGTCTCACGGCACCAGTCACAGAGCCCATCAATCATAAACTCTATAGGAACGGGGCAGGCTAAACACAGGCAGCGATTGTGAAGGTATTTGTGTGTGTATGTGTTTCGACTCCCCACAGACCCATTATGTTAGACTCCTGACTGGTAGAATGTGTGTGTGTGTGTGTGTGTGTGGGAGGAGGAGGGGGGTGATGCATTTTTCTAATCATGTTGCTTTATTTAAACTCCCACTAGGCTGCCAGGTATTCTGTAACGTCACAACTGTCATGCAGCAGCTACTCCTAATGACATTTATTCATAGTAAGCGATGATAAATAAATCGTGCAAATTATGCCCCTTTTCTTTCTTTTTTCCCCACTTCAAAGATGGGAGAAAGAAAAGTGACTTAGTAGGTGAGGGAGCTAACTGTCTGTCTTCAGGTGAAAACCCTGTAAAAGCATCTATCTTTGCATGAATTATTTATGTAAAATGTTCAAATGAATCTTTGCGTTAGCAAAAAATAATAGATTTCTTTTGTTCTCCGACCATGAAAAAGCACACAGTAAATGGGATGTGCTGTATGGGATTGTTGCTGTCATATCAAGTGATTCTGTTATACTTACTGATTTTCCCTCAGTTACTCACATGCGGTCTTGTCAGTTTAAAATCTTTGGCAAAACATGGGATGATTAGTTAAATTAGGCCTCTTCCTTTTTACTTTGACTGTGAACACGTGTCTCAAGAACACCGAATACATTTTTTAAAATAGTCTATGAGCTGCAGATTGTATTACTTTACAAAAAAGATGTGTTACCAAACAAATAAGAAAGTAAACTTTATATATGCGGCACCTTTCAAGGCCAAAATCACATTATGCTTCACATCACAGGCAGAAAAGACAAAGATGAAACACATCCAGCTTAGCTAAAAAAAAAAAACCAAAATGCTAAAAACTCACTGCTAAAATGCTAAAAACTCACAGGAGGGCGCTCCAGGACTATAGGGTGGCTGGACTTTTGCTAAGGGCCATTCAGTCCCTGTACCAGAGGAGATGAGTTTGGTCTGCAGTCGGACCTGTTCCCGGTGAGTGTTGGACTCCACGAGGGCTGCCCTTTGTCACCGGTCTTGTTCATATAGTTCAGCCGTGTTGTGTAAGGTGTCGAGTTTGGTGGCAGGACAATCTCGTCTCTGCTTTTTGCTGATGATATGGTCCTCCTAGCTATGACCTTCAACTCTTGCTGGGAAGGTTCGCAGCCAAGCAGATGGGATGAAAATCTGCACCTCCAAATTTGGGACCATGGTTCTCATCCCGGAAAATCATGTTTTGCCAACTCCTGGTCCGGAGAGAGGTCCTGCATCAAGTGGAGGAGTTCAAGTATCTCGGGGTCTTGTTCACGAGTGAGGGAAGGAGGGAGCAGGAGATCGACAGGCGGATTGGGGCAGCGTCTGCAGTGATGCGGACGCTGAACTGGTCTGTTGTGGTGAAGAAGGCTCTCGATTTACTGGTCAATCTACGGCCCAATCCTCACCTATGGTGTAAAGTGCTTTGTGATGTATAGCTGTGAAAGGTGCTATATAGATAAACTTTACTTACTTACTATGGTCATGAGCTTTGGGTAATGACTAAAAGAACGAGATTGCGGATACAAGCGGCCAAAGTGAGTTTCCTCCGCAGGGTGGCCAGGCTCAGCCGTACAGATAGGGCGAGGAGTTCGGACATTCAGGAGAGACTTGGAGTAAAACCACTGCTCCTCCATATCATGAGGAGTCAGTTGAGGTGGTTCGAGCATCTTGTCAGGATGCCTCCTGGATGCTTCCCCAGTGAGGTATCTCAGCATGTGCTGCCGGCAGGAGGCCCCCGGGTCGACCCAGGACACGTTGGAGAAAGTAAATCTTCATTCTGGCCTGGGAACGCCTTGGGGTCCTGCTGGAGGAGCCGGTGGAGGTGGACAGGGAGAGGACAGTGACTGATAAACGACCCATGGTAGAATAAACTCACACAACCTTCCCATCAAAAGGACTCAACATGGAGCTTTTTTATTTTACAATAGTCTGAATTCATGTTTGTTAAAAAAAAATGTTCAAAACTGTTACATTTATATTTATATTTCAAATATAGATCTAACTTTACATAACTAGACTTCAATCCAAATATTCCAATTTTACATTCCTCAATTAGATTTTTTGCAGTTATTTAAAAAAATTCATTTAACACAGCAATTTCCCTTAATTAATGAGGTTAAAAAGGTGTTTTAAAAACTTTCACACCTCATTTTATTGTCACGAGGAGCTAAAAGTGACAAAATGTAGCTGTTAACTTTTTTTGTATTACTTCAAAATCAGTACCCAGTTTTAAGCAGTCTGTATAGAAGTTAGTCAGCTCTTGCTTTGTGCTTGTTCATATGGATATAGTGTAACAGAAAATGTAACCGTGACCAGAGTAAGTGGAGGGGGGCTGCTGTGTGTTTGCACTGAGCTGCCCTGGGGGCACAGGTTCAAGACGGCAGCTCAGGATCAATCCCAGTCTGAGAGCTCAGCCTCCGAGCAAATAAAAAGTCTGTAGAAAGTAAGAAACAGAGCCAGTCTTTCAGAAAGAAAATAAATTGTGTGCATGTTTGTTTTGTGGGCTGTATATAAGTATACAAAGTGCATGTACATGTGGGTTTTGGTGTTTACAAATGTGAGTACTGAAGATGTGCATCGGTGTGATTATGAGGAAGATGAGTGTGCATGTTCAGGTCAGTAGTTTTAGATGTTTTTCCTGCAAAGAAGCTTTATGTGCACATCTTTCTGAGCATAATAGAGTGGAGCCGCTGAAACTCTGTCCATGAACAGGTCTTATACTGTGCTAAGCAAGTCTCTCCAGTGATTATTGGTATTATAAGACAGGTAGTTTTTGGTTTTTATTCCCAATCACATGGTCCAAGCAGCAGGGAGAACAGCAATAGCTTCCACCTTCTTCATAATCATCACTTTTATTTGCATTTGTCCATAAGCACTATAGCACTACGTCAAGTTTTTAAATTTAATGCCAGGCCTTTTCATTGGCTGGTAGCTGTACTGTGGTTGCAGCATCAAATGTCCTGAAAACAACCAATATGTTTTTTAAGACAGTACATGAATCATGCAAACCTTATGCACATGCTCCAACAACTTGAAGAGTTAGTTTGAAGCTGAGTCTAGATCTGCTGCATTTAAAACACAATTTATCTTGTAGGAACCACACCAGCACGACGTTCTTTGGTCATCTTTCTGATGATGTGTGACTTTAATTAGTTACAGTGACAACTAACCAACCAATTAACCCACTAAAGCCCGTCAAATTGTGGGCTGATTTCAAATCATAAGAGACCCGACACGGGGTGATAAAAAAAATCACGGGTGTTGATCGTTCTGCTCCTACAGTGTGTGGTGACATGGACAAGACAACACCTCACACACAAACTGATCTCACCCACCAACACTCCCAGGTGAGACGTGAAATCTCGCAATACTTCTCAAGATCAAACAGGACTTTGAAGTAAAAATTATGACAGCTTTAATTTTTATTATAAACAACAATGTACTCATGACAGTTTTGTTGCCAGGTTTTAAAAAGAATACAAACAGCTGATTTGATGTGGGATTCCCCTCATTCTGTGCAGCTTGTGTCTGTCAACTCGGTCTCTGATTGGCTACACGTCACATTCCACAGGCTGCTCATCAGGGTGTTGTTATGATCCTGTAACGGAGGACTCCACATAAAGTGATGTCGGGTCAAGACAATCCAACATGTTGGAAATCCCAGATTTGCGATCGGAGCGGTCCTGACATCCTTCAGAGTGGACCACAGCACTCTCACCCACACCTCACCACACATAAGAGGAATATCTGATAAGATTGTTTTTAGAGCCATTATAACGATCAGGTGTGTCTTTAAGACCGACCGACCGACCAACCAACTAAAATTTCATTTTTATGGCAACCTTTGGGTTGTGCTTTAGGGCTACAACATTTGAAAGAACATACATTAAGAAAAAAAAAACATCAAAGCAAGCTAAAGAAGAAAACATTTCTTTGTTGTTGAGCATTGATTTAGGACTTTTTACGGTTTCATTATTTTAATTTTGTCTTATGTCTAATTTATGTGTATGTTACCAAGCAATTAATTATTTTACATGTTTTTTTAACTCCTTTAAAGCTACTTACATTTAACAGTAATTAACAGTTAGCATTACCATACAAATACTTTAATGCTGAGTCAGCCTAGACTTTTGGCCTAAACAACTTAACACACTCAGACACAAAGCATGTTATTTTGTGACCTATTGGAATGTCCTCATAGTGAAATTTTAAGCTAACACTCACTCAGGATTTGTTTTTACATTTTCCAGAAAGAGTATTATGAGTTTGTCATAGTGTCTGTAACCTGCTTGTGAATATAGACTGCAGTGTTTATTCTCAGTATAAATGCAAACTATTTATTAATGCTATAATAACAGTAGTTTAAATCATGTGTACATTCTAAAATAAAGAATTTTTTATTCCAACATATTTTGTATATCAAGTAAAATGTATTGCTACTGAGAGAACTAGTCTTCCTATTAAAAAGACACAAGTATACTTAGCTGTAAAGTGCAAACAATGCAATCATGGGACTGGAGAGTTGCTGCCTTGTCAATATGCGCGTGTTTGTGTGCTTGCAGGAGTATGTTTGGCTTTACAGGCTGTGCATGAATCTATACGTACAGAGGAAATGCAAGTGAACAAAATATCAAGGGCAAGTTGAAAAAGGGAAGGTTGGATCTGAAAGGTAATTTGGCTCTCCAGAGGTAAAAGCCTCAGCTGTAATGGGGCACTCAGGTAAAAGCTTTACACGTATGGGGAACATGTGCGGCAGGTAGATAAGCGCGAGTCGAGCAAGTTCCTATCCCTGTCTATTTGCGTTTGTGCGGCTGTGTGTTTGTGCCTGTGTATGAGCAGGTGTGTGTTTGTCTGCTGCCATGACACAGAAGCCAAAGGCCTGGAACAGCGCCGTAATCTACTGCGATGGCCAGTGCCAAAAAGAGCGAGATAGTGGGGGAGAAATAGGGAGAGGGAGATAGCTCCACAGGGGCTCGGCAATCAGGAGACATGGCAGACGCTTGGCTTTCGGTTATAATGGATGAGTTGAGGTCTTCCTGTGCTCCCTGTGGGGCTTTGTTTGACTCGCCCATCTCTACTCGGGGTTGTGCTCCGCAGGCTTGCAGCCAGACATCGCGGTACAAAAATCCATGGATTTACATCACATGCACTGTACACTTCCTAAACTGTCTGATTTCATTGATCTCCTATTTGTGTTATCATGTTTGCCTGCTCAGATCTCCTGCGCTCCAGGTTGTTGTTTTGTCCTTTCCATAAATCCTCACTGTCTGTTTCTACAGGCGTCTGTCTTCCCGTGTCACCAATCGCCCTCTTCCTCCTGACTCTCGTGCTTTATCTTCACCCCTTTGTCCTTTTACATAGCCTGTGAAGCAGAGGCCATTTTTAAAAATATCAATGCAAACCTGATTTTTGCTCACCCTCCGCCACCACGCCGGCTTTGGTCTGCAGAATGGGGTGCAGAGATGAGGGGACGGGGGGGTGGAGGGGACGACAATCAATTAATCTGATCAAGCGCTTTAGGAAATGGAGAGCGTAAGCGCTCCTGGGGGACGGATATCCATCTCCTTGGGATGATTGAATTACGCACAGAGTGAGAGTTGCAGAAGAGGGAGGACTGGAGAAATGAGGTGGTTGGGGTGACCGGGGATGAGAGCGCATGTGCTTGAGAAATGCAGCGGGAGTGCGTGTGTGTGATACAAGAAAAAGATAGAGAGACAGCGAATGAAATAGACCAAGAGTAAAAAAAAAAAAAAAGTGGGGTGACAGAAAGATGAGGTCATTGCAGAAACAGCAATAAAAAGAAATCTTTTTCTCTCTCAGTCCATTTCTCCCATCCATTAATATTTTTATATTTAATACTTTGTGGTTGATAATCTCATCTTTTGACAGCTATGTAGGTGCATCATTTTACTAAGGAATAAATACAAAGCAGATCTTTGCTAATTAAGTTATTTAGTTTTAAAAAACAGCATATAAAGCATAGATCACCAGTTAACAAAACAATGGTGTTTTGCACATTGTTCCATAAAGGCAGCCCTTAAACATCATTAATAGTATTAGTATTAATATAAAATAGGGAAGCAATGGTATGTAAAGGACTCCCTTAATTAATCATGGGCAATGATATTATCAGATGATAAAATGTACTAAAATTATTGCACAAAAAGTAGATCCTGTACCATTATTAGGTTTTCTGTCTAAATCTATTAAAATAAGTAGTAGCAGATTTTGTAATTCATCATCATACTTTTATCTGTCACTTAACATGTAACAGGTTGGTTATAGTCTGCAGGACTGAAACATGATGCACCCAGACTGGAGAGGTGTCATTTTAAATTCAAATGTTTTGTTTTGGTTATTTTTTTCTTTTTGAGTTGAGCAAATGCATTTGTCCTGGTGCTCTTAATGTGAAAGTTTTCTTTACAGGAAGTTATGCAGGCAGTATTTAGACTTGTACAAACAAATAGCTTCAACTTTTACCTGCTGTATGAACTATATGTGCACTCATAACCTTCAATTGCAAGCAAGTCTTGCATAAAACAGATTTTAAATATCAACTCCTTATTTCAAGAATTGCAGCAAACTAAAATTTTTGTCAACTTTGCTTTTACAGTATCCTAGCAAGCAGATGCAAATTAATTGTTGGATCCACTATAAAATCATAATCATAAACTGTTATAAACCTAATTTAAAAACTTTTTGTTCTCTAATTGTTCTGCTGATGACAAAAAAAAACAAACAAACAGAATGTCATCATATCTTTAAAAAAATAAAAGACCAAACTATTCCAGTCAGACTCTTCAGACCCTTCTTTTATCAGGGGTCCTTAAGATGCTTCTGCAACTGGACTACAGTCCACGGTGCATAATTGAATTCATTAGACATAATTAAGAAGCACACACCTATTTAATAAGGTCTCACAGTTGATGGTGAATGTCAGAGATAAAACAAAGTCCAGAGACTGACAATTGCCTCTAAATCTGGAAGACAGAAATGTATCAAGGCACATAAACGATAAAAAAGCCAAAAGAAACGCAAAGCTAGCGATCACCGTGAATGATATCCAGATTTCCTCTCTGGAGCTCTGCTCCACTCTACCATCAAGCTTTCATGCCAGACAGAATCCATTCCTCACTGAAACGCACAGGACAGCCTGTGGAAATTGCTGAAAGGCACCTGAATGACTCTCAAACCATAACAGGCAAAACTCTCTGATTGTATGAAACTAAGCTATTTGGACACAGTTCCCAACATCAGCCACTAGACTCAATCTCATTCACACTACAGTCTAAATGGCGATGACAGAATCATTTTGTTGATTTAGTTATTTATTTTTGGGAGAGAGACAGGGGGTTGACACTAGTCAGTTTGGAGGGAATGATTGACGCAGAGTGAGTGGTTGTAGAACTGTTTTCCAGAGTGCTCAGACCAGTAAGCTGCAACACTAGTTCACATTTGACAAAGAAGCTTTTATCAAGTATTAAATAAAAAAGTCTTAAAAGACATGAAATTCAATCTATCCCCCCAAAACAGCAAAATATCAGATTTAGTTTAGCTATTGTAGACATTGTTTAAATTAATAGGCCTTGAAAAAAATAATTCTTGTAACCATGACTCAGAAGCACACAAATATGATTTTTTACTGGCATTTCTTATCCTGAAGTGTCTTAAAGCTCACTGCAGCATTGTGAGGAACGTTCTCTTTGAGTCATATTCTGAATTTAGAAAGTTTGTAGCAAACCATTTAAGAATAGACCCTTTTTTGGGGGGGATCAAGTGGGGCAGAATATAATTTTCACATTAGAGATGCTTCAGTAAGGTGCACGTCCATTGTTATGTGGTTTCCTTTGAATGCTCTCCTCAAGAAAATGACCCTCACTTTAATTCGGCTGAATGCATCATACCATCTCATCTACTGTGAGCACTAAAGTTTAGTAAAGGAGCCTTTGAACAGACAAAATAACATGGGGTTAACCATGCGTTTGCTCCCTGGTAGAAAGCTGGATACTCTGGGGGGATAGTTCTGTGTCATAAGGAAACAGGAGATGAAACACAATAAGAGGAGAGAATATGAACAAGCTCCCTTGGGCTTTCTTTGGGAAAAAAAGAGGAGAAAACGAGGGAGTTTAGATTAGAGAAGTGGAAAAAACAGCAGGCATTCTCACTGAAAATGAGAGATGAGAGGAGAGAGGAGTGGTGAACGAGGGAGGTGGGAGAAAAAACCTCCAACAAACAACGCTGGCTAACCATCAAGACATGTAGGGGCTGCCTCCCTGGAGGGAGTGAATTGTTGAATTACTGCTGGGAAGAAGCCCGATGAGCTGCACCACTTCCAGGCCGCCGCAGGAATGAAGGGACTGTCGGAATGGAGGTATCCAGTGGAGAGCGCTTGTCTGTGGATCTTGAACTGCTACACCGCCTGCCACCCTGAGCCATTATTCATAGCACACGAACGCCACATGAGGCTGATGATGCTTGTTTAGCCTGTGGGCCTTCCACTCTTGCTGTAGTGTGAGACAGCAGCAAAAAAATGGATTCTTGTGGAAAATGGGAGCTTTTACTTTTGAAGATGATTTTTAGTGGAAATCAATATTAAACCGTTTACTTTTTTTAGTCCTGCTTTGAACTGGTAGAAAGTGACCCAGGTCTTGTGCTCAGAGATAAAGCCTTTTAAGTTGAATGTTTTTATGTGTCCTTGCTGGCAACAGCCATAGCCAGAAGCATTATGCTTTCTCTTCTGTCCATTAGTGCTGAGACTGAACTGAATGGAGGGCATTTTAATTCTTCCTGGTGCAAATATTCACCTGATCAAACTCTACCTACTAAAACTGAAGTACCCAAAAATAAAGAGTGAAAATACAGTTTGGTCAAGATGTTCAAAGTTTGCAAAACAGAATAAAAGGCCAACTGCAAATCTCTTGGGGATCATAGCCACAAAAATATACTCTCAGCAGGGGGTGGGGTGTTACCATAGGTCCACCGGGGAAATGTATGCCCAGTGGCCAGTCCAGCCTGGTCCACATCCACACCCGGGGCATGGTGCCATCGGCGTGAGCGGCTGGACCTCTGTCCAGGGGAAGGGGGCACACCTGGACTGGGAGCATGAAGCGCAGCATGCATCATGGAGCGAGGGACCCGCTGGTCGATCCAGACACACCTCCTTCCTCAGGACAGCAGCACCTCAGTCTGCTGAGCTGGACATGCATCGCTATTTCTGCACCCTTGCTGCATCTCCTTTTTGTTTTCTCGAGGCTTCCCAAAAAAGTCTAAAATCTGCTTTTGTGCCATTTGTAGTAAATACATCTTTGCTGTAGCACCCCAACGTCTCACAGTAATGCTGGGGATGACATTTGTTTAAACACAACTTTAGAAACATGGTTAAACATTGATGCACATTGGCTTATCCGCAGTGACTAATTAGTCCAGATCCAAATATCTAAATTTAGCACAAAACGTAGGTAAATCTGTGCTTGGTTGATCATTTATTTGTAGTAAAAAGGCTTCTTGGCAAAAAATTAAAAAAAAAAAATATATTGATGAAAACTGTTGTTAAAGGACCTATGGAATGAGCAACACAGCTAAACGTGAGAGTTGTAGATCTGAAAATGTTGACTTTCAATATGAGGATTGAGATGCCTTTATGTAGCAAACTGTGACCAGCATGAGGGGGAGGAGCCAAGCTGTTGTGGCTGTGTATGGATTTCTACATGCTTTTGAAGCCCCTGACCGTTAAAATGGGAAAAAAATGGAAAAATGGCAGACGTGTTGTTTTTTCCACTTAACTGAGGCATTGTCCAATCCACTAAGCAGCTCAAAATGAGTGAATACAAATAGGAGAATATTACAGGGGATTTTGGAACATTTTTCGGGATGTTACTTAATTAACTTTGCTCATCATTTCATGAATGTGCAATCCTTATAAGTTATTCCACATTAAGGTAACCAACCAGGCTTTCTAACAATATAGATTCATAGTTTTTAAGAAGAGAAATTCCATCCCTCCATCCATTTTCTGAATCACTTCATCCATAAGGGTTGTGAGGCGCTGGTGCCTATCTTCAGCAATCACAAGGCCACACAGAGACAAACAAGACTTACAACCAGTCACAGTCCGACTAACACTAAAGGACAGATTAGAGTCACCAAATTAACTAAATGCATGTTTTTGGCCTGTGGGAGGAACCTGGAGTGTTTTATGCTGCATATGGTAACAGTGATCTTTATGTATGAAATGTCCTCACTAATATTCCCCAAAGTTGACATTAACCCCTTGATATCCTGTTGATCTCAGCCCATCCTCCCACACAGCCAGCCCCCAGCTGCAGCCCTACACATCTGGCTTCCCAAGCCGATGAAAACAATTCATCCATGCTCTCATCGGGAGACATAGGACCACGACTCCTTGTAGACAGATGGGGAAAGCCCTGGATAGCTGGGGGTAAAGAGGGTAGAACAAAGTGATATATGACATCACAGTGAAAAGGGTGAAGGGGATCGTCGAACGTGCAGGGTGACTACCAAATTAGACAGAGACAGAGGACAAAACAGCGAGGAACATGGCGTGTCTGCCAAGGCTACAAATCATGTCCCCCTGAATGCAGCACCGCTGCTTTCACCCCCGCCCATCTACAGAATAAGCCAGAGATCTATTGATTGGCACTCGTATTTGCTAGTGGGCTGCAGCTCAAAATGGAGCCTTTAATTAACTTAATGGACCGGCTGCAGCTGTGTGTGAGCCAGTATGAGAGGAATAGAAACAAATGGAGAGAAAGGAGTGAGAGCAGTCATTTTTAAGTGGGGTTAACTGCATACCTATTCTAGTAGCAGTTAGGCTAAGCAGGACACACCACAGCATTCTTTGTCACTTGCCTCTGGTGTCTGGCTTAACTTCCCAACCCATCGAGACGCTCAACCAACATTTCAGGTCTGTATTGGTCTGAATGGGGTTTCAAAGTTCCAGCCCCCCTCCTTTGCCACTCACTTGTCTCTGCACTCTGCTGCCTGCCTTCCTCCGCCCACCTTCATCGCTATGTGCCATTCTTATTCTTGTCCACTCATCCACTCTGTCAAAGGTTAATTGGTTTGGAAATGATTCGATTCATTCTCAAAGTTAATGCTGTTATCATGCTTTTGTAGGGGGAAAAAAGGGAAAGAAAAACTACCTCCCTCATGCACTTAAGCTTAATTTAGAATAAAGAGGAAAAGAAAAAAAATCCAATTTAATTTTTTATTCTTCTTACTCCAGCCCAGACTTGTCCCTACTAGTCTTTTCCTTTAAATTATGGCAGAATTTCATTACCTTGAAAGCTTTTCTGTCTCCTCCCTCTGCTCCCCTCCCCGTCTCGAGGACATTGAATGGATCAGGACTAATGTCTTTCTTGTAACCTCAAGGTCGGAATATTTGGATCCATGGATGTGCTCAAGGGTCCCTGTGATTAATGCGCTGTACAAAGTACCTTGGAATAATGCGGTGGATGATGACTGCACAGAGCAATCCGCTGCACACACTCGCAAATACACAGACACACGATGACATCCGCTGCAGGTAGTTGTAGATAGAGGTGCCCCGTCAATGCCCTTGATGTGGATCAAGGGAGACATTCATATTCAAATAGGGTTACCCAGAGGCCCTTTTTCAATTTCCCCCAACAGTCCCATACAGTTCTGGCTTCCCTAAGGAGCTTCGTGATCTTCTATCCACAGCATGCTACATCTTTACTTACACGGCCTTTGTCGGACACAACCGGGCTATCACTACCCTTAAACCTGACACATTTTAATTGGAGCAAAAGGGAGTCGCTGTATATTAATAAATTTGAATTGAAGCTCAGTTTTTCAGGCACAACTATTTCTGGCTTCATTCTTCTTCTAGACTTTAAAAAGTGATAAATTCGACTCTCAGATGTCAAAGAGAGATTTAGCTGCTGCATCTACAATAAAACAACCTCTGTCTGATTACTTGTTAGGTGTTTGTTGCTGACGCAGCTGCGATGTCTGATAAAAATGTGATTTTCTCTGTTTCCATGGCCACCTTGAAGAGGTCCTCACAGCGGCTGCTGCCGCGCGCGCCGTCCCCACCCTATTGATCAGAAGCACAGAGGCCTCTGTATTGAAGTTGTCTGCACGGCTGCAGATGCTATCTCCACTTTTGTTAATTATTAACATTCGGTTCCACAAATCTGATCAATAGTTAATTGAGTCAACGGGAGCTGTCTGGGGGGGAAAACTTTGTAAAACGAAGAGGCGCAATATTCAGCGCTGAAATATCAAGATGTTTTATCCATTCTGAAATATAGATCTATATTGAATTAGCTTACAGACACAAGGAGAAGATATCAGTAATGCCTTCATGCCTCATGGTCTAGTCCACTGTTCCCTCTTTGGCAGCAGACCAAAGATGGGGACTCAACTCTGAGACTTGGACTTGAGTCACACTCAAGTCACAAAAACAGACAGTCATAACGTGACCAGGACTGAAGGTTTTTTATATATTATATCATATAATCAGAAGTGAATGTAAGTTGGCTGGTAAGCCATAGACATTTAGGTGAACCTATGTGTGCGCTTGGATCAGTAAAGCAGCTCTGTACTGATGCATGTTTGGTGAATAAATCTAGAGTTTTATAACTTTGTCTGACAAAATCAAAAAACATTTACCTGTAATTGCTTTCAAGCATTCACATAAAAATATGGAAAAGGTGAATAAGAGCAGTGTCATGTATGTACAGTAGAAAGGATCTTGTGTATTCTTGTTTTGGTGTACAACTCTTCTTCTGCTACCATTCTTCCTTTAGTTTTACGCTGTATAGACAGTCTGGACACATTTAAAAAGCAGTTGAAGACCCAATTATTTAAAACTGCTTTTAAATAACGCTTTTATGTTCTCTTGTTGTTTAAGGATTTTGATTTGTAATGTTATTTTGTTTGTTTTATTGATTTTATTTGTTTTTTATCATGTTTGATTCTGTTTTCTGTGAAGCACTTTGTGATATTTTCTGTGAAGGGTGCTATATGAATAAACTTTACTTACTTACTTACTTTTTAGTCGTACTGCTGTCTAATTAGTGACACCTGCTAATTAGGAGGTGAAGCGCAGCAGCATCAGAGTAAAAAGCGTAGCAAACACACAGGAAGTGTTCTTCAATCTGATCACATAGATCAGCTATTATTCCAGAAGAATGAAAAAAAGTGTATTTAATTATTTATAAAAACAATTTGCTGCTGAGTAACTCAAAGAGTTTTGCCAGATTTTTAAATGATGGCTCTAGGGCTAATTTTTGTCTCGTTTAATTGGTCTGCATTGCATTGCAGATGTTGAACCTACATCCTTTTTGCTGCAGGGCAACAGCGCTGCCACCTGTACCACTGTGCAGCCCAGTTTGGGAAACAGTCATCAAAATAATCTTTTAGAAATGTTAATAATAGAAATAATTAAATGGCCTGTGAATTACAAACTTTATTCTCAGCAACATCACCTCAGACATCATTGGACTACAGCTGATTGTACTGCTAATAAGTACTACATGCACAGTTTATATGAATTTAAAATATATATATCAGGGTCAACAGGGACCCTATGGACAGTGGAAGTTCTAGACCAGCTGTTCCCAAACGTATTTAGCCACGCACCTCCTTCTATGTCCCAACTGTGTTGATGCACCCCCAATCCCCCTATGGATGGGTACCTTTCACATTTGAACCAATTCCCGGTACCTAGGAATCGATACCGGTACTCAACAGTCGAGTGAATCCCTCGCGGTCCGCGGTTTGACCGGCCGGGTCCAACGTTACAGGATGGACTGTTTTTATCTAAATAAAATAACTTCTCACTATAGTAATAATAAAATAACGGCACTCCGGGGTTTGTTTTGCTTGTCACAAGCAGTGATCAGTGGCCTGTGTTGTTTTAACGCCACAGCTCCGCCCCTGTACCCACTCCATTCTCCTATGGACCCACAACTGAGGAGGACTGTTCATGGACCATGAATGGAGCGGTTCGGATCGGTTGTATGGACCATTGTTTTACAATGGAAACAGACAAAATAGTAATCCGACCTACACCAAACCCTGCGATGGAAACATGACTTAATGCCTGAGACTCAGCACTTAGCAGGGAGGCCACAGGGGGTCAAACTGTCAGGGGGGCACTGGCCCACTCTGGACCCCCCTGGAACCCCCCTGCCTATGGACTTGGTCCGTTAAGACTTAGGACTTGCATTTGCAATATATGACATGTAAACTTGGTCTGGCTGCTTTAAAGACTTGAGAACTGGACTTAGAAAAATGAGACATTTCTGCAGACTAAACTCATGGTTTCTTTTCTCTTTAACACAAGATCTGGAAAAAACATGTTTGTGTCAAGGAGAACCGTATCACAGATCAAAATCTAATTTTTAAACTACAGCACTCTGAAAAACTGTTTTACTGAAAAGAAACATCACATTCATTTATGTTATTTATAGATGACAAAGACAAAGGCCTCTGTGCATCATTACTGATAGTACAACTCTGTGAACGACAAAGGAGGCTTTAAGTTTAACAAGTCTGTCCACACTTTCAATAACAAGTGTAACAAAACCACAACCATTCATGTGCTGAATAATCTTAGATCTTTATCTTACCAAACAAATCATTAACAAAACATTTCATGCATTTTTTACAACAGCTTAAAAAGTACACAGGGCAGCTAATAAAACCCCTTTAAAAACTCTTTGTTCTAGTGAGAGAAAACTATTTTGTGTGAGAACAGCTGATATAAATAGACCATCCCATGTTTAAGTTGCGATGAATAAACAGAGCCTGAAAGCAGCATAATCAGTTGCGCTGACATGATTTTAAGATCTATTAAAGGCTCCACTTTCCAGAGTTATGAATCAAACCCACTTGTTTTTGAGTTTCTACTGTATGCATATTTGTAAATGTGGTTTGCACATCTGGGTGACTGAGTGACAGGAACTGATTACGGTTTGCAGTGGTGGCTCAATTTCATTAATCTGTCCTGCAACACTTCAGGCGACAAACAGTACGCGACTCGATCTAGCCGTTAATGCTGGAGGGCCCGTAATTCATTATGAGGAGAAATTTGTCTCATTGTTTCGGTTCCCATTTACCAGTCTGAGCTGCACATTTGCCATTGTTAACTGACAGACATGTCAATGATTAATCTGGCTGGGTGTTCGACCACCACACCTTGCATTGGCCTTGATGTCTCCTTATCTTGCTTCTGTTTCCAGCCTGTCACTGATAAGAGGGAAGGAATGGAGAAATGTGGATAAGTGGAGCTAGAGAAATGAAAAAAGAGAGATGGAAATCTAAATAGAATTGTGATAAAATTGAAGAAACAAAGAGAGAAAAAAGAAAGTGATTAAAGAGCAGGGGTCTTCCAGGAGGCATGCGCAGCCTTTTCTCTGCTCTGTGTCAGTGAATGCACCATGTTGTCATTGCCTTATTTCATAAAAGCAGATAAATAGCATAGATTTTATAAGAAAACAGTGGGATCCTTGAGAATCTTTCTGCATTTAAAAATCAGACAAACACACACTAGTCTGTTTTCCAAAAGTTATAGAGATGTGTAATTTGTGCTCACGCGGTACGTGAGTAATGGAACCAGCCGTGACTCCACCTTCAATCTGGATTCGACCTGACCCAGCACTACTGCTAAATCAGACGTGTTACATGACGGGTGCTCTACACCTCGCCTCGCTGAGGCAACCTCTGGCCGCAGTCTGGGTGTCTTTGTCAGCGTCGAGCAGCATGGCCCCCAGAATTGCTGAGGTGGTGAAATTTTTCCCCCTCCCTCACTCGTCGTGTGCCCCTCCCTTAGTCCTTTCCAACATTCACACATCAGCATTTTTTTTTTTACCTTTGCTGTCACCAATTCACGCTACCTCAGACCAGAGACTCCACATCAGGGATGGAAACTCCCTGGATCTTTTTCTCACTGACAGCTAGCTGACATGTGACTGTATCTTGGCATAGACAAAAAAGAAGAGACATGAGTGAAAGGTAAGACAAGACAGAAGACAGGAATAATTAGAAAGAAAGAATAAAACATACATCCAGAAGAGTTTGATTAAGTGGTCTTTAAAAGCAAGAGTGGGTAGCAATTCAGCAGCTCTTTAGTCTCTGGAGGACCTGTCTCAATTACCCTAATGAGGCAGAATGACTTTAGCTTCCCAAGAAAGCTACAGGAGGTGGGGAGCCTTGCAAGGCCATACAGGAGCGGCTAGAACCAATGGCCTTGATGTGTGAGTGTGTGTGTGTGTGTTCGAAACACACAGGAAGTGAATGCCCTGTGAAGTTAAATGGAGCGTGCCAGGTTCCCAATGAGACAGTGTTAGCTGGCGGACTGACACGCAGTGACCTCCCACTGTGCACATCACTTTCTCTTCTGGACTGTCAGGGAATGGCAGTTAACCTCAGCCTGCCCTGAACCCTGGCCTCCACTAAACCAATACATATCTTCAGTAAAGCCCCAACATGGAGAATGCACATGTCACAATATGTAGGCCAGTGTTCGTTCTTCACCTGCCTGGTGAAAAAACGAATAAAGCCATTTTGTGTTTGTGACCAGTAACAGCTTAGAGTTATTATGATGATGTTTGTCTGCTGGAAATGCCACATGTCCTCTCGTATTTTCTGTCTTGCTGCTTCTAGATGTGAAGTACTGGAACCAAAGGAAATGCTCAAAAATGTCACAAAAAAGCTGCATAAATATACTCTTTTTTTTCTTTAGGTATAAAATTATTAGCAACCAAAAAAGCATAAAAGCATCAAGCATTTACTGGATATTACTACCATTTTTTAAAAACAATAATGATGCATATTTTATTATGAACTAGCGTTTTGATTTATAATCTGAATTTCTAGTTGCTTGATTTAGTTTCAGATAACTGTTCCCAGTCTATGAGGATGTTTTTTTGTCATTGCATTCATTGAGCAGAAAGGCTAAAAAGGTCAGTGTTGCTTCGTCTACGCTGAGATGTAATTCCAGATTTTGTCTTTTACTTGTTGTTGGTCTTTCAGTCTGGTGCAAACCTTGTATTAAAATTTAGATTCAGAAGCAGTATTTTGGGCAGAATGTTGCTCAGGACTGAATCCCATAAGAATTTGACCTTCTATTGTTGTTTGTGTGCTCTAATTTTACAGAATAAAGTGTGCTGGTGGGGCCATCGCTGACAGCCACCTGACCTTTCACACCCAGTCACTACAAAGCCACTGGAATCATTTGTCATGTTTTCTGGGCCACCGAGTGAAGTATGACTCATGGGCCTCAGAAATGTAGAATTTGAAAAAGTACGTTGGTGCTCTGTGCTTTTGTCTCAAATCTCCTGCCTCTTCACCTCCGTTTTTCTATGCTCTCTGTCATACAGAAGAAATGGCCTCCATTCAGACTCTCCTACCATTCTCTCTTAATGGCTCTTTGTGATAGAAAGTATTTATGGCAAGATTCATTTTCATCTATCAGTCTGGGGAGAACAAATTCTCGGCACGAAATGGCTTTCTGTAAAGACTGTACCCTGTTGCCTCACAGGTTGCTACTCCGTTGATAAAAGAAAAGAAAATAGCTTGTATGCTAAGAGCAGCCATGATTATGCTCATTAAATTGGGGTTTGAATTGCAATAGATCTGGCAGAGCTGGGCTTGAGGTGTGGAAATGTCAATAGGAAAGAGAGCCACATCTCCCTTGTCAGCCCTGACGTAAGACCAGCGACTAGCCAGGCTGTCATTTGTCTTCCTGAGTGAGTTTTCTAATAACCGTAATGGCTCTGGCTATAAATTACCAACAGTGTGTCACAGAGAACGAAGTGCAGCATTTAAATCTTACAAAAAGCCCCCGCCACCCATCGCAGCTTTACCCTGATTTTATTTTTAAAACTTTTCATACTCCCTAAAGGAGCACTTGGTGAAAAGTCAAGGCTCATCTCAGCTCAGGTATATCACATCCTAATTTGTCTTTCTTCTCTCTAAATCACTCGCATAGAATATTTAGCACTAGAACGTCAGTCTTGCGTTTTATTGTAAAGCAGATCCGTCAATATTACCCCTTAACTGTTTGAATTATGCAGCAATGTCCTTTTTGTATTGGTCACTTGTCTGATGGATGCTCACTTTTATAAAATAAATTAGGGCTTGATAGCTGATTGGAATTAGATGTCTCTTTACCCTTGACCCCCTTCATCATGCATCCTCGTATGGCAAGTGTTTCTCCAGCCCCCTCCCATGGAGATGACTGCAGCCCCTTTGTGAGATGAGCAAGTTCAGTAAATTGGAGCAGCGGGTAGCGATTTGTTCACGTCCGTTTCCTCTGTGGCAGCAGTTTGCTGGTGGGTAGCCCATCGAGTGATGCCATCCTGCCGTTTGTCAGACAGGAGTGCAATTTCCCGGTCATCTTTTTCCATCCATAACTGATGGCGAGAAGGAGAACGGTGAATGATGGGGCATTTAATACGGCTCCTCATACTGTGGAAGTTTAGTGGCAACAAACAAGACTCATACGCTCACCTTTGTGGTAAATTCCTCAGCGCAGTGCCTGCAGGCCTCAAATGCCCACTACCTAAAAGTGAGGCATTTCTCAATTACTTGGTGTTGTGTTGATATTTTAAAATTGTTTTTTTGCATCGGCAGAACTGTTGTGCACTTACAGATGGTGTATATTGTGCTTAAGGGGGATGTTAAATGAAAGCTGTCTAGAATATCCCATATCAACAAACTAAATAAACATTTTACCTCAGGTTTTAACTTCTTATACTAAGGTAGACAATGTGTACAGTCATAGCCAAAAGGTTTGATGATGACACAAGTGTTGGTTTCCACAAAGTTTGCTGTAATTACAAGCACGTCAAAAGTTTCAAAGGAATTTATTGAAAATTACAGTAAAGAGGGAATATATCCAGTAGTGTTGGCTTATCTTTAAGACCTCTAAAATTCACCTTGGCATGCTGTCAGTCAACTTCTGGGCCAAATCCTGACAGATGACAGCTCATTTATTGCATAATCAATTAAAAAAACAATTCTTTCCCTTTCACCTCTTGAAGGCAGATTGCAGCCTTTCAATGGGATTAGGGTCTGGGGCGTTTCTTCAAAATTTCAATGATTTATTTCCCGAGCATTATCCGTTTTGCCCTAATGCATGGAGCTCCATCGTGCTGGAAAAGGCTTTGTTTACTGCTAAACTTTTTCTGGATAGTTGGGAGGAGTTCCTCTCAGAGGATGTTTAGTTCCATTCTTTTTCATCGCTGTGTACTGAAGTTAAACTGAGAATGAGTCCACTCTCTTGCCTGAGAAGCAACCCCACACACGTATGGCCTTAAGATGCTTCACTGTAGGCATTGGTGCCTTTTCTTCTCTAAATTATCTTTTTTCAGATGCACAAAACCAATTAATCTGAGTAAAACTCCAGTCCTCAGCGGTCCAATCCTGGAAAGATGGTGGTGCCCCAATCCTGCAGCTGAATCAGCATTAAGGCCAGTACACGTGGCAGGATTTTAAAGCATATTTTTGCACCTTTTCTGACAATCCTAAGGATGTGACCAATGACCATAATGGCTCTAAAGATAATCTTATCAGATAATCCTGTCATGTGTGGAGTGTAAAGAGTGCTCTGGTCCACTCAGAAGGACGTTGGGACAAATCTGGGAAATCAAACATGTTGGATTGTTTTGACCTGTGTGTGTGGTGTCCCCCACAAGGAGCTGCCTGTGGAGTTTGATGTTTAGCCAATCAGAGAGCCAGGTGACAGACACAAGCTGAATGGAGCGAGGGGAACCCCAAATCTAAACAGCTGTTTGCATTCTTTGTATTGCAAAACTGTCACGAGTGCAATGTTATTTATAATAGAAATAGAAGCTGTCATCTTTGTTTACTTTAAAGTCAAATTTGTTCTTCAGAAGTTCTGCGAGATTTCACGTCTGACCTGGGAATGTTGATTAAATGGGTTCGTGTGTGATGTGCTGCCTTTTCCATGTCGCTGCACACCACACACTGTAGAAGCAGAACAGTCAACATCTGTGTATTTTTATCGCCATGTGTGTGGTGTCATGATTTGAAATGGGCTGACACTTTGAAACCCCCTCCCACCCTCAGGTGATGATCCTTGAGCTTGCTGTACTTCCTTGTTTGCAGTAAAACCTTCTTCACAAATGCAGAGGAAAAGTCTTTTTTAGTTGATATTAGTGTCATTCTCATGTTCTGAATGAAAGACTTGACTTAAAAATACTATTAAAAATAGGGCTAATTGGTGTTTAGCTGTTTTCTCCCATGATCTAAATAATCTGCTAGACTAGAGTCAAGGCTCCTCTTTGCCAAGCGCCATAAAGCAGAGAAAGCCCACAGTGTGCAGCTGTGCAGCATGATAAGCATGCAAACTCTGCTTCCCAAACTTGGCTGATCACACACTTCCATCTATCCATTTACTGAAACCAATTATTTTTTTCAATCCACAGGTGCTCCTGATATGTCCCCAATCAGACGGATGCTGCAGCAACTGAAGAATTCTTAAAAAGAGCGAAGAGTGGCGCGGGCCAGGCCCCTGTGAATGTGTAGCCGTGTTACGTGTAATCACAAATTGGTGTCCTTTGTAGCCATGGGTTGGTGTGATCCGTGGGTTTTGAGAGGCGGGCGTCATGTGAGGCGATGCAGCTGCTCTGGCTTTCTTCCGTCCCTGCAGTGAAGGGCTTCCTTTCAAAGGAGCCAAATGTATCTCCTTTCAGCCAGACAAAATGGAGTCACTGTAGTTCATTGGAGCCTTCAGATAAGACTGAACAGGTGTCAGGATGACTTTCACACAAATATCTTTTGTTTGCTTTTTTGTTGAGAATTTGTGTGTTTTCTGTTATTTTCGGCGCTCCTTCCATCCCAGAATCTTTTTGCACAATTATTTTTTATCTTTTATTTTGTCAGAAAAATGAAAGTCTGAGCAAAGAAGTTTAGATTTTCTTATTATAAATGAGCACAGCTGTGTGAGTGAAACAATTACCGATAAAGAAGCATGCTATTTGAGCTCTTCATCAGTTTTAATTACTGCCATTCACAGAGATGAATAGTTTAGGAATTTTTCCTTGGTTATTTTTTTCACTTTATCCATTACTTGGGACCTTTTTGTTTTTAAAGAAACAAATCAAAGGGTTTGAAGGTTCTTGGGTGACATTTAAACAGAACAAATGGGCGTGAGTGTTCGTAGATCTGCTGAAGATGGGCTGATAGGAGTCCACGCTACTATCGAGGCTACAGCGATGCACTGTATACGACCCTAAGATGAGACTGATCAATAAGTCACTGCAATGAAGTGGCACATCGATTACACCGATGACAGGTCATTCACGGGTTTAATCTGTATAATGAGCATAACCTTTTTCTTCTTTCAGTTGTTTGCTTTCCTCCCGGCACAAAGCTGTCCTACAGGCCACCAGAGAGGAGGTGGGGGGTGATTAGATGAATGTCAGTCTTCATGTGTCTTGTGGTTTGTTGTGTTGATGTTGGGTGCACTCTCTCTCTCTCTCTCTCATCCTCAACAGAACATCCTCACACCAGAACACAGAGTGGAGAGCAGTTTACGTGACACTTTGCTGTGTGTTTGCTGCACAGCTGTAGGTAAGATTGTGGCGCAAGGGGGAGGATCATCATTAGCACACATTCATACACAGCGTAGAGGGTCCACTGGTGATTAATGTGTGTCACGGTTACCTCGAGGATCTGCAGTCTCCATAGCCTTTACAGCGCGTCCTCCACTTTTTGCTTTCACAGTAATTCTCCAGGCTTCTGTTGTCTCTTTAAGGCCCGTTACAGCAGACACGGCCGCCATGCCTCTTGTGTTTCTTGGGTCACTGTGTTAAATTTGTATTTGTTTTACAATAAAAGTCAGTCATTCCTGCGCATTAAACAATCATTATGCAGCTCACTGAGCAGAGACTTGCACAGCAGACAGGACAGAGTTAAATGATGGATTTCAAAAACAATCTTCTTGTTGGTCTGTGTGTAACACGTGGGTGGGTAATTTGTTGAATGATTTTTATTTCTCATATTTGTTAATTTGCTATTGTGGATTTTAAAAGGAGATCCTTGTTTTGACCTTAAATTTGATTATTTTTTAAATGCTTTTGGCTTTGCTGATTAAGAAAAGAGGTTATTTGAAAAAACCTGAGTAAATTGACCCTGAATTTAGGAAAACAAGTCAGGCAAGTTTATTTGAGTGTATCACCATGAAGACAGACTCCATGGATTAAACCTGCTCACTGGTAGTTTCTAACTATCCCCTCTCACCTGCAGGGCTTTATTATAATATGTATTATTGTCATTTATGGGATTTTAATCATATTGTACAGCCTTTTCCAGACAGCTTGCACTTTCTGTGAATTCAAAGAATAATCCATATGATAGCTACATGGTAAATATGATTTTCTTTTTTTTTAAGGCACACAATGCAGTTTTTGGCTTGTTTTTAGCACCCCCTAGTGTCTGTTTTAAATCACTGTCATAAAAACATTAGCATCGTCTTTGCTCAGAAACACCTAAATCTACCTGTTGAAATGTCTCCTCAGCCTTCACTGCTTTCTACTGGAGCGGTTCATCACTCATTCAAAGAAATCAGCTGTGTTCAAGTACGGAGAGATTGAAAAATTGCAGGAATCATGAGCTAAAAACACTAGCATAACAGCTAGCCACATTGGGTTAGCCTAACCCTTGCTAGATACGTGACTTTGTGAGACTTCAGAGCACCTGACCGGAGACTCAGAAGTTGCAAACGTGGTATTCTGGACACAAGCAGCAGATGGAGCTGAGTGACTTTTCATTAACCCTGTAAAGTGTCATGTTAGCACATGCTGGCTCAATGAAAAGATTTAAAATATGAAAAAGTTACATAGTGTGCCATTAACATTTAAATGAGATAGTCAAAAATGATTGTCATTCTTTTCCTGTCTCTGTACAGTTTGGTTCATCACATATAATTTGTTACCATCATATATTTGTTTTCTTTACCTGTTCCCCCTCGTCTGATGTTTTGTGCCAGTTCCCATACCCCCTCATTTGTTCGTTCACCCGTAGCTGTTTTGTTTTGCTTGTTCTTTGTCTGTTTTTGTCACCTGTTCTTTTTTTACCCATTCCGTCTGTTTTCTTTTTGTTGAAACTGTATTTCTGTATTTACTCCAAAAGCATGTCTATTTTTAACTTTTTGAAATAAACTTTATTTTTAAGTGGGTCAGGTTCACTTTTTTCAGATGGACTAAATAAAAATCTTTTTATTCAGTCCACCACTTTTTTTACCTTGATGCATCCATTGGACGTGCAGATAAATGTTAAATCAATGGAGTCTGCCTTCAGACACACACACACACTGACTCGGACAGTCATTTTCCTCCATGTTGCCTCTCTCCTTGTGGCTGCTGCTGCCATGTTATTATTTCATTGATGTGATTTAGTTCTCCTCACGCTTTAAGGAGGACTTCCTGCTCCACATCTTTTTTTTCTGCTGTCATCAGTGATCAGGGCTCCATTAATGATGAATTTTTAGAGCGAGGCGTGGATACTGAGAGCTGATTGAAGTCATTGAAATGGGCTGTTCTAGAACCGAAAGCTCAACAGGTTCCCTGCTTCAGCGAATCTCATTAGAATATTTGTGAATTTCTATCAGTTGCAAAACATTCAGTATTCTCCCACTCTTCTATCGCATTGTGCCTTATTTTGACATTAAATGTCAAAATCTGTCAAATATAAAATATATTATTTCTTTATAATTTTCCAGAATTAAAAATGTATTTTTGAATAAAAACCTTATTTTGCAAGCTTCAAACATCCATACTTCATTTCCACAGTTCCAGAGAAGAATAACACCTGTTTTATGGTTTGATTTCATGTAACTTGTTACACGAAGTTCATTTGAATTAAACTTTTCAAACATAACTCTCAAAGAAATGCAAGTTAATTATAATCAAATCAGGGTATTATGCTGGAATTATCTTTGAAGTAATTATCCCTCTAAGAGAAGTCACAGCATGGCGAATGCTCTCCTCCGTTTATTGCTGCAAAAATGTCTCTGGGGCACAAAGTGCTCTGAGCGTCTTGTCATGGGAATATTACTGCAGCGTTATGATGTGTTTTTATTCTGTCAGTCTCATCCCCAAGGGCAGGAACCCCACTCACAACTGTGCTGCCTGCTGGCTCACTTTACTAGAAATGCTTTGACATATTCAGCCCATAGACGTAGATGCACACAAACAGCCTCTATCTACGCATAAAGCAGACACATGCACACTCAGAGACACACCCCGTCACCTTCACAAAGTTGACTGCTTGCAGCCGAGCCAAGTTAGATGCCACTTTGCCAGTCCATCTTTGCTCCTCCTCCCCCCTCCCTTCTCTTCATCTCTTTGACTCCCAAGGACAAGGAGACCCTCCGTACAATGGGACACCATTTATCACTGCAGGAACAATTACTGGAGACATTTCATTGTCAGAAAATTTCAAGCCATTCTTCCCTCATCTCTCCCTCTTTATCTTTCCCCTGCTCTCTTTCTCTGTCGTTCCTTCTTGCCCTCCTGCCAGCCAACTTATTTTTCCTCCCCCCTTCATCTTCTCTGCCTCTTTGCATGGCTCCCAGTGAGCTGTGTTGCAGGTCAGACTCCCATTAGCCCAAGCACATCACTGTAGATTACAGCACAGAGGAGGCAGAGCTCTGTATTATATCTTGTCTGAAGGCCCTGACAGACTTTTTTCCCTGTTTCTAACAATGAGATACTCTTTTTTCCTCAAGAAAAGGCATTGAAAATGTCTTGTGATACTGTATCTCCAGCCCTGTGGTTTAATGAAGCCTTTCAACATGGAGCAGTGTGAAGGCAAAGGAAGACACTCAGCTGTCCAATCTCTCTGTTTGATCATACATGTAGGTCTTCTCAGCAGAGCAGAGCAGAACATGGAAGGATTTAGAGCTGAATTGGAAATATAACATCTTTTTTTTTGTTTGCTCCTTCTTTTGTGGAACTTTATGGCTTTATCCCAACTGCATGCAGACAGTAGAGTGGGCAACTTGAAAACTAAGAGTCAAATATACAGCCTGTTTGTGAGAAATGGTCAGCTAAACCCTAAACTGGCATTTTTTTAAACACCACAAGCAGAGTTTGTGCTTTAAAGTCAGTGCTGTAGCGTTTCCTTCAGCGGTTTGTCCTCTCTTTTACCTGCACTTGGTATTTACTCACTTGGTTTTGAATCAGCATTCAAACAGTATGCGTGTTTGGAGATAAGCAAACTGAACCAAGTGTGGCGCAGCGCCTCAAGTTGCCTACATAGCATCCTCGACAAAAATATGAGCAGAATGTAGTTTGGAGCATGCTGCAATTCATCACTAAGTGCTGATTTGATCACTATTTGGTCATTTTTAATGACTAATGACATTTGAAAACTGCTTGGGTCTGTGCTGAAGCAAAGATGGCAAATCACCTCACTAAAGCACAGCGCAGCGCTCTCTCTCAGTGCAAGCGGTGTGTATTAGTCAGAGTGGAGTCATGTTGAGGGAATGTGTGTCCATTTGTGTCACTGCGTAGGCTGGTAGGGAGACCCTGAGGCAGCGCCTGAGGGCTGCTCAGTGGGTTCTAACATGCCCTTGACAGTTTCCAAGTGTCCCTCAGCCCACAGCCACAGGTTAAACCTGCACTCTGTAGCACATTTATTTGGACATGTATTCATTTTAGTTATCAAAGTGAACGCCTATACAACAACAGAACAGAAATGCTTCAACCTTGTTCAGTCAAGAAGGGAATCTTGGAGACTGTACATCGGATCTGCTCTTAACTGTAAGCGCTGAAGGTTTTCATTTGTCTTTGGGTCTAACTGTTGTTTGACTCTTTGGTTCCATCCATCTGCCCATTTATCCATCTGTTCAAGGTTGATTTGTGAAGATAAAAGTAGGAAATCCCAGATATCTATCTCTACGGTGACACTCTCCAGCTCCTGCTGAGATATTCCAAGGTGTTCCCAGGCCAGACAAGATATATAATCCCTCCAGAAAGCTCTGGATACTCCCTGGGCTCTCCTCCCAGTGGGACATGAATAACCTCTGTAGGAAGGCATCCAGGAGGCATCCTAGTTAGATACACAAACAACCTCAGCTTATTTTTTTGATGTAGAGGAGCAGAAACTATACTCTGAGCTGATGATGGAGCTCCTCACATCATCTCTAAAGCTGAGCGCAGCCGCCCTACGGAAAAATACCAAATTCACAAAGCCACGCTCTGAATCTTGAGAGTTAAACCGTAGTCAGAACAGTTACTCACGAGCTTTGTCGTTCGGCTTCCCGCAAACAAACACACTTCAAATTCAAACTGTTTTAGGATTTTAATTAGTTTGCCTTCTGTTTCCATGTGTTCTAAACACTGAAGGAGAGCAGCACAGTGGTGCATTGTTTAGCATGTTAAGCTTAAATTTGCTTGCCCAAGGACATACTTGGTAAAGTAGGAATAAATGAAAGAATAAATACTAAACATGTTTTATTCATGTTAGAGTAAAAAAATCTAATGTTTAAGCTGACCAGTTAGTGGACTTGTTGTTGTGTGAAGGTGTGCTATGTGTGTGTGTGTGGGTGTAAACATTATGGAACGTGTGAAATGGTTTACAGACAGAGTAGTTTTCCTCTGCTGGTTTAAGAAGAGGCGTACTTAGCTGCATTAGCCACAGCTGGTTTTATCAGCAGACACCCCTGGGGAGTTTCTCACAGACATCTAGGATTGTCTCTGCAATAACTCTTAACTGACATTGGTTCAAGAGGGTCAGTGAGATAGAGGGCTGTAGATCTGACATGCCCGCACAAGTGAGAAGATTTAAAAGCTGACCATGTCTATGCTGAGCGCTGCAAAGAAAGGACGGGTACTAAAATAGAGCATCCAATCAGGCTGTTTTATTAAAGAAAGACAGACTCAGTGACACTAATGTTTAGGAAGATTTGATCATTGCCTGACAAAGAAGACTTTGGGTTTTGCTGCAATATCGCTCGCTCTTTTAATTTCCATCTTGGCGACTAAATCTTAGACAAAACTACAGGCAATCCAAGGAGAGCTTAATATCTCTGAAAGGGCCTGAACAGTAATTTAGAACCACTAAATAGAAGCTCCACATAATCAACTTTGCATATTTGATGTCAGGCACTCTTCAGAGTGGGCTGGCTTTCAAATGTAAATTTTGCCCACAAACTTAAATCATTTAGTGCATTATACTTGAAGCGTATCTTTGACAACAGTAAATCACAAGGTTGCTGCATCCATTAGCAAATTGGCTCTGCAGTGGATGGTGGAGTAAAGAGGGAGAGGGGCAGACATGAGTGTGCGCCAGCAGTCTTTTATAATCAGCAGTAACCGTCTCAGAGCTACAGTAGCCAGACACTGCGGCACATGGAAACTCATAAACCTAATACACATCACAACAATAGGCTCATTGATTGGCTAGACAGGGCAGTGGGTGGGTCGTACTATTGCTCCAAGTGATGCATGCCACAATCAGCTTTGAATAGCCTCAGTTCTCTCTCTGGCCTCACTCATGGCCCTCTCTTGTTTTTTTCCGTGAGACGCCAGCAACAGATCTTTCAATGGACGTCCTTCATGGTGCACAGTTTTCTGCCAGCGCACACTCTTTGCCTGCCTCTGCTCTCCATCTCATCCTCATTCTGTCAGTCTTCCTCACACGTATTTTTTGCAGACGCCGGCCTTGCCGTTACTCTCCAGTTTCATTCGAGGAGTTTTATCATACGTGGAGAAGAGCTGGCTGCTGTATGTCCAACCTTTAGGAATTATGCATTATAGAGAATAGCTGGTGCATTCATGAGCAAAAAGACACAGACAAGAGGACAGGAAATGAGGCCAATTAGAAGCCTGAAGCTTGCACAGTCCTCTGATACTGCTGGTCTGGGCCAGAACCGTATCTGTCTGTGTGCATTTCTGTGTGTAGGTGGATTGTTTGCAGGTTTAAGAGGTGATGAGTGAAAAAGACCAGGAAATCCATTATTTCTATTTTTGGTGTCCAGCGTTACTGGAGGCTGGCTGAAATATAAATTATGGAAATGACTTGTGGGGGCTTTTAGGCCAGAGGCTTTACTTCAAAACCCTTCCTTTTTCTAACCATCAGATATGACAAAAATGGTAGATGGTAGGGGCTAATTTTCTTCTTTCAACAACTCTCACTTAGTGTTTGTCAAAATGTCTTTATGCATCAGTTTAAGTGTTCAGGATTGCATTTTGCATTAAAACGATCCAACACAAAGTGAGAGCAGCACTGTAACTCTTCTGCTTGTCCCTGAAGTTGTGCTATATGTAGAATTCCAAACAACTAAATAAGAGTGGAACGAGAGAGAGAGATGTGTCTGTTCACACTCTGTTATGCAGACAAAAATGAACACCCAACTCTGCTTTGAGTGATCAAAGTTAGCAGATCAAACAACTCAACTGGCAGACAAGTGAGTTACCTATCCTACGGCGTCAGGAAATATGCCTCATACCTTGCAATTACTGATCTGCGATGCAGAGAAAATTTCTTCACCGGAGAGTTGTCCTTGCTGTTTGAGGAGAGAAAAACCATGCTTGTGTGTTGTGACAGCTTTTTGACTTGTTCCTGCACCCTCCTGAATTCATAGCCTGCATATCTTTCAGCCCTAACCACATCCTTGTTAATTAACAGGACAAAAAACATACTGCCTCCCATTAGCCTTGGTGACTGCTTTATATTTCCCCAGACGCTGTCTGAGTGGTAGATAGGAGCTTTCTTTACATGCACAGTATTTTAATCAGCCTTCTTCATCTTTCCATGGCCTCAAAGCTAGTAGGACACCTCTCTCCCCTGTAGGTCCTGCCTAATTCTCACCTGCTGGTAGCAAAGAGGGCTTCCAGATCAGAGTTTATTGAGGGTCTTGATTTGACTGGGTGAGGAGTTAATATGGTTTGGATCACTTTCACAACAATCTGCAACAAAAACTAAGTTGTAACCACAACACATGCTATCATTACGTGCCCGTTCCTCTCCTTAGTCCACTGTAAGCAAACTCCATGGTTCACTTTCAATGAGAACCTCATTGTCAGGTGGACCGGAGTTTGATGGTTGGTCCAGACCAAAGTCCAGATGAGCATTCACACCTGCCCAATCAAAGCGGATTATCCATGAAAACCAACTCTGGTCTGTTTAAAGCAAACCAAACAGTTCTGGTGTGAAAATGCCCTTAATCCATTTCCACTGGTAGGCTCCTGAGGACACTCACTCACCTATTACCGTAATTTCCGGACTATAAGCCGCTACTTTTTTCCCTTGCTTTGGACCCTGCGCCTTAAACAACGGTGCGGCTTATCTGTGGCTCAGCTAACGGCTACCAAGGGGGCGCTATCAAAGCACCAGCGCACAACAAAGTATGTTTTGAAAAACTGGACTGCTGCGTGATGATGATGGAGAGTAAGAGATGACTGTTTGGGAACTGCTGTATCAAAATAAGCAGCCTACCTTGTTATGTCTTCCTCCTCCTGCGTGCTAAAACCATCAAAATCCTCTTTGTCAGTGTCAGAAACGAACAGGCCCAGAATCGCCTCATCAGCCAGTCTCTCTCCTTTGTTGTCGCTCTGAAAACCAATAAAATCCTCTTCCTCTTTGTCAGTGTCTGAATCAAACAGCCTCCGAACGGCTCAATCAGCTATTGCGCAATCCACTTCTATGGCCGTGTGTCGCATTTGCGCATGCGCACGTAATTTACGTGACCGCGATTCATAAAGCTTTTGCGTGTTTTACGTACGTGCGTTTACCTCGCAGTCACGTTCATTACGTGCGCATGCACAAACGCGACGCGTGGCCATATTAGAGGATTACGCAATAGCTTATGGAGCCCTCGTTCGGAGGCTGTTTTACTCCGAAACTGATGAAGAGGAAGAGGATTTTATTGGTTTTTAGAGGGACAACAAAGGAGAGAGACTGGCTGAGGAGGCGATTCTGGACCTGTTCATTTCTGACACTGACGATGAGGATTTTGGTGGTTTTAGTACGCAGGAGGAGGAAGACGATGACACGGTAGGCTGCTTATTTTTGATACAATAGTTCCCAAACAGTCATCTCTGTCCCAACAATCCCCTCTGTGGTAGCAGGAACTCATATATAGAGTAATTAAACATTAAGGAACAGTGAGGCCAGCTAGTGCTGCTGGAACCGGTTGGGCCGCTCCGGCTTTCTCTCAGTTCAAGCAGCAATCAGTAGCTGCCCAAGGTGGTAAAACATTTACATACGAACAGTAGGCTGTGTCCTCAGAGCAGACAACAACCGTATTCACATACAAACAGACAAAGGTATGTGGGTGTGAGAGTAGCCTCTAAGTGGCCTCCCACACACACATACATATGGTAACTAAACATTAAAACACCCGCGGCTTATAGTTAGGTGCGGCTTATGTGTGGACAAATCTGCAATTTCCCCCAAATTTAGCTGCTGCGGCTTATATTCAGGTGCGCCTTATAGCCCGGAAATTACGGTACTATTCATTTCATGTGGACGGTTCACCCTGGTGGAGGGAAATGGGCACATGCCACTGACCTTCAGATTGTCCTGCTCCACCATGTGCTAAAACAAACATTGAGTCCATTACGCTTAGGGTGACTAACTCATCAACAACCAAAAAACTGGAGAACGGTGTAGCCATCCTTTAACTCTGTGCTGAAAGTGCAAAGGACTGTGTCAGAAAACACTTTGGGCTTTATGTGGCATAGAACCTCTTTATTGTGGAGTGGAGCGTGTGGCAGTAATCCTACTCACAGATAATAAGACGGCACGTCATAAATCCCCTCCGAAAACTAAGGCAGTTAGGCTCATATTTGCACATCCCATCAGGGCATGCACTGTTTGCTGCTTGCAAGGGATTGTCCCCATTGTCTCCTTTTTTGTATTGTTATTATTTTTTTAAAGAATGAAACTCATAAAATAGTCAAACTCTTTAAATATCAGCTGGCCTCGTAAACACTGAGCAGACACTTATCCAGCTCTCGACGTAGCTGAAGTGTGAACTCGGTAAACAGAGATTGTTCCTTAGAGAGCCAGAGTCAGGAATATTATCTTAAGCAGCTGTCACATTTTGTCTGTGCATTAGTAGATTTTTTTTTCAAAGAGAGCACAGGAGAAATTAAAATATGAAATAAAATCACTAATAAAGTAGCAGAATTAAGCATGTTTGCTCCTTTATCCTTCATTTTTTTAATAGTACCTCTGGGCTTTCTGAGCATCTGTGGGAGTATGTGAGTGCCCAGCTGCAGGTTTGAGACTGGCAGTAGTTAGACATGCCAATCTGGTGGCTTCTTTCAGGCTGCCAGTCTGCCCAGATCTTCAGGGCTTCCCATTAGCCTACTCCGCGACACAAGAGCTAATTAAAATGTGGCTAAATTAGCAACACATTCACACACTAGCCAGCCTCTCCAGTTTGACTTCCTACTGCTTCTTTTTCTCTCCAACACACACAAACACTTGCTCCTTCTTTTTCTTATCACCCTACATCTCACTGAGACTGCCTACAGCGGTAACATGTGTTTACCTTTAGGGGCTTTATAGCAATTACGCTCTTGTGTTCTCTCTGCCTGTTGTGTTTTTCCGTTTATGAGTTTGTTTAATTGGCAGGCAGTGCGCTGTAATTCCATTAGGTTCTGAAAAGGTCAGGGTCGTAGGGGATTGGCTTCAGGCAGACGTGCTTGACAAACGTTTAAAAAAAAACACAAGCCGCTCCACACATGCACTGGGATAATTAAAAAGCACAAGGTAAGAGTAGTTAAGGACATTTTCAGAAAATAATTAAAAATGCCAAAAATGTGACATTATAGCAGAGATACACACACGTTAGATCTTAGTTCATTTCCTGTATTCTCCTGGTTTTATATAAAAGCTCTGAGTGAATAAATACCGTTTGAGCCACTTTAATGTTAGCTGTAAGTCTCTTTGAACTTATATGCAGTGAAGCACCTTTCTGCTGTCAGGTCATCGACCAAATTACCCAGAAATTTTGAAGTTTTTAAATTTTAAACTCCCATAAAGTGGCCTACATGGCCCTGGCTGCTTGTGGCTGTTAATAATAAATGAAGAGGAACAGAGCAGCATGTGTAATGGGAGCTTGGCTGGAGCCATGGCGTGAGCTGACTTGGTATTTTAGATAATCTGTCAGCATGTCAGATTACCCTGATGATTAAAATTATTCAACAGGAGACACTTGATGGAGGCGAGGCTTGACAAGCCTACGGCTCCTTTGCGTCGCTGTGATGGAGACTTTTCATGCAAAGTCTGAAAGGAACTTAGTTTTATATGGAATTGAAATTATTATTTACTCTAAAGCAGTGTTGTTTTTGGCAGCCATTTTTGTTTTAGTCTTAGCCTTTTGGAATAAAAAGCTAATTAGTTGTAGTCACATTTTGTCATGTCTATATGTGAAAGTTTTAGTCCAGTTTTAGTTAAAAATAGTAATCCTTTTAACAAATTAAGTAAGGTGAAAAAAGTTAGGAATTAGATTCACTCACATCAGTCAGTTCAAAAGTACCACAGGCCATTTTGGCACTAAACAAGGAAAGTAACAAAAACATCCAAAATGGACGAAACTACAATAACCAAAGCATTCAATCAACACTATAAGTATTGGGCTACCATTCAACCATAACGATTAGAAAGACATGTCACTGTTTAATGAGTAAAACAACTAATCAGGACTTGAAGCGTGTTAGCGTTAGGTCATTGGCGGTTTGAATGGACGAAGATAGTGCTGCATTTTTAGTAAAACAAAAGAAACAAAAAGCTAACGACTCACAGTGGAGTTGATTATTTAAGGACACAATATGGAATCAATCAGCAGGGTTGTCACAAGCTGTCAAGAAGGATTCTTTAAATAAGTATCCATTTGAACAGAGAGAACACCGCGACAGAGACAAAACAGAGCGATTGCCCTGGCAGGTTCATCCCCGCCACAATAAAAGGATCCTCGGAAGTAGCAGACACGGAGTTCACATGATTAACAGCAAAAAGAGTTCACCCAAATTCTGTTCCACAGCTCCACACGCTAACGTTTTCATCTCATTGCACCATCCAAAACGCACATGTCTCGTTTCATTTTAGTCATCAAAAAGCCACGTTTAGCTCGTCAACGTCTCGTTATCGTCGTTACAAAAGGTGCATTAACGCTCTATTTTTGTTATAGTCTTTGTCTACGAAAACAACACTGCTCTTAGTGATGTGACGTCCATGAACAAGTCCAGTCTTCTGCTCTTCATTGTGAATGAGGAGAACCGAGTCTTTGTAAAGAACCATTCTTTTTTTTGTATTAACTGTGACGTTTGAGGCCGGGAGGCAATATTCAATGACACTGAGTGGATGGCTGAAACAGAACAGCTCTTTATTTATAACAACATCAGCCTACTAAACTAGACCGTCAGTTTTCCTCTGCAGACTTTGGTCCACGTTCCATTGGAACCTCTGCAGCCCACTGATAGGTCCAGTCAGTCTCGTATCGGGCCAATCACAACGCCCTAACGGTTTGGTGGGTGGGATTTGTTTTGGGTTTTTTTTCTTTCAAAAATTTATTTCATTCAGTAAAAAGAAAACAAAAACTAAAAAATACAAAAATGCAAATAAGTATAACCAAGAATGAAAAGGAACAGAAAGAAGAGAAAAACTCTTATTAATATCTGCCCCTTTAAAAAGAAAATAGTAATATTAAAATAAATAAAAATAAAATAGAATTTAAAAAGAATAGGCTTTAAATGAAGATTAATCTGTTTACTGCCCAAGCCCTTTCGGCAATTAATGTGTAAATTAGATTAAACTAAAAGTTGAATGTTTACAGCGGTTTACCCTGGGATTAGCCGATGACGGCCGAACTTTGACTTTAAATTAAACAACATGGCTGCAGCTCGGGAACCGTGTCGTTTGAAACGTCTTTGTCATCAACTTTGGATGAAATGAGTCGTTTCAATGAATCGTGGCCAGACTATATATCCACATACAGTATAGAGTCTGGCTTGCCAGGCTAAAACAACATCAGAGAGCATAGCAAAATGAACCCATCACTTCTATTGGTGAAGCTAATTAGTGATGCACAAGTAGGAGTTGCAACAAAGAGTTTCCCCAAACATAGTTCCACGTGACTTTTCTCTGTCAAAATATTGAAGAAAAAAACATAAAAGAGCCAGTTTTTTTTAACGGCTCTTTGAGGTGAACGGCTTCCTTCAAAGAGCCATAAATCCCATCACCACACTGCTCTAAAGAAGGTAAATAAATGGCTCAGTTTGAAGATGCTCAAGATTTTTTCCTTTTATTTCTTAACAAAAGAAAAACATATACAATGGCACATTTGGATAATTGTAGATGTATGGTAATCCTGTTAAAAATAATGTTTTTAATCCAGGACTTCTCAGATTGTCTAATATTTCTTGAAAAACGACTTGAATTTTCTCTGATGTGAAAAAGTAATAAATTATCAAGCAAGAAAATGAAAAACCTAAAATTCTCCCCAAAATTAAATGAACAGTTTTTAAATAGATAATTAATTCTTAAATTTATAAGAAAAATGTCAAAATTTCTCTGCAAAAAACCCAAATGCAAAAGCCTTGAGAAGACCAGGTGTTACATTTAGTGACCATTGATGTTATGTAGTTAATGTCTATAAAAAAAATGTAATAATCTGTGGAGTGTCATCTTATCATTTCATTATAAAGTGTTATTTACCCAAATATTACATCAGTTTTATATTTTTGATCTTGTGGTAAACATTTTAGAACTTTTATTGAAATGATTGAAGATCACCTCAAAACCCTTGATCTTAGTATTTCATGGCCTATACTCTAGTTCTGACCCAAACTCTGAGACTCACTGGATCAGAATAGTCTCTCAGTCATCCCCACACACTGATATAGGAACATTGTGCATTTTGTGACTTCCTATAATCACTTCTTCTTGTCATCACCCACCTCTCTCACTGGATGTTGCTGATTATGGTTAATTATTTTGATAAATGGCAGCGCCGAAGCTACTCCATCAGCATTTATTAATCTTTGTTCTCCTCGTCTTCTTTCAGTCCCTCTGACTCCCAGCTTGACACATTTGAATGCTCGGTTGGGACCACTTGGGATCATAGTTTGATTTTTAAAATGCCAGCAAACTCATTTGAAGTCACTTTTCATCAAACAGGGGAGTTTGATAGAGTTCAGTAGAAGTGGCACTGTCTGAAGCATATAGCGTGAAACTATAGTAAACTGTTTCATGTTGGCTTTGTCATGGTGGTGAGTTTTATCACTGTGGTAACTCAGAAAAGGGAGGAAAAGGCAGAAGTGCGCCCTGTAACATGTATATGCTTCAGCTGTGCCTGAAATTGTTGACAGAATATTAGAAATATTACTAAAGATTTAGAAATTCAGTCACAGAGAATAAAAATGATTCTTTAACATGAATTTAGAAAAAAAAAACAGTTGACTAATAATTTACAACTTGTAATTGCTTGCAATGTTTAAAATGTATTATACTTTTCTCTAAAAATTCAAAGGCTGTTTTGCCAATATTGTTTCAGTTGGTGCATTTTCAATATTTTGTGAAGCACATTGTGAAAAATTGATGAGACTGCCAAAAGGAGAGACTTTCCCAATTTTACAGAGCTGGAAAGAAAGAAACATTTGCAATGACTGATTATATGAATTGTTTCCAGCACTAGAGCAAACACATGGTGAAAACTGACATCAAATAATAAATCCCACTGTTGTGTTAGTTTTTTATACCTTTATAGATGGTTTCCAGTTAGTACGACTACTACCTCTGTTTATTTCAGCCATGTGCAGCTTAGTCATTATAGATGTTTTTCAACCTAAAGTGGAAATACTTAGAGGGAAAGAGTGAATTAGTTTCTGCTCTAGTCGTGACTTTAGACAGTATAATGATGTGTTTTCTACTCATAAAACTAGACTCTCAAAAAATGTACCAGTGGTTCATGCAAACGTTATTTCTAACTCTTTACGTCGACACCAGTTTACCGTCACAAAGGTTTAACTGAATGTTATAGTTATTTCAGAGCAAATAGCAGCTGCAGCCACTTCTTTGTTTAGTAGCTTTCATCTCAACTTCTAATTATTTTTTGCACATGAATAATGTTATTAATTAGCTTTAATTAGCTCTGACTTCTGACTGGCCAAGACTGTAAAAAGGAAGACACGGAGCGTCCTGTGCACGCAGCTCCCACCTCTACAGGTTTGTGCAAAGTGCGTGCATGTTGACTGACAGCTGACAGTGCAGAAATTCAAATTCTATTTGCTGAAAGAGTTCACTGGTCAGAGAGAATTCAAAGGAAGTAGGAGGGTCTTCAGAAAAATAACATGTCAATGCTCCCTCCGATCCACTTTTTTACAGGCTCAAGCTCTTGAAGCTCACTGAGAGTAACATTTTTCACAATGCATGTGTGATGTATAAGGTAGTACATAGACAAAATGAAAGACTGCCAACTCATCCCTATAACCTATTTGACACATGAACACAGTACTAGAAGAGCAAATAAGCTGATGGGCAAAAATCATAAATGGAAACGTACTAGCTTCAGTATTGTTTGCAAAGGCCCAGTGATTTGGAATGAAATTAACAGTAAAACACAAAATTTGACATCCCTAAACACATTTAAGAGCCATTTGAAAAGGGATCTATTACAACGTTATACTCATACATAACCTAAAATGGATGTAGAAAAACATGTGGGTGTATGTGTATGTATATATATATATATATATGTGTGTATGTATCTGTGCGTGTATATATATTCAAAAACAAATATGTAAGATAAATCATAATTGATAATTCAGGTGAAATACCTTCTGCAAATGATGATTGTTCAATAATGATGAAGTGTATGAATGAATCTTGTCACCTTAATAAGTTGATGTGAGTTGATTCTGAATAAGTTCAAAGCTAGATAATTTGGATGAGTGCAGTATCATGTAATAATTATAATAATAATATGTAAATACATAGGGGATATGTGAGTGTGTGGGTTTTAAGATTGTTTTGGGGTATGGTCAAATGGTATTGTATTGTATAGATAATGTGTTTTTTTTATGTCTGGGGTCCCTATATAAGCTAACTCTGCTTCTTCGGAGTTCCTTTTATAAATAAATAAAATGTTGTGGAACTTTTACCATATATCATTAGAGTAGACCTGACAAAACATTAAAAAAAAAACACATAGAAAAATAATCCACATCAGCTTTAACTATTCACATATTTCAGGTGTTTTGCTATCCAACATTATCAGTTCCTGGTGAAAAAATGCAGAAGAGTGCAAAAGGTCTACTGTCACCCTCTGATATCGCTGTAAGCTTCGCAGCATTTTTTGTATTGTAAACTTGCATAATGTAGAGATTCTACTAAGAGACATGAAATAACAATAATGGTTTACGTTGAAAGAGATTGCTTCTGCTACAAATTTACCACATATCTTGTGTTTAATCAGAGTCCTTCTTTATTCAGTCGGAGTATTTAAGTTGTTGCTAATGAGGACATTTAATGTTCTTCTGTTTTGCAGAACTAAGATAATTGCTGTGTTTTATGAAGGGTTTGTTAGATTTATAAGCATTTGTGTTGATCTGTAAAATTGTTGCAGATGGAGTTATATTCAGAGCTTCTTTTCATTACATTTTCTTCAAAACAGGAAACCCCACAGACACACAGTGCTGAATTGACGACCCCTTTATTTGAAATGTGGTCAGAAACTCTGTGCTTTCCTCACTCAGTTGTTGCAAATTTTTGTTTTGTTGCATTTTTTATTGTTTGGATTTTATATCTTTAAGAAACCTTGTAGTTTGGGAGAAATGAAAAGGAAGCTTTTTAGAATAGTGTGAGTTCTGACTTGCTCTTAAGTTTAGACAGTAAAATTCAGGGTCTTATCCCAACCCATAAAAGCTTCACGCTTAATTGGCTTAGATGAATATCTAAATTGCTAAAGCTGTTTTTGAGCCACATAATTAGCAGAGTGCACTTATTGCATCATACAGAGTTTAACACAAAATGCACACGATGTATAGTTTGCATGCTCTAACATTTACATTTATAAAAAAATAACGAAGTTAGAAAAAAGGAGACGGTGAAAGAAAATTGCCTAAAATTCAATATGCTGTGCAATTATCATGTGTAATAGCCTGTAAAATTCTAATATCTATTCAGCCGCTTGGAAAAGCACAAGAAATGGTCTGACCACTTAGCCCACTTTCTCTGGCCTTTTCTTGGCCATGACAGACGGCCCTGTCTGGAAAGCAGAACGAAATAATGTGAGCCATATTTCATTCAAGGGCCTTACCATGTATCCTCATTGTTTCTGTTTTAAAGACTTCCCCTGCTTTCCTCATTCTTCTGATTTCTTCAGAGCCATATTTGTGATTACCGCCGGTGAATCAGCTGGAGGTAAAATGTTCTGTGAGGTTGTTGTTTTGTCTTCTCACTGTGTTGCTTTAGTTTAGCTAACAACCAGAATTTTCTCTGACAGGCCATGCCTGTTGCATATGTGCATTTAATAAGCTGTATATTTGGGGCTGTGCTTTTAATACAATATGTATTTTATTTTTTATTTAGCCTCAAAAGGAACTTTTCATAAACAATCAAATATATGGTTATTAAAATTGATCAGATTCTGCTTTGCTAGCAGAATTTTTTTATATACTTTTTCTGTTTCCAAGTATGAAAACTCCTGAAGAAAACATGTATTTATGTACGTCGTCTCCTGAAGAATACACATATTTATGCACATCGTCCCCCTGCATGAGCATCTGGGCTCCTGTTGCAGCTCTTCTCTGCTTTTATAGCAGTTTCTGTGTCCATTTTTTCTTTATGTGACTGATCTGTTAGGAGATTAAGTTGTTCTAGTCTGTGTTTTAAACTAATGGTTACAAAAGTTTTTTTTTTTTAATGTTTCCACAATATTTTATTTGATGTATTTCTTCAAAATTAGCCCAAATCGTTCTATGGTGTGTGGGCTCTATTGATTCTAATATGATAAAAGTTATTTAGATCCTGCCTAATATTGGGCACTCGCTGACATAAATGTATGACTTCAATCTCCTTAAAATGTGAAATCTGGATATTTAGTTTTTTTAATGATCAGGAAACCAGGTAAAGGAAACTTTGGTAAAGTTCATGTTATAGCTTACAGCCATAGAGTGTGCCCTGCAGTGTCACTCTTCATGTGCGTGTATTATTATCATCACTTAATGCTCTTATTTTGCTTCCCTCCAGTGTTCTCAGATTGTTTTCAGCAATAGAGGAGAAAAAAAGCAAAATGTTTCCCTAAACATGTTAAATGATTGTGATTATGAGTCTCTATACTCAAACAGCCCAATGGTAATCTTTAAAAAAAAAAAAACATCCTCACGATACATCAAAACAATTCTAAAATCTCTGTAGTTATTAAAGGCATACTATGTAACTTTTTCATATTTTTACATTTTTTTCTTGAGCCACTATGTGCTAATATGACCCTTTACAGGGTTAATGAAATGTCACTCAGCCCCATCTGCTGCTTGTGTTCAGAATACCACGTTTGCAACTTCTGAGTCTCCAGTCCGGTGCCCTGAAGTCTCACAAAGTCGCGTATCTTGCGAGTATTAGGTTAACCCAATGTGGCTAGCTGATATACTAGTGCCAGCGTGTTTTTTGCTCTTGATTCTGCATTTTTTAATCTCTCCCTGCTTGAACACAGCTGATTTCTTTGAATGAGTGATGAACCGCTCCAGTAGAAAGCAGTGAAGGCTGAGGAGACATTTCAACAGTTAGATTTAGGTGTTTCTGAGCAAAGACAATGCTAATGTATTTAACAACAGTGATTTAAAACGGACACAAGGGGATGCTAAAAATCAAGCCAAAGCTGCATAGTTTGCCTTTAATTGCAGATATCATTATTTTATTAAAACACATCTTAAACATCTAACATTTGCATGAAAAGAAAGAGTATCAGCATTTTTTATTTGACGCAAAAAAATTTTTTTTTTAAGTCTTGCTTTTTATTCAACATAAGGCAACATATATTTATTTGACATTTATTGGTAATATATAGACAATCAAAACTTACTAAGAATTTGGACTGATCAGAAAAAAGTGAGCTATATTTGATTAATTCTGTCAGTTTTATTACCTTTCTGCTGTGTTTAAAATATATTTAACTGTGAAAATGGAAGAGTTTCGTCACACCTTCAGCCTGACTGCTTGGGTTCATTTTTTTCTGTCCCTTTAAAGTTTTTCTTTCTCATCTATAAAAGCTGAATCTCAGATGTTTTCATGCATGTGGGGATGCGTTTGCAGCAGCTAGCATCACTCAGGTCAGGCGGGTTGCATCAAGCGATTCTGTAACCATCCTGTCAGAAACACAGATCTTCGTCTTTTAACTCTTCACTTTATCATCTGACAACCCCTGTCACATATCTCTCTTGGATTCACCCCCATTTAAGAATTAAAAAAAAAAACACTGCCATACGTCCACACTTCTCTCACAACAGCGACAAACGAACAAAAGCCAGGAACAGCAAACACAAGTAGAGCTGTGGTAACTGCTCTTTTGTTCACATGACTTAGACAAATGGATGATACAACTGTTTCTGTTGTTTACATTTTTTCTGCAGCACACTTCACATTGTTCAGGTGATATAAAATCTCTGTCCCTAGTGGTCTAATCTTAGTGTCGCTGCATGTAGTGACAGTTGCACTGTTACTTTATTTGCTGCCCTCTCCACCGCCACCACCCTCACACATCATCTTCCCCAAAGTGTCACATCTGAAAGGAGCAGGGTGCACTCGCCACCTCTGCTGGAATATTTCCTCGTTCTGTGGCACCCTGATAAGCTCTGACTTACTCACTTCCTCCATGTGGGTCAGAGACTTGGGGACGCGCAGCTTGTATTGCCTTTTGTAATTACATCTGCTTCACTGCTCTGTTTCTGCTCCCCTCATTCTCCATTCTGTTCCTATTCCAAACAAAAAAATTTATTCGCGCGCGCGCGTGTGTGTGTGTGGAGAAGTGGTGAAAAATGGGGGGGTTGAGTTTAAACAAACACAATCTCTGTGCACCATGTTTGGGCACCAGATTTTCTTTTATGTTAGACAAACAACTTTAAATGAAAAAAAGAGACAGTTTGTTTGTGAAACTCATCATGGTTTTTCTTACTTTTACTCAACATATTTTTTGTTGACGTTATATGTTATAAATTTAATTCCTACTTTTGGTTGTCTAATAAGATAATGTAAATATTAAGTAATCTCCAGAGATTACAGCTGTTTGAATGTGTTTAATCTCATTGGTTAACTAACAAATTAAGTGATAAAGCAACAGAAATCTGCACACTGCTAGACCTCTATTGGTGTTTTGGGAAAACATTTCTATAAATGTTGTCTTTTTTAAATTAATGTTTCCTGGATTTAAATAATTTGAAGTTCTGTTTGATATAGGGCTGCATGGTGGTGCATTTGTTAGCACTGTTGCCTCGCAGCGAGGAGGTCGTGGGTTCGCTTCCCGGCTCGACGGCCTCTCTGAGTGGAGTTTGCATGTTCTCCCCATGCATATGTGGGTTCTCTCCGGGTACTCCGGCTTCCTTCCACAGACCAAAAACATGACTGTTAGGTTGATTAGTTATGGTAAATTGTCCGGTGTGAGTGGGTGTGTGACTGGTTGTTTGACTCATTTGTCTCTGTGTGGCTCTGCTATTGACTGGCGACCCGTCCAGGGTGTCCCCCACCCTTTGCCCCTTGACCGCTGGAGAAAGGCACCAGCTCTCCCGCGACCCCCTGTGGAGGATGAAGCGGTTAAAGAAGATGGATGTTTGATGTAAATGTATTCCCCCTTTAACAAACGTCTTTGTGACTCCACCTCTCGTGCAAAGATATCATTCACAGTGACTAAAACCTGATACTTTAGTGCACTTACTGTATATGTCATCTACTGATCTATGAAATTAAATGAAAAATATACATTTCTGCTTTAGTTTTCTTACAAACTTTGCTTCTAAATTCTCAGAAATTAATCACTGGATCTACAACTTTTGGGTTCAACTGAATGTAATATGGCCGCCATAGCTAACTGATTTTATAAAACACAAAAAATCGAGCAACAGTTTAGTGTCGCAGTAGAAATAATGCTAGACTTTTATTATGAAAAGCCTTGCAAAAAACATTTTATTCTGTAAAAGTGGTGGACATTTTCTTAATTTCATCAGTGCAACATATTGATTTGCATGTGTTATATGCATAATCCTTGCAGTAGTAGCAGTTCCATGTGTGTGTGTGTGTGTGCATGCTCAGAGTGATGCATCCCAACATTTTCTCTGACATTTCAAAAGCTACCTTTCATCCCACTCATAAAGCCCTGAATGTAGAGCGCATTAGTCAACTCTCCCAAACAGTCCTCTCTTTTAGAGTCAGCCCTTTTGTCAAAGGTTTCCGAGTGAAAATGTTGAACCGTGGGACTCGAGATGCTTTCACCAGCGCCTTGGAGAGACATCTTTCTTCCTGCAGGTGGATGACAAATGCAGTGCATCTGTTTGCTTTGTGTGACAGAGCCTGTGCAAAAGCTTTATTTTCTTTTCCAGGCCACCAACATCTTACTTTTCGGGGCTTGTATTTATGACACTGAACGTGTTTTGTGTCTCTGGTCCACCTGTGCAGCTGGCTGCCACTCATTACAGATTGATTCCACATCAACTGACAAAAAGCTTTGGTCTCACATCACAAGTGACCCCTGAGGGAGAGGGTTACTATATGTTCTCATGGTACAAGGCTGGGCCGACGTCAGGTATGAATGGGACTCAATTCTCCACTTGACCTTGTACCTGACCAGCACCACGTCACATTGTTGGAGTTGTATGTCTTGTCTGTTTTGTAGAAAAGTTTTTCCAAGATTAATCAAATATTTTCTTTGTGACATTGTCCCAATGTTGTCCTCACAGTCACATCAATCCCCCAGTGCTCTTGAACTAGGTTTAGATAAAACACAGCAGTCCCACTTGGCTGTTATGTCTTTCTTTGTTTTTCTTGCATTTCTTTTATTCTGCTCACCTAAATATGAGCACAAAGGAAAAACTGCCTATATTCTAGCAAAAGAGGAAGCATGACATGAGGTTCTTTTCTTTTCTTTTAATCATATTTTCATTCTCACTTAAGCGTGCTTGCTATGCGGCTTGCGTGCTTTCTTCCTTTACCTTTTACTTACCCCTGTGAGTCAGTTGTCTGTTCCAGTCTCCTCCGTGCGTGCAGCCTTGGAAGCTCTGCGGAGGCCAGGCCCTCTTTGATCTGTAGTCCAGAACACAGGATAAGAGTTATCCGCTGGCAACAACAAGAACATCCCATTAGGAGCTGGACAGAGCCCCTCACAGACGCTCTGCCACATCTGAGACAGCAACTCAGCTCTATATGCATACTGTCTGCTACTGCTCCGTAGCTCAGGGTGAGCATTACTGGCTCAGAGCACTTGACACATAAGCTCAGGGTGAGATTTACTTGTTGATTTGAAAATCCTGAAATGCTGCCTTTGGTGTTTATTTTTAGTTAGTCAGGGAGTTGTCACTGCCTGGTGTTTGTCACTGAAGTTCTGGTTACCTGCCTGGTAGATCAAGGTGCCTGAGCAGAACTCGGATCTCTGATTTAGGCAAACATCATCTTGTGCAAGAGAGAGCTTGTTGAACAACTAATGAGACCTGAAGATGAACTAAGCAGATGGAATCAAAAAGTTCATTATTGATGTAGATGGTTGAAATGCCCCGTCTGGGGATGTTCTAGAAAGGGTTTGATTGAGTTGCTTCTATCAGGTGGGATTTTTAGCAGCCTTGGTTCTGATCACTTTCCCTTTGACTGCTTGGGGCATTTGGAAAAAAAACAGAGTGAGACTTCTATTTTAAGAAAAGTTGGTGGGTGGAAAGTGTGTCAGTCTAATACTAGACGTGTCTATCTGCAAACCAATCTTTTCTCCATAAAAAGATTGTGAGTGACTAATTGATAGCCTTTGTAAAACAGCTAAATGTTTTCTCAGTCTGGTTTTAAATCCGTACGCAGCGTTTATCAGCTCTAGATATTTTTAGTTCAGAACAGTGGGCGAGGAATAGGAATGCAACACTGGAGTGCTTTGTGTCAGCCATGTGTTGTCCTTTGCTTTTAACTTATGTGGTGTCCCACAGGGCTCAGTTTTAGCCCCCCTCATTTTCTCACTGTATTGTTACCACTTGGGTCTATACTAAGAATATATGACCTTATATACAGATGACTATCCAATATATGTCCCTCTAATTAGAACATATACATACTCATCAGTGTTGGGAGTAACGAGTTACAAAAGAAATTAATTACTGTAATGCATTGCTTTTTGCGGTAACGCAGTAATGTAAGGCATTACAGAAAAAAAAATCTGTAATATTTTACTCGGTACTATGTCAGTAACGCGCACATTACAGTGCATGTTTAACCCGGATTGAAGTGGTGGTTTTCCAGAGGAGAAACGTCACTTAGCGCCAAATGTTTCACTTCCTGTAGTCAGACAGAGCAGAGAGGAGTCCGGTTCTGTCTGGGCCACGCAGCAAACTCATGCGTGGTTCCGAACTGTGTCGGAGGAGCGCGCACAAGTCGCGTGCGCTGCCCAAGTTGTGCGCGCTCACAGTAACCAAAGCCAGCAGCGCGCCGCTCGGAAACTGAAGCGAACTGAGAAGTTTCCTGATAAAGAGTCGCTCTAACAGACTAGATTGTTCACATCAGAAGTTGGAGAGTTCACTCTCTCGCGCGCACCGAGCAGAGGAAAGCGCGCGTCATGCAGCGTCCGCTGCAGGAGGGAGGAGGAGCAGACAGGTAGAGGTAGGAGTCAAACTATCCATCATCCATCTTCTGTAGCCGCTTAATCCTCCACAGAGGGTCGCGGGGGAGCTGGTGCCTATCTCCAGCGGTCAAGGGGCGAGAGGCGGGGGACACCCTGGACGGGTTGCCAGTCCATCGCAGGGAGTCAAACTAATGAATAGGAACTCCCCATGTGCACAAGCTGCCTCAGGTATGTATGTGTGTATAGATTTAAATATACTGCATGTAGATTTGATAGATTAATATACGGTTAGATGGATGGATGATGGATGGATGATGGATGATGATAGATGGACAATGGATGGATAGATGATGGATGGATGATGGATGGATGATGATGGATGGATGAATGAATAAATGATGGATGGATAGATGGATGGATGAATAAATGATGGATGGATGGATGGATGGATAGATGGATGGATGAATAAATGATGATGGATGGATATTGATGGATGGATGGATGGATAGATGGATGGATGGATGAATAAATGATGGATGGATGGATGGATGGATGGATGGATAGATGGATGGATGGATGGATGAATAAATGATGATGGATGGATATTGATGGATGGATGGATGGATGGATAAATATTGATGGATGGATGATAAATGATGGATGGATAGATGGATGGATGAATGAATAAATGATGGATGGATGGATAATGATGGATGGATAGATGGATGGATGGATGAATAAATGATGGATGGATGGATAATGATGGATGGATAGATGGATGGATAATGATGGATGGATGATAAATGATTGATGGATGATAAATGATGGATGGATTAATATACAGATGGATGGATATATCTCCATGTATCCATCACATGACCTTCCACTGGATGTAGAATGAGCTCCATTTATGGTCAAATCCATATTTACAGTTATTTTGATGAGAGTAACTAAAAGTAATGCAAAAGTAGTGTAATGTCTTACATTTTAAAAAACAGTAATATTGTAATGTAAGGGATTACTTTAAAATGACAGTAACAAGTAATAAATAATGCATTACAGTTTTGAAGTAACTTGCCCAACACTAATACTCATTAGTTACATTACTTCAATGTCTTGATGACAAATGCCAGGATGGCTCCCAATTTCTTTAAAATCAGTGTGAAAAACACTGATGTGATTTTTTTGGTAGCTCTGAGACAGCCAATGTAGGTTCCTTTGCTCAGTGTTTTAAGCCAATTGTCCTAAACCTGAGGGTCAAAGTGGATTCTGGTATTAAACTTGACTGTCAGATCTGGGCAGTCAATGTTAATTTAAGTATTTAACGTTGAGACAACTGGCTTAAATTAAACCAATTCTGTCCAGGCAGCATTTTTAGAGAGCAATCCATGCTTTTGTCATAGCTTGACTGATTTCCTGTAATGCCCTTCATACAGTACTTCTTGTTTCACCATTCTCCAGAGGATGCAAAAGCTACTGCATGTCTTTTAATTGACACATGCTGTTGCAGATCCAAAAACTGTGACATGATCTACCTTTGGACATGAAACAGGCCTCTGCTTTTTTTTTTCTTTTGAAATGTGTACTTTTGTTTACTGCACAGCATTTAGATCCTGTGCTTGTTTATTAAAAGTTGTTTTTTTATAAATAAAACTTTAAAAGTTTAAATCCAATAAAATCCTGGGTTTCCTCTGAAGCTTCAAGCCTCAGGTCAGCCAGCATTTAATAAGATAACAAAACAACCAAAAAGACAAGTAATTTGATAACAGAAAATAATGAGTCTCAACTCAAACAGCTTCGTTTTGTTTCAATATTAATTAAATCTTACTGTTATTTTCCTAGATTTTAATCAACCTCATTTCTTCGACGTGCAGAAAAAGAATGCCACCCGTCTTGTTAAAGCTCCCCCTGTTCTCTTAAACAGGCCAGGCATTCGTCTTGGTCTCCATTGTTTTGGCTTCACGCAGGAAATCAAAGGAGCTCGTTCATCACATTCTCGTTGAAAACGAGCATATTTGTGCGAACATTTGTGAGGATTTCTCATTGTAGTTCGAGGCGTCGGAGCAAAATTCATCAAACCTGCAGGCAGCGCGTGCTCCAGTCACGGTTTGGGCCTGCTGAAAAGGCATTATTCTGTCTACTAATCCTCCCTGTACATCTGACACGTACAAATCACAAACACGTCCACACATATGCAAGTCATTATTTCAGGGGTTTCACACGAGCTCTTGTAAACTTCAACACACGCACTTGAAAAGAAATACTTGCTGTGGTTTCTGTTTCCGTCACAAACAACCAGTGATGGATAGGACCTTTCGGTTTTAAACAGGGAGAAAACATATGCCCCCGGGGACCCTTGTGTGTGGAAGTACTTTGAAGTGTCCACATTTAATTCTTCTGTATGATAAATGAGAGCACAGCTGCAGTTGTAGCCCGTGAGGAAAAGCTCTGCTTGCTCAACAAGGGGAGCGGTAACAAATGTAGCGATAGCTGATAAGCTGACTGTGTCTCTTGCTCTTGCTTGTTGTTCTGCTCCCTGCAGACCCCCGCAGCCAGATAACAAATCCATCCTATCAATCAAACCCATCAATGGCTGGCTGCAGATTACAGACAGTGATTTTGGGGCTGATTGGAGGGGAAATGCTGATTACGCCTCACTCTCTCTGACTTGATTACACTTTGCCTGTGCATTGTCAAGGCTCGGCTGCTGAGCTGTAATCACTGGAAGCTAAAAGCAGACGCCGTGGCTCCTGATTAGACAAGACACCTACACCATCACACTGCTAGCCGGCAGAGTCCGACTTTATGACCATTGCTCATTTGCTGATTACTAAAACGGCCTAGAGCTCACGCTGTCATAGTTTACACACTGAGATAAAAAAATAAAAACTTCCAACAAGTAAACTGTTTGTCTGGTTTTCTTTTCTCCCCGTCATGCTCATTGACTCCTGTTTCTCTCCTCCTGTGCATCTCTGCTGTTCTGGCCTACTTCCGTCACAGTGGTGGAGGGTCCCATGTTAAAACACACACACAGTCACAGTGAGCCTATAGTCCTAATCTGAGCTTTATTTAGCCGTCTCACCTTTAAAACTGGAACAGGTTCCAGTCTGCCTCATTCTCTCTCACATCTTCAAACATCACATTCCCCTGTCCTTCTGCTCCTCCATCCCTCCAGGTTTCACTCTCTGTTAACAGTCAGAGGTTGCTGTATTTGGTCACTTTGAGCTCTCTGTGGTTTCAGAGGCTGTGGTGTTTGTGTGGTAGAACAAAAACTTCATGAGCAATTCAACAAGTCAAAGAAATCAATTTTCCTCCTCGTATTACCTTCTTTAAACTAGTTTAGAAGGCTTTGGGGGAATTGATTGGCTTTAAAAGCATTCTGGTTGGAGGTGGCATCAATTTGATGGGATGTCAGGGGGGGATGCATAAACAAATTTACTCTGTGTTTTATGTACACAAGGGAACCTTGAGAAAAAACACTAAATTAATAAGAACTGTGGCTTTGACATTTGGGGAAAGAGGTGAAATGCATATAAATAAAGTTTGTAGCAGTGTCAGAAAGCAGCTTCATTCTCAAGTTGACTTCTTTACAAAATAGAGGCTCTTTTTAGACTTTAGTGAAAACATTTCTTTGAACAAACACAAATTTCTTGAGTTGTCATTTTTCTTCACAGACGTTACTCAGATCCGGGCTGATGGAAGGTCCAGAGTTCTGTTCTCAGACATTACTGAGTGCTTTTAGCTGCATGTTTGGATTATTATCCTGTTGGTCTGTAATCCAGACCAAGCATTTCAACTCTGGACTATAAGCTTCGCTCCAGGGTATCGTGGTAGTTTTGAGATTTCATTGTCCTGCACAGATTCAAGGCACCAGTCAGGTGCACTGAAACCTAACTCAACCCATCCAATAAGAGTTATTGTCTCAGTCTAAAAGGATTTTATAGAAATTTTGAGTCTTGCATTTTGTTGAACTCTAGTAGTCTAGTAATGGAGCTCTTCTGGAAATCAGAAAGCTACGTGTTTATGTATTTAATAGATGCTTTTATCCAAAGTGAGTTACAATCAACCTATCAGGCAGGTTACTCCACACAGAGAGGCAGCAGCTGGGATTCAAACAGCTACCTTTTTGCTGTGAGGCAACAATTCCAACATACTAACATGCCTTGACTTAAGAGATCAGCTTAAATGTTTTTGGATGAAATCTTTGGCTCTTTCATCTGCACCGTTTGTCTGATCAAACTGGGATTCCTCCTGCGTCCGTGTCCTGTTGTAAGGTTAGCTACAGTCTCATGGACCTTGTAAAATTGGCAGTAAAATAATCAAGAAACCATTTATTTTCACATTTGATTTGACTAACTTTATCATATACTAAAGACATTACAACAGCTTGTCACTGAATCACTTTTCAGGCAAAATGATGCACTAATTTAATGAAGTCTAATGATACAGACACATTTGTCCATGTTTATATTACATCTGTCAGAGTTTCATTTATTCTAACTGCAGCCGAACTTCAATCAGAACTCGGTCTACTGGGTCACTCTTTCAATTATTCCATCTCATGTTCGTTACTCTAATGTCACCCTGCTGCATTTAATCCTCAGTGCTGCATTTGAGACTGCTGGCATGACCGTGTAGCTAAATAAACTCCTTTTCATCTCAGCGTGCATGTGTGTTTCATGTCATGTCTTCATGTGTGTGTGTGTGTGGGACCTCACATCAAATTCACAACTCTCTGCGTCCCGGTTTTGAACCACCTTTGAAGACTCAAAATTGTTTCATCCTGCGTGTGTTAGGTATCATTTCAATTGACACCGTGCACTCTGCTACTAGTGCTTTGAATTGAGCACACTTGCATGCTCGTTAGATGGAAACAGCTGTCATGGGAGATAGCAGGAGTGACTCACTCCTCTTGCCTGCACTTATCGTTTGCCGATTCCAGCCCTGCTTTTCTTAATATGACCTCCAAGAAAGTCGAAATATTCTCGTCTGTTTTGTGCTTTATCGCCTCTCTTTCTCTGTGTGGTATTCACAGTGAGTGCACGCAGCATGGTGACACATTTTTGGAAATATTTTGCCCACAGGTGTGCTGTGCACCTGTGGCACAGTTGGAAACAAGTTTGGATTAGTATGCATAAATTATTAGGGAGTCTTTTGCCCAGTGTGCTTATGACAGTTTCTGAAATCTAGAGTTTCTGCCATAGAAATGTGTCTGAAAACATTGATCTCATTTCACTCCCTGCCCTGCAGATTCACACCCAGAGATAGTGATATCCCAATCAGACGCAGACTTATTGTTAGGCAAATGCTTTGAGTCTTAAAGGCACACTATGTAACTTTTTCATGAGAGGTGTTCCTCAAGGTTCTTCCTTGGGACCTCTCTTATTTTCTATTTTTATTAATGACACGCCTCTGTGCTGTTCCTCATGTTTTGATAATTTATATGCTGATGACACCGTCTTATACTGCACAAAACCCAGCGTATCGGAAATTCAGGAGTGTCTTCAGGTTAATTTCAATAGCGTTCAACACTGGCTAGCTTCTAACAAGCTGCTTTTAAATAAATCAAAATCTTATTCAATGCTGTTTAAGACACATACCTCCTCTGCTTCTATTGGTAATTTAAATCTTCATTTTCTAGATCTGACTCTGGTGAAAGGCTCTGACTCAGTTAAGTGTCTATAGGTGTCTGGTTAGATCCACATCTCTCATTCGACTCATATTCAAACTGTCATAAATAAAATCAACTTTAGTCTGAAAACTTTGTATACGTCCATCAGGTGCTTCGACTTCACTGTGAGAAAACGTATTGTCACTCAGCTTCTATTTCCACTGTTAGATTACGCTGATATAGTTTTTCAGAACTCCACAGCTTCCTGTCTCCGCTCTGTTGATATTATTTATAATAGTTTATGCCGTTTAGTTTTACGTTGTCCATTTCATACCCACCGCTGTCATATGTATGATCATCTGTCCTGGCTCTCTGCTGAGGCTAGGAGGAAATATCATTGGTTGCTGTTTTTATTCAAAAGTGTTTTAATTTTCCATCTTACTCTGTTATTACCATTCTTGTCTCACTATGATATTCGTAGAACTCAATACATTTCATTTATGGTTCCCCGTTGTAGAACTGAGTCAGGGAAGCTGGCCTTTTCTGTTAAAGCTCCATCTGACTGGAATAATTTACCTTACCACTTCCTTTAGGCAGTTTAAAATCCTGGTTTATGATCATTTATTACCCATCTGTAGCTGTTTTTGATTTAATTATTGCATCATCATTTAGTCATACTATACTTATATTCATTTTACCCCAAATTCTTCTGTGTTGTGTATTAGTTGTCTTACTACCATTTAGTTGCGCCATTTGTTATTATATATTTATGTGAATGTATATTTGTATATATGTTCACACAATTTATTCTATTTGATTAGCCCTATTCTTTTCGTATTAGCACTGAGAAGCACTGAACTTTTCCACACAAAGTCAGCGGTGCAACAATATAAGTACTTGTGTGTTATTATAGACTCGCAACTTACCTTTAAACAACAAGTCAAACAAACAGTAAATAGAATGAAGTTTAACTTGTCAAACTTTAAATATATCAGAGGTAATTTAACTCAAGGATCAGCAGAATTGTCTTTTAACGCTATGATTGTTTCACACATGACTTACTGTACAAGTAGCTGGACAACGACATACAAAACAACTTTAAAACCGATAAATACAAACAAGCCCTAAAGGTCCTAGACAGAAAACCAAAATCACATCATCACTGCAGTATTCTCAAAAAACATAAACTACTAAACTGGGAAAATGTGATCAGATATACAGATTCTATTCTTGTGTTCAAAATATTACATGGACTGGCTCCGACTGCATTACAAGAGTTTATCAAACAAAAATAAAATCATAACAGATCAACCAGGGCGAGCTCTAGGGGAGACTGCCTGGTCCCTCTTAGAAGGAGCACCTTTGGGCAGACGGTGTTCTCATATCGCGCCTCGACAACATGGAACACAATCCCAACAGAAATCCGTGTAGCCAGCACCCTGAATTCATTCAGCAAAAATCTAAAGTCATGGCTACTAGATGCTCAAATCTGTCACCACAATTAGTCATAAACTGAAAGAGTTCTCCCTTACATAACATCAAGGGTACGAGTGTAAAGAGTGTAAATAGTATGTGTGTGTTATTAATGAAGAGAGGTTCTTATAATGAGACTGAATGTAGGAGCCAGATATTAGACATGTATAGAGGGAAAAAGAACTCTCTTGCTGCTAACTGATGTACTGTTATTCAAACTTTTATTTTTCAAGTGTATATTCTTTGTGTAATGTATAATCTTACTTTGAGCTGTCATTTTCATTACTATAGGGGAATGTGTAATATTCTAGTAAGCTGCTATCATAAAAACTATAGAATGTAATTTTCCAACTTGCTGCTTTTTTACATTATGCTGCAATTTTTAGAACTCCATACATTGTTTTTGTTTTCTATTGTATTTATTTATGTATGGCAGGCATTAACCTGCCGAGGAACAAAGGATGGAAATTAGCCCTGGCTATAATCTTGCATATTTACATATGTACAAACATATATATGCTCATTAATATGCACTGTCCCTTCGCAAATAAACTTGAACTGAACTGAACTATTCTTTGTTCTCTTAATTTTGTTTTGTTCATTTATTAATATTTTTAAGTTGTGTAGTGTTACTTTGTCTCATTGTTATTTAGTTTTGAATTTAAAATATTGTTCTGTTATCTTGGTTTTATATTTGCATCTTTGTTTCCAGGAGGACCCACTTGTAAACGAGATGCTTCACCTCAAGTGGTTTTTATCCTCCTTAAATATAAGTAAATAAATAAATAAGTATTTTTCTTGAGCCAGTATGTGTGCTAAGATGAGCCTCTACAGGGTTAATGAAAAGTCACTCAGCTCCATCTGCTGCTTGTGTCCAGAATACCGCATTTGCAACTTCTGAGTCTCTGGTCTGTTGCCCTGAAGTCTCACAAAGTCGCGTATCTCACAAGGGCGATAAGCTAGCACCTGAGTTAGCACTGAGGAGGCCTTTCAACAGTTAGATTTAGGTGTTTCTGAGCAAAGACAATGCTAACGTTTTTACAACAGTGATTTAAAACAGACACTAGGGGGTGCTGAAAACAAGCCCAAACTGCATAGTATGCCATAAAGAAACAAAGAGCTTTCATAAAATACCTAATACATTTACAACATAGATTTTATTTTAAAAAGTGTGCTGTTGAATATCTGTTAAACGTGTTAAAAATGAGTTTCAAAAAGGTACAATCAAAAAGTACCTTTATTTTTCCTTATTAGAGCTGTTTCACTGTCTCACTGCAGGCATGTGATACAGATGTAAACAAACACCAGGATTTGCTGCCATGATGACTAAAAAAAAGAAAAGAAAAGAAAGAAAAACAGAGGAGAGTGGAAGGTTTTACAAAACTACCAAAAGTAAAACATTTTGTCACATCAGGAACATACAAAGCAAACCATAATAAAGGAGATGCTAACAAAAGTTGGCTAACTGTAACTAAGACACCTGCTGCTGCTGGTGACTACAGGTGTTGTGTTAGCATTGTTTAGCAACTAAGATAAGCTCCCTGTTGCTGTTGACAATGAAGTAAAAAAGTAACCTTTTGTTGAAAAACCCTTTTTGCAAGACGTAATGGAAGCCAATTTATCATAATATTGACAAGAATTTTAACATTATATATTTATAATTCAATTTAAGTTAAGATATAAAACCAGCAACTTCTCCCAGATATCTCACATTTTGAATATTCCCCAAAGGTTATCAAATAAATAAACACAACAATAACGTTGCAACTAGTAAAATGTCATGTGTAGTATTCATTTTGTGGCAGGTGGTGGGGTAGCGGGACTGTTTGACCTGACATACTTTTCAGGGATGCGCATATGAAACAAGATGTTTCAGTTCTTCAGAAACAAAAAGAGATACTAGCATGTGGCTAACTAAAAAGGTTCAGATGTTTCTACCTACAAGCATAACCAGGTGTTGAAGAACAGGTTCCATGTCTTACGGTTTCATTTCACAAAACCAATAAAAGATTATCTAGACGAGGGAAATTACACTGGAACTTCTGGAAAAACTAGTTATGTCTGTTTATTAGGAAAAGTGTTTTTCCTCCTGAAGGAGTGTCTCATTTGAGTGTTCCACTACCATGATCTCTCAGAGAAACAAAACCAAGAGGAGATACCAGTCTGTCAGCAGAGGGTAGGGTTACTGATGATTAAAACTTACCTGAGCATAAATTATGAAACCAGAATTACTTTCACTCTACACTCTACACAAAATCTCTCTGGAAAGCCTGGTTAGTCACCTTTACTATGAGGTACAAAATGCAAGCATTTTGGGATGGATGGGTTCAAAGTAGGGAAGGTACCGATCCGATCCAGGATCGTTATTGGGTTCTGATCCCAACTTAATTCACGGATCTGAATTTTCCGATCCAACCTGGGGAAATTTCCGATCCAGAGCGTTCTGCTGAAATGACTACACAAGCTATCCTGGGCTACGCGACGCGTCTGTGCCCCAGTGAGACACGGATAGAGATGACACGCCTCCTTTCGAGACATCCGCTGCAGTTTGCTTGCAGCTAGCAGGTTAGCACTGAACTTTTCCATGCAAAGTCCGCAGTGTGGAAATATTTTACGGTTGAAACACCGCAGAGCAAGACAGCAATGTGTCGTGCAATGTTTATAAAGCCACTGTTCAGAGGAAACAAGGACAAGGTTCAGCGACTTCCACTGCAGCCGACTTACATGTAATCCCAGCCGTCGCCATTATAAAACTTCTAGCCAAGGAGGACAGTACTGACCGGGGTCATCAAAACAATGAAAAGCATGTGTAGCAGAGAGGAGATGTACCCAAAAGCACTAAGGCTCATGTTTGCCCAAGGAAACAGGAAACAGTGAACTTAATATGAAAAGAGTTTTATTAAACAAAAGGAAACTAAAACCCAACCTGGCAACCGGACCCCTCACGCGCACACACACACAAGCAACCCTGCCTCAGTCAGCAGTGCTCACACCAAGGAGCTCCCCTGCTCTACCCAGCACTCCTGCTGGTCAAAGGTCTGCAGTGGGAGTGGGGGGTGGTCTATGCAGTTTCCACCCGCTGACTGTCCGACTTGACGTGACGTGGCTCCACACAGTTCCACCAATAGTCTCGTGCTGGGCAGTGAAGCTCCGTTCCACAACACACTCACTTGGGATCAGGGACACCAGGTTTAAAGGCTCCGGCAAAACAGCAGCCAATCCGGTGGTGACGAACAGTCCACGCTCCGTGCACTACTCCATCTGCCTGTACACAAAATCACATCAACAGTGGCTGAACTAAAGCTTGGTTACTCCTTTAGGAAAGCTGCAGGAATCCAGTCAGAGATGAGGCTTCATATGAGTCTTAAAGGTTTTTATTGAGTCCCACTCTCTGCAGTAACATTTAAAATTCTTTGTGTGTGGTTCTACAAATAAAACAAAATAAAGTACACAAATTAGGATAATATTCACTTAAGCTAAGCTATTATTAATCTTCTCTCAGAACTAAATTAAACATTTGCATAAACAGGCAACATTTACCGATAATTTAGCTAAACATATTCAGCTTAGTGTAGTATCAAACAAATATAAAACTCAAATATCATTTACTTACTGTTAGTTGCACGCAAACACAAAGAAAAACTTAACAGCTCCAACAACTTAAAACCAAAAAGTCCATAAACTCTCTCCTGATCCTCCTGCATCCAGCCTCTGCTCCATGCTGCACTCCATGCTGCACTCTGGAAAGTCCCGACACTAATTAGCTCCAGCTTAATTATGATTGACAGGTGGGCTGGCCAATCGTGGTGCAGGAGGGCGGGTTCTAGACTTTTCCACAGTGGCCCTCATGCAGAAGAGCAGCACAACCATGCACTCACCGAGCAGACACCGCTCCTCCTCCCTCCTCCAGAGAAAAGGCAGTAGCTCGTCGCACCAAGACCTTAAGGGAGCCCAACAAACTTAAAGCACTGTATAAACCACAAGCTTGTCAAACAAACTGACAGACTACATACCAGTGCCAGAAGAATCCACTGGCTCGGTCTGGCCATCGATCGGCCATCCAGCCGCACCCTGAGGTGAGCTTAGAACCAGTCTCACATACAGCCCTCACCTGACGTGGAGCTATATAATCTGACTGGTAACCGGCTGATTGGCTACAATCAGCACCAAGCAATCAGCACCAAGCAGCCACAGCTGGGCCAGCCTGAACAAAGCAGACCCAAAGTCTAGCCTGCTACATATGCATGAACGAGTCAAATCTTTTCAACAGCTCTTCATTGTGAACAAGGAGAACCGAGTCCTTGTAAAGAACCGTTCATTTTTTTGTATTAACTGTGACGTTTGAGGCCGGGAGGCAAAATTCAATGACACCAAGTTGCTGGCTGAAACAGAACAGCTCTATTTAAAACATCAATGAGCATAGCAACATGAACCCATCAGTTCTATCCAGCTCTAATTAGAAATGCACACATAGTTGTCGCGACAAAGAGTGTCCCCAAACATAGATCCACATGGCATTTCTTTTTCAAAATATTGCATAAAACCATTAAAGAGCCAGTTTTTTTAATGGCTCTTTGAGGTGAACGACTCCCGAGTGAAGGGTTCCCTTGAAAGAGCCATAAATCCCATCACTAGTGTGTATGCATGCATGCAGGCAGCAGCATTAGATATATAATAGATATTATAGCAAATAGAGCTCTGGTATCGGAATAGTATCGGTATCTGCAGATATCCAAATTCAGCTATCGGAACTGGATCGGAAGTGAAAAAATGTGGATCGTGCATCTCTAGTTTAAAGTCTATCACTGTCAGAAATGAAAGGACAAGAATTGTACCTTTTTTGTCACTGGGGTGGTACCCTCAAAAGTACAGTTTTGTACCTTTAACTTCAGGGTTGTATCCTAAGGGGTACAAATATGTACCCTTTAGGATACATATTTGTTCCCTTTAGGGGAACAAATTTGTACCCTAAGGTACACGTGTGACTAGTAAAAGGTAAAAACTACAAAGGTAAAAATTTGTACCCCCATTTAAGGTACAAAATTGTACCTTTTGAGGGTACCATTTTGAACCTTAACTAGGGGTACACATGTTTACCCTTGTAGTTTGTACCTTTTACTAGTCAAACCTGTACCTTAGGGTACAAATTTGTACCCCTTAGGGGACACATATGTACCCTAAGGAGTATAAATATGTACCTTAAAAGGTACATATTTGTTCCCCTTAGGATATAACCCCCAGTTAAAGGTACAAAACTGTACTTTTGAGGGTACCACCCCAGTGACAAAAAAAGGTACAATTCTTGTCCTTTATTTCTGACAGTATACTGTAATCAGAAGTATGATTTAAATCAGTTCAGGTCAGTTCTGTTGCATCAGTTCACAACAAGTCATCGCAGTGCTATGGGATGAAAACAGCACTGATATTTAAAAGGCCATGTCTGAATCAGTATGTCCTTCTGCACAGTAAACATTAAACCCCAGTGCTTTCCTTCTTTTTTTAGTTGATCAGGGAGGTGGATGTTGGATGAAAAATGGTAGATCTTTAAAAGTTTAATCCAATTTTTTTTACTCTCTTTTTTCCTTCGACCAACTAACTGACAACCCAATTATGTCAGTGTAGTAGCCCCATCCACCCACAAGCTAACAGTCAACTGCACTTTTATATAACTGGAAAGGTCAGCCTGTAGCTGGAAATCACATTTGATCTAGCCCAGAGCACAAGAAGAAAACCTGAAACAAACAAATGCTAACTTTTCCCTCTATTCTTGTCATTTTAATGGTATATGTTTGCTCAGATGTAATTTTACTCCAACCATTCGTAACTCCTCCCAACTGAACACGAAGCCTCGTGTTGATGTTTGTACACACATTCATCCATGTGCTCATGTTTTCCAGCAGCCAGCACAGAATCAAATCCAGGTAATATTTATTTAAAGTGGCATCCTGCTGTTTTTGTTTCTCCTTGTCTCCTGTACCTGTCAGGAGGGAGGGAAGGAGGGGGGTTCTGTTGTTTAATGAGCAGAGGCTTTTCTCAAACTCGCTCTGTGTCTAGTGCGCTTCTGTTGCTGTGTGTGTGTCTGCGGTTGTAGGGCTGACCATAAGAGACGTGCAGCCCTGAGTCCCAAGGCTAATTGCTGCTACCGGGCTGATAGTCTTTCTGTGCTACATTCTCATTGACTCCCTGGACTCCAGGGGGATTCCTGTAGGCACCCAAAGACAAACAAACTTGGGCGGACAATCAATAACGGATGCAAGAGTTACAGCTCAGCACAGCTGCTGATTAAGATTCCCTGGTAATGTATGTGTGTGTGTGTGTGTGTGTGTGTGTGTGTGTGTGTGTGTGTGTGTGTGTGTGTGTGTGGTATGTAAAAGCAGAAAAATGGAAAACACTCCCAATTGTCCTCACTCAGTCTGTCTGTTGGTGCTAACAGGATCCGGTCAGTCCCTGCGAGCTTGTTTTCATGTCATTTTAAAGAACAGCGTCAGAGTTTGGTGTGATTGTCACATGAGTACATTAATGCTCCCAAGTAAATATGTACCCAACATCTCCAGTTCACAACACGGTACTTGAGGTAGTGTCAGCACCTGAATGTGATATTTTCTTTTTTTTTTCTGTGCAACAGAAAATACCTATTTGTAATTTTAGTGTGTGCATAACCTAAACTGACCAGTAGTCTTTTTATTGCATTAGAACCTGTTGCCTGTTTCACCAAAAGGCTGCACGACAATCATCAAAGGTTGTGAAGTCCTTGTTTAAACATTTAATTTGGTTGTTAAGATGTTTGTGAAACAAGATGTTTCAAAGATGTTGCACTAAGCAGAAACCTGGTTGGTGTAGCTAAAACCAATCACAGTACAGGACATCTAATAGGCTTTATGATGAGTTGACGATGGAAACACAGCAGATTTGTTCATTTCTGTACTTTTTGTTTATTTAAGACTGGATCATGGACATAACAGATTCAGGAGGGAATCCCAGACATCCATGTAAGACTCTCTAGCTCCCCCTCAGAAGTCCCAAGGCATTCCCAGGCCAGTAGGGATATATAATCCCTCCTGTGAGTTCAGGGTCTGTGTCAATGCATAAACCCTCCAGAAGATGGTGACCTCAGCTGACTCCTTTTGTTAAGGAGAAGCAGCAGCTCTACCCTGAGCTTCCATCAGATGACCGAGCTCCCCTTATCTTTGCTTATCTTAAAGGTTGAGCTCGGCCACCCTACAGAGGAAGCTCATTTCAGCTGCTTGGATTAAAGATTTTTTTAATTTGGTCATGATCCAAATCTTGTGACTGGTGAGGGTTGGAACGTAGAGAGATCAGTAAATCCAGAGCTTTGCCTTTTGACTCAGCTCTTCAATCCATCGGCCCACTGATTCTATTCCATCACTTGTGAACAACACCCCAAGATACATAAACCTTCTTTCTGCCTTTTTCCAGTCATGAACAACATTGGCCTCAGATTGGAGGAGCTGTCTCTCATCCTGGTCACTTCATATTTGACCAACCCAGTGCATGAAGGTCATGGTTTGAAGACACTCTGTAAAAAGCAGAGATGAGACTCTGAGGATTCCCAAAACAGAAATTCTGCTTTCCACCTCAAACAGTCCCTGGTGGACTGAGGACAGGGAGATCCCTGGTGGAGTTCAACCCATACCTGGCTGGAATAAGACTGACTTAGTGCTAAACATATGGATTCAGCTCTGGCTTTGGTTGAACATGGTAGAAAGTGACTAATAATTTTTTGGACAGGGGAAACCTTTGTTTAGAAATACCGGTAAATGTAAAAATAAAGCCATAAAGGGAGAGAAGTCTGTATCTTTAGTAAAACAAGGTTTGATGATACTATAGAAATAAAAATGTCCACACAAACATCTTTATTACAGCACATGGAGTTTAAAGCTAATGACTTTAAGCATTAACATTTGCAGGTATTTTGTTTTAGATTGTGTTTTTTTCTAGATCCAAAAAAGTAGTTCAAGGCACGATGTGTCCCTGTGCGCCACTGACCGCCACTAGCAAGTAATGTGGTCCTATAGTGTCGTCTCGCCCCTTTCGCCCCTCCATTTCCTCTCTACTCCTTCTCTCTGGGCTCCTGTTTGCTTTTGTTCTCCATTCGGTCTGACTCACAACAACGATCTTGACCAAGCACAGGGAAATGTCAAGGTTGGTCGGCAAATCGCCTCAAAGCAATCATCCTCGTCTGTGTGCGCTAACGGAGAGTGAGCTCTCCGTCTCTGTCGCCATCTTGCCATCTCTCCCCCTCTCCCTCTTTTTCTCCATCTTTAGTCTCTCCTCATCCATGTCTGTGTTTACCCGGAGGGGGGGTTGGACATGTGTCAGGGAGGATTGGCAGCAGGGGGGATGGTGGTGGTGGTGGGTCGTCAACCATGCTTTGAAGTTTAAGTTCTGACCGGCGGTGGGGTGAGAGCGAGGGACATGAAAGCCCAGAGTGACATTTCAGCACAGAGCAGCGTGACCTGGAAGCATGCTTATGTGTGCTCATGAATATCTTGTATATATACAGTATATATGAGTGTATATGTGAACAAGAATACTTCTCCTCGTGGTTTCCTTTAGTCCTCCAGTGCTACCTCTGTACCAACAGTAATGGTATTTGTATAAACATGCTTTGAAACAGCTGGTAAATCTAGTAAAATTACTTTAACTGGATCCTGTATCAAATACTTTAAGTGTAATTTTATTCAATTATCAGACCACAGACTCCTGGACTGACAGCTTTCCTCGGATCGGCTTTGCACGCCTGCCCACCGTGCCTGAGTGGCTTTCCAATGGGGGCTTCTCGCACATGAAAGACTTTACCATAATGTGTCACACATCGTCCTCACCCTGAGTCAAATAGCATCAAAATGCGTAGCCGGACAAATGCCTTCATCTGCAGCCTGATTGTGCCCCTTTCTGTCTGTCCTGTAAATGGTGTAAACAGGTGTTAACATGTGAGCCTACTAGATGCCACATGCCACTGTGTCATGATCCCCCAAACAGCTGTCTCCCACCATTGTGTGTGTGTCTGTGCGCGTGTGTGTGTGTGTGTGTGTGTGTGTGTGTGTGTGTGTGTGTGTGCGTGTGTGTGTGTGTTTGTTCATTATACAGGTTATAAATGGCTGCAGCATTTAAATTTTGTGCAAAGCCAAGGGCAAATAAAAAGAATGAATGGAGGGGTTTGTGACATTGTAACGCAACAGGAAGCAATAACTGATTTTCTGTAAAACAATACTCGTTAAATATTGTTTTAAAAGCTTTTTTGGTTTTTTCTGTAAATGATTAAAGCAGCTCCTGTTGTCAGGTGGACATCAGGACCACCTGCTGCCGTTCTTTGATGGTTTGTGTGATTGTGAGAGTGAGGTGGATGAAGGAGGCCCCAAATATCTCATTGTCATTCCTCACCTCATCATTCCCATCAGGAGGAAGTATCAGGAAATCTAGACTTCATTAGTGCTCATGTAGGGGAGAGCGGGGTAAAGTGGGACACTTTTTACATTTGCTCCCCTCCAAGCGAGCTAAAATGATATATCAGTTAAATTTATACATTTCCCATTAATTCAGGATGTTTCCTTGAAATGGTAATTATCAGAATGTATTCAGGATGAAGGGCAGTGAAAATATGATGGTTTAAAAAAAAAGTGGTCTTGCGTCTCACTTTACCCCAGCTTAGGGGTAAAGTGAGACAGACCAGAGAAATCAACGGGGTAAACTGATCCACTTACTTTTTCCACTCTGAAATTACCATAACAACAATAAAACAATGTAATTCCAAATGTTTTGTTAACATTCAAATGAGAGATTGAAATCACCTTGCTTCAACTCACCTCCTACACTACAAAATATCCCTTTTTATGTACCATATATAAAGTCTTAATATAAAAATGCAAGGCGCCTATGTAGCCTACTGCATACAATTGAATACAGCCCACGTAGACACACACACACACACACAAAAAAACCAGCAAATAGAACACAGTCTGGGGTTCAGAACACAGGACCCTTAGAGCCAGCTAGAACAGCCTGGGACTCAACAGGACTACTGTAGATCCATAATCAGAGCATAACTCTACAACTACTCTACAGTCCAGCCCTGTAGATTGCAGGGAAAGATGAAGAGTCGCTCTCTACGTGCGGTCCCTCCACACCTCTTAGGTTGAGGCAGCTTCTTCCCCACATCTCCTTTGGGAACATGTGTCACATCATTTTCTTTTAGCAACTTTTGTGTTTCCCTGAATTTTTCTAAGGAATTGGGTAAAAATTTCATCATCTTCAACTTTTTTGACCATGTCAATATACCGGACGCTCCTGTGTTTGGTTGTAAAGTTAATCATGACAAAGTCACCCACAGACAGATCTTTGTTTTCTTGATCACTTCTGTCATCTTCAGAACTCTCTTCGTCATCAAGTGGGACAGGGACACCACTCTCCTCAGAGCTGCTAACTACGATTTTCCTTTTGGTTGTTTTCTTCTTTGCTTTTCCCTTTTCTTTACTATTTTGCCAGTTTCTTTTGTCTTTCTTTATAAGCCTCTTCAACTGCCTGTTTCTGGAGTATCAGTTATGATGGATGTCTTCACACGCTGTCGTTTGGTTTGTGTTCGGGGGGACATTTGGGAAGTGGTAGGATTTCACAAGGAGACACATATCCAGGTCGGCTGGGAACAAGTGGCACATCTGAGTCAGCTGGTGAGGCACATCCATGTGGACCATGTGCAGTGGATGGATAATAACCAGAGGGTGAATTATCTGCAGCGGGTGGTTCGTCTGCAGGTGGATCATCTGCAGTGGCAGGCTGTAGCTCAGGGTTTGGCCGGTCTGACACCAAAGATGGTGCAACGCTTCATCAGGGTTATGTGGGAAAATCCCAGTGGACCTAAATCCAGAAGTGATGTTGCGTGGTGTTACAGCTGACATGAAGGCCTCATTCAAGTCCTGCAGTCTGGTAGATGAAGACTGTTTTGCAGGGGTTAGACCTCATCCACCCATCAAGAGCACGGCTGTATTGGGTCTTGACCGGGCCATACTCGGTCAAGTTGAGAGGCTGCAGGTGCAACTTAACTTGTGCCTCATGGTGGGGTAAAGTGAGACCCTGTATCACTTTACCCCATAGCATTTGTCTCACTTTACCCCAACTCCACCATTTTAGAAAAAATGACCTTTCTTAGCAATTCAGGCTAACCTTCAGCTAGCATCATCACATGGTTTTATATGTTGGTAGTTCATCAACAGGAGTGATGTAAGTTTTTCTACCTGAATCAATTTGCTTTGGCACAATAGTTGATTAAGTTGACATCAAGAAAATTTACTTTTAACATGCAAAAAAACATTTTTGGGGGGAAAAAACATGCTTACCTCAGGAAAATGAGTCTCTATACTTTATGGCCAATAGGAAATGGGAGGAGCTTCAAAACAAAATGGTCACATGTGCACAAATGTGTTCTGTTGCCAAAATATAGGTGGTGTCTCACATTACTCAGTGTATCACATTACCCCGCTCTCCCCTACAAGGAATTTCCTGTAATTGTTTGTGGATTTTTACCTTGAACATGTTTCCTTTCTATTTATGCCATATGTTTAATGCATAATGGATGTTTGGATGTTTTAGGTCTCTGTGCCTTGATTTGAAAAGTTTTTCCAAATGAATTCTTATTATTTTATTATATTTAGAACAAACTTTTTTTTTGCCAGTTTTATTTTAATAAAACTCAGAGGAATCATTGGATGTTCTCCTGCAACTAATTAACTTTTGGAGTCAACCTAATTCAAGAAGGTAGCCTCAGGTAATCAAACTTAGTCGACACAAAAAAGGCTACAACTCAGGTAATTTGACAGAAAATGAGCTAGAAGTTGATGTTGAATCTGAGAGTGATCCGCAACAAGTACTGATAATTAGTTAAGTAGTTAATAATAAATAATTATTTCACTTAGTTACATCCAAAAACATCCAACCTGAATGCGCTACAAAGCAACAGACCTTTCAACCTAATTCTATTCCTTCTGCATCCATCACATAACATTAAATCAAATGAAACCGTCTCTTTTTAAAACTTCTTAGTTTTGATCTTTCAACTTTATGCTCATTACATCAAGCAAAAATTTAATTAAATGCTAGTCTCTGACTTGAAGGAATTTGTTGAACATTTAAACATATTTTCTGCACATTCAACCAGATTTTATGAAAATAAAGCAAGCCTTTATTCTGTTGACCTACATGTATATTTCTCTCTGAGTGTAGCCTTCATATCAGATTAAATGTCATCTTCTCTCTTGTCTCAATGCATCCTGCAAATTACTTTATCTGCAGCAGCTTAAAGTTGCTTTTGGTCAGTATTTCAGTGTGTTGAAATGATGCAGAGTCCAAATGGACTTCATGTCCTGGACAAAGCAGCGTTGAGCTTCTTCAGTTCAGCTACACACAGTCCTGTTGCTCTGAAGTCTGTTTTCATCTGTTTAGAGGGGCCGTCAGAGGTTTGTCCAGTGGATGCAGAAGCTGCAGAGGTCATATCAGTGGGGGATCTGGGGGTCTCTCAATGAGTTCCACATTCCTGCGCCGGCTTAGGTGCTGCTCAGATTAGAGATGCAAATTCTGTCTGTAGATAAAAGTTGTCTTCCCACACAGAGTCCTGCTCTCTCTGTGCATGTGATCACTTGTTGATCTAAACACCAGTCTGTTGTTACCACTGGTGTTGGATTTCATACGAAAAAGTCACGAGGCTTCTACAAAATCATCGGTTTAGTAATGCAGTAACGCAGCCTACTAGCGTTGAAGTAGCTGTAAATAATTGCTTTCTTTGCAATTGTAATCCCTCACTTTACTCGTTACTTAAAACATGCAATTGGATTCTAGTAATGCATTACAGACCATCACTGGATACAACTTACTGAGTTTTAAAGACATTATGTTTAAAATTGATGTAGAAATAGTTGAGAGTCACTCACAACACAAACATCAACTTCTAACATATTAAACATATTATGTTGGGACACTGAGTGCATACATTTAAAAAAAAAAATCTAATTAGAACTCTTATTATCATCCTAGATCATGTTAGTTTAAATCTCTGGTATGAAAAAATATACACTCATTCAGTGACTTCTTTGATAAATAATTTTCCAACCAGTAAACGCAACCAACATTTTCTATATCCCATAGAGTTTGATCCCAGCTGCTGATAGTGTATGCTTGTCTTTGGCTGTCTTTAACTCTTCTAATGCAATGGCAGCAGAGTTCAACTAAAATAGAACAACAGTAAAAGATTCATCTGGGATCCACATTTCCACTGTAGTGTATTCCAACGTTATCCTCCAACCAGTTCTGATGTAATGTCCTAATTTGGTTCTGCAGCCCGCACTGTTCCTATTAATACATTAACGCTCAGGACGAGGCGTCCTTGTTTTTGTGTTTGTCGGAAGAAGTTGGCTCTAAAAACATGCCTGGTAATCTCCCATGAATGTGGTGACATGCTAGATTTAACTGTGTCGTCAGACTGCACCTCCTTACCTTTGCCCTACAACACTCACAGACACACACACACACACACAAGCTGGCACACGAAGGAGTGTAGAAAAGGTCACGTCTCAGGGCGAAGTGGCCCAACTTCAAAAATAGACGTCCGAATTTACGGCGCTCTGGTGGAGAGACGAAAATTCATGTGGATTCTGAATACGAGGAAGATCAAGGTGAAGAGAAGTTGGAGGAATTTAAAGCTTGGCTTTGGATGGAAATTTTTGTCTCTCTCTCACACACTCACACACACACACACACATGCAATCTTTTGTTTGGCGCCACTGCCAAGTGGAGTGTCAGTTTCAAAGTGGGAGCCTTTAAGTGGCGCCCAGCGAGCCTGCAGTAGTGTTCATGTCATGGGCACTTGGCTGCCGGTGTGTACGTGTGTGTGTGTGATGTGAAAGTGTGTGTGTTGTTTGTGTGTGTGGGTGTTGGATGTCGGTGGAGGCAGAGGAGTGTAACGGCCAACTCTAAGCGAAGCACAGATACTGACTGTCCACCATTATACGACGTAACTTTAATTTAAATCTGGTGTGTCACTGCACCTTTTCAAATGTCAACACTACTTTTCTAAATAATTGATAGAGCTATAATTTAGTGAAATATTGGAGGTGATTATTGCCATGCAACATCACTCTGGTTTTCTATTTCTCCCTCTGAAAAATCCCTCGCACTGTTAGTATCAAACACGCTGCCACCGAGTCCTCCTCCAGCTCAGAAACTATTTTATTTGAATCCTTCAACAGTTTTGGTCATTTGCATCAGCGAGGGCCAGACCAAAAGGTGATGGTTATGAAAACACACACACTTCACCCTGATAATGGAATTTTAAATGTCCTGCTCCTTATTAACTTTTTAGTTTATTAAAAATCGGGCCTGTTTCGCCATCCACAGGGCAAAGTCACTAGTCCGTGTCCCTGTTGCAGATTAATTACTTTTCCATGTGGAGGAGAAGAAAAAGAAGAAGGGATGGTTAGAAGAGGAAGAAAGCAAAAATGCTGTCTGCAGTTTAAAATGGGCGAGATATATATTTTTCTCCTCTGACGTTAATACATCTTCAGTTTGGCTGGCAGGCTCTTATCTGCAGAGCGACTGAGCCACGTTAGGCCCTGGTGAATTTTGATGATGACTGCAGGTCATCCAATGAGAATACACAATGAGGAAGGCTCTGGATGACATTATACTCAAAGCTCTGTCCTTATTGACTTAAAGACTGAACTTTTCCCTGCGATGTTTCCTTCTACCCTCTCTCACACAGCTGAAAATAGACCCATAAATAACAGCCTTTTGCAAATTTGGTTTATTTCTTTGCAGTTTTCAACCATTTAATGTTTTCCATTTTCCAGCGTGTGATTTAAAATAACCAGCCAAAGGTTTCTCGATCATCGAAAGAATCTGGAGGGAAAAAAAAGGTGAAATGTTTCTCAAACTGTGTTGTTTGGGTGTCTTAAACAGTGAGAAGGATTCAAAGTCATGCCCACACTGAGCCACAGTTGATTGGAATAACATTTGTTCAGCTTTGAACTAAAACGAGACTTTCATTACAAGAACATCCTCGGTTTACGGCTCTGCCGAGGAACATCTTCTCCTTCTCATCTAAGGAGTGTATTTATATACCGACCGAGACCAATTCAGAGCTAAACTCTCCGAGGTGTCAACCCAGCTCTGACATTTCACAGGAAGCGGAATACAAGGTCAGCGTTGTTTTATTTTCCTCGTTGAATATGAAACAGGTCCGAGCGTGAATAGATGATTACTATATTCAGATTTGTCCCAATACAGGGTTTAAACCAGCATAAATACATCAGCCCCCTCAGCTGCCTTCTCCTTCGCTCTTTTAAATTTTTTCTTTCCCCTTTCCTTTTTTTCCCCCCAGCAAGGCGAGAGCGCCAATGAATAATTGAACAGTCCCACAGTCCAAATGTCACAGCAGGGAAAATTGTTTGTGCTGGCTGGTAATTAGAATTTCATTGTTTGTTATGTAGGTTTGAAATTTCTGTCATTCCACATTCCACCTTATCTCGGTGATGGCAGATACCTCTGCGCCTGTCTGTCTGGGGACACACTGAGGCAGAGATGGAGAGATGTCATCAAGCGCAGCGCATTTGCTCAATCAGCATCATCCCCTGCAGTGAACGGACTCACACGCTCAGCTGACGCAGACAGTTGTCCTCGCTCGAGCTCGTCTTTTGTTCTGGATCAATTAGGCATTTAGTCACATAAGACATGCTACTGGAGGTGTTATTTCATTTATATTAGCCCTATTTGTTCTTTAGTCATGTTGGTTATTTTACAAGAAAGGAACAATCATTTATCAACCACTAAAGGACCAGTTCTTTACAAAGAACCTTGATTTCCTCATGATGTCGTTATGTGTTTTGTCACGCTGTGACTGGCCCCTCTGGGTTGGGAGGGAGTTTCTGTGTCAAGTGGAGAAGTTTAAGTATCTTGGTGCCTTGTTTGTGAGAGATGGTGGAACAAAAGGTGAACCGGCAGATTGGGGCTCTGTCTGCAGTAACGAGGGAACTCCTCTAGTCTGATGTGGTCATGCTGAGCTGCAAGTTCTCATTATACTGCTCTAAGTTCCAGCGCTCATCTATGATCACATTTGGATTACAAGCAGCTGAAATGAGTCTCCTTCATGGGCTCAGCCTAAGAGCTGGGGCTGTGAGGATCTCCATCAACCAGGGGGAGCTTGGAGCTGCAGCTCCTCCATGTTGAAAGGAGTCAGCTGATGTGGTTAGGACATATGATCAGAGCCTGGTTCTTCTAGAGGCTTTGTGGGTATGACCTGCTGGGAGTAGACCCTGAGGCAGACTCCGACCACACTGGAGGAATGATATATATTTATCTTCTCTGACCTGGGAATCCCCCAGGAGAAAGTGTCTATGGACAGGGATGTCTTGACATTCCTATTATCTGACATCTCCACGACAACCAGCTTAGGATTTGTGATGGATGGATAGGTTACAGAACCTCACTGTCATATTGCTTGAATTTTGATCACATTCAGAAACATTTACATGAGACTTGTTCTTTTAAGATAGTTGCTGAGTCATTGCTCATCTATCTCGAACCTTTCTCAATAGCGTCTCAGTGTAGTTTCTGTGTCGAAACTGTGATAAATGTGAGACAGCTCTGAGAGGAGGTTGGTGACCCCACAGCCATATATAAGACTTGCTGCAAAAATACCATTCATGACTGAAAATGTGCACATTTTCAGGTAATTATGAGTTTCAGACTAAAAACCAACCGCTGCAGCCCAGTGAGATACTGGTTTAAATCTCTTGAAAAAGCATCAAAGTGTATGTTCTGTATTGCATGAATCTTTAAAGCTGTATGATGATGAGATTATATAGATTTTTAAATCAATATTGTCGCCTTTTGCAGTACCTGTAATCCACAGCATCTTTACCTGGAATGGAGATGACCTCCTCAAACCTGCATAAACCGATTCTATGAAGATGTCACCATTATCATCATTTAAGCTGAAAAAGTAAACATTTCATTCTTTATTTATACATTCATCAGCTGAGGAGCAGTGAGCATTTGTTTGGCATTTTGTTTCTGGCTATTCTCTTTGCTTTTGCTCTGCTGGGAATAGCACAGACCTGCTAACGAACAACACAGTGAGAGTTTCAGGCTGAGCAGATGACTGAAATTCACTTTAAAGCTCCGTTAGACTGAACAAATTCCGAGCTGGTCATTAAAACAGGGCTTTTATTCTCCATAACAAAAAATAATCTCTTTAGCTGCAACAGCAGCAGTTTATGAACACAGTAAATCGTCTGCTTCGGGGTACACTTGAAGGGGAAATGTGATGCAGCAGATGAAAATGGACTACTTTTGCAAATTTCTGTTAACTTACAGGCACTCTAGCAAATTACTAGCACTGATTGTAAGTAGTTTCTTGTGACAACAAAGGCAATGGCAGTGTAGTGTTTTCCTCAGGAACACAATCAGAAATTGTCTAATACATTTGAGGGTCAATTAGGCTGCAGCCATCAGCCATGCAAAGTCAAAAGTCAAGGGAAATGATCTTTGTTGACCATTAAAGGACATTCTTCAAAGTCCAACAATAAAACACAACAGATTTCAACAGATTGATGAAAAATAGGCATTTAAGTTTGTAAATTCCACTTCTCTGTTTTCTAACTTTTTGTATTTCATATTTTTTTATATAAACTAAAATGTTGTATTTGTTTTAACTGGCAAAAAAATGTTGCCATATTGTCGTTTGAATGAATTTTGTTCTAAATTAGGTATCACATTTACTTTTGAGCCGTCTGTTTGCCATTGGGTTGAATAAGATTTAAATGAACAAGTTAACACCTCAGAAAACAAACACGTTAAAAATGACACATGTATGCAATGGTTGCTGGTTAACCACAAGCAATTTCCCAACCCCTTTTCTCTCCCTCTCTCTCTCTCTCTCTACCTGTAGCATCTCTTCACCTCTGTTTCTGACATTTTTTTCCTCAGGTATTTTTCTGTTCCATCGCTCTCTCTCTATATATACCATTTGTCTCTCTTGATCTCTCCAGCCCTCCATTTCCCCACTATTATTTCCTTTTGTTCTCTCTATCAGTAGGAGATGAAGTTAAGTGCAGCCTGTAGGCCAAATAGCCCAGTGATTGGCTCTCACTTACTCCTGCCTCCCCAGTACTTTTGAAATCAGTGATTGCGGGGAACCTCGTCTAAATCAAATTCCATCTGCTAAGAAAATGCTTTTAAGGAAAAGAGGAGGGAACTTTGCTTAGCTTGAACTCTTTTGTTGTAGATACCAGAACCACTATACATTTACTATATGGTGACCTTCACAATCAAGCATCCTGCCATTCTACTTTACTGCTTACTTTGACCTCACTGACCTTTTTAATTCATTATCTAAGTTTTTCAGAGCCTTGATTACTGACCTCTGCCTTTCATCATGCTTTCCAGATGTCCTGAACACAAGGGACCATCAGGCGATGTGCAGTGTAATAAAAATCCTGCAGCATCTGCTGACATCCACAGACAAGGTGAGGGAGGCTCTGGTGCCTTAACTTGAAACAACGCTGACTTTTTATACTCTTCGTGAATAAAAATGGTTAGTCGCTGTTAGAGGAGGGGACACGAGTCTGAGACTTAGACTCGACACTTCCCTTCTAAAGACTTGACTCTTACTCAGGTTTTAGGGGTTGAGTTCAATAAACTCATTTTGCTTCTTGTTCTACAGAATGTAGTTTGAGAAATTACCATGCAGAACATTTTTGATACATTTTATTAATAAAAATGTTTAATAATGAGTGAACTGCAAACTGTAATCTCATTAAATCACATCAGATATCACATGACTGCAGATGATTAAACTACAGGTCCAAAACTAAGACTGCAGATGTGTTGAATTTATAGGATTTAGAAGGGACCCGATTAAGAATTCATTTCAAAGAGAGACCTGAATTGGAATTGCTACTAAAAGACTTAAGGCTTGACTTGGAATTGTCATTAAGAGAACTGACTTGAACTTGAACTAAAAGATTTAAACAACGCCCTTGGAGCTCACTGTCTGAGCTACTAAAATCGACCCAGATGATAACAAATGCCAAGATCGTTGGGGGGACCTGTCGTTAATTGGATAGACTGGAGTCAACCAGAGCTTCTTCCACAGAGGAGCATCGAAGTCTGCAGGAAGACTGGGGCGAGGATTCGAGATATGGAGACAGGCAATTCTGGGTGAGTCCCCTCACACACCAGCCTAACTTATCTCTCTTGGAAAAACTTTAAACCCTCAAAACCCTTGGGCCAAGAAGTTGCTGACCCTTTAGATGGAGGGCTGGCTAGGGTCCTTCCTGATTATGTCGGGGTGACCCCTTAACACCTCTTTAAACCTTGAGACCTGAAGTTACCAATAAAATGATTTCATTGGGACATGATGCTAAATACTTGAGGCTTCACTTCGACTTACCTCTCAAAGACTTGGAACTTGACATAGGCTACTTTATAGCTGCAGGTTTAAATGCTCAATTCAGATTTTTTTTTTTCTTTGCTGATATCAGATTTTTTGTGTGTGGTTGTTCACATTATTGTTTAAATGTGACTGCTAACAGACTCCAGTGTGAACAGTCCATGGTTCTGAAAACCTGCATGGGCAGAAGGTGTAACATCAAACTCTGCATGCTGCATGTTGTACATTGCATGTTATATGCTGCATCCTGTAGCCTATGTTGTACACTGCATGCTGTAGGCTGCATGTTGTACACTGCATGTTGTACGCTGCATGCTGTATGCTGCATGCTGTAGTCTATATTATATGCTGTACATTGTATGCTGCATGTTTTATGCTGCATGCTGTAACTTATTTTGGCTGCTGCATGTTGGCCGCTGCATTATTCATGCTGTACTCTGCATGCTGCATGCTGTAGCCTATGTTGTACACTGCATGTTGTACACTGCATGTTGTACGCTGCATGTTGTATGCTGCATGCTGTAGTCTATATTATATGCTGTACATTGTATGCTGCATGTTTTATGCTGCATGCTGTAGTCTATATTATATGCTGTACATTGTATGCTGCATGTTGTATGCTGCATGCTGTAGTCTATATTATATGCTGTACATTGTATGCTGCATGTTTTATGCTGCATGCTGTAACTTATTTTGGCCGCTGCATTATTCATGCTGTACTCTGCATGCTGCATGCTGTAGCCTATGTTGTATGATGCATGTTGTATGCTGCATGTTATACACTGCATGTTGTACACTACATGCTGTGTGTGACTTTGCATACTGTTCTGTATTTAAACAATGAACTATGGTTGCTACATGTGAGCCTGTGTGTATCAATTCTAAAGTTGTTGTTTGATTGAAACCAACAGAAAATAGTGACTAAGTGATGAAGCAAAAATATTTTCTGTTCATTGTTTACATATAATCTTGCCACTTCCTGTCTCCTCCTAAATTTGTTCCATCCATCACGTGTTATTGACTTTACGTTGGATGAAATGTGACCCGACCGTTCAGACTAAGGTCGCTTTAAAAAACATCAGATGAAAGTGACCTGGGTCAGATTTGAAAAATATCTGATTTGTGCTGTTCAGACTGACATAAAAATATGGATTTATGAAGTTAAAAGCAGTGAAAAGTATTCAGAACAGCAATAAAGGATGATTCTACATTCCTGGGAAATGTTATCTCTCTCTTTTAGTTGATTGTGGCTTCAATGCAAAAAGGACCCAATGTTTTCTTTAAGTTTAATAAAGGCTGCTTTTTACCTTTTTCTCTATATATTCACATGACGGAAGCTCCGTTTCATCTGTCCTGCTGTCAGTCAGTGAGCTTTATGTGGGGCTTTTGAGAAGAAGACTTTGTCCTTGCTCTCTCTCTGAAAGCCTCCGCCTGGGTGACACCAGGACCTTGAGAGATTGGCTTCAGATAGGCAGGGCTCTTTGTGTGGCTGTGTCAAAGCACTTAGCGTGGCGTGACATGATGTGGGCCTATTGAAGGCATAAAGGCACAATCATTTCCAAGCACCAAACAGTCAGTGAGATGTGGAGAGCCACACGGTGAATCAATCATTTAAACACAAGCTTTACCAGGAGAAAACACAAGGCTTTAGCCTCTCAATCAATACCCAATTTGAATCTCTTGTCTCTTTAATTTGCTTACATTATCTGTTGCTATTTGCTGTGGTCTGAAAAAGGAAGGATAGAGCAGAAAGAGATAAAGTAGGAAGACAAAGGACAGAAAAGAAAAACTTGCCTTATTAGAGTTTGGCCTTATGCAAATCTTCTCTATAAATTAGCTGTCAAATCAATCCACTAAACTGCCTTGAAGCATGAGTTTCTTCACCGTAGCAGCAGCAGAAGCTCTGGATTTGGCCAGCGAAGCCCAGCAGGAATAGTTTTTATCTCTGCCTGGTGGTTACAGTGCCAGCCTGTCTACCTGCTTGCACGCTCCTCTCTCCTTCTTTGGCGGGCATTGATTAAACCTGAGCCAACCTCTCACCTGGCACATATCCCCGCCATTGACCTCTCCCAGAGAGACTAGTCTGGGCCAGAATGGGGTTCATACAGCTGCCAAAGCACAAAACTCAATCTGCTAAACAAGGACAGTGCTTCCTAGTCAGCAGTTTGTAGCCGTCCAGGACAGTGAAGTTAGTGAACTTTGATTAAAGTTGACTGATGTAAAATATATCACGAATGAGTCAAGTTACATGTTGATAAGTTTTGTATTTTTAAGAGAAGAAAAATTCAACTTCAAATGCAGAGATTAGATGTTTTCCAAACCCCGTGAGAACCCGGCGTTCCCTCTCCATGCCCCAAATATTTTTGGGGGTTTGTTCTCCAACTTTCCTCTGTGTGACTCTTTGTCTTTATCTTTCTTTTCTTTTATGTTTTGCTTTTATCAAAGTCAAAGCCTCCATTGAAGTCCGTCTAGTTATTTCCTTCATATTTCTTACATACACCTCCGGGTCCATCCCACGCTCAGTCGTCCGTCTCAACTAGAGCCAGTGTGCTGCCTGCAGCAGACAGGCACAGTCATTGTGTCTAATACAGCTGAAGACACAGAGGACTGTCTCTAGCATGTGGTAACATCTCCCTTTGGCTCTCCCACGCTGTAACTCCCAGTGCTCGCATGGCATCCCTCTTATCAGCTCAGCTACAACGAGGCCACTGTCCAGTATGTGCCAGGCGTGTGTGCGCGTCAACATTTGTGCCGATCTGTCATGAATAGATGTGTTGTTTCCCTGTTGCAGCTGTTGGCTTTAGCAGCTTTTATTCCCCCCTGTCTTCTTTATTGTTGTTGCTGGTCTGCTCATAATACCCTACCAGACATCGTCACATACACACACTTACTGCACGATTTGCCAGTTGAGGCCGCACATTCTCACATTCTGACTCTGTTCCTGTCTCCACAACTGTTTGGGCTGTGAATCAATAGGCTGACAGCTCCTGCTGCAGGGTCAGATATCGCCAGCATCTCATGATGGGACAGAACCCCCGGGCAGTGTTCACACGCTCCCGCTGTGTCTTTCCCACTCTGAGACAAGGTTGTGACCTGTTAAATTGGTCTGTATACAGGCCTTATCTGAGCCATTTTTCCAAGGTCATAGCTGGAGCTTCTCCAAAATGGACCCCTGGGTGTTCTTTCACTCAGACAGCGCTCTGGACCTCTGACCGGGAGAACAGAGTCACAACCCACATGATCTTCCTTGTTCCAATCCCCTAGAACTCCCGGCTGCCACTCTCAGCCTAACATTAATGCATCTTTTTCAAGTGCGATCACAAAGCATCAAGATCCTTGATGAACCCCTTTGTCTTCTGGAGTAGCGTTCCCTGCTTTTGTTTGCTTTGAACCTTTTGTGTATCAGCTTCATGTTTTATTATGTGTGCATGAGGCGATGTCAAGGACAGCAAAGGAAATCCTCCAATACGATTTGCGCCGCTCTCTTGTTTACTTACAGTGATGAATCTTATCCTTAATGAAATACAACAAAGCTCCTTAAGAAGGAGAGATGTGCTCCGTCATCCGGCAAATTCTTCATCTTAGCTTGAAGGAGCAAACTCGTCTGTGCCTCATATCAGAAGACTGGAAGGGTTTGATGTGGGATTGTGTAGAGCAGCAGACAACACAAAGAAACTGTCCTATGGGTTCTGAACTGAGATCAAATGATTTGCAACCCTATTTAGTCAACTGGTAATTGCAATAATTAAATAGTTGATATTGTCATTAAATTCTGTGTTTTTGTGAGTATTTTGAAGTGAGATACACAGATTGATAAAAAGGTCATGTTTTAAACCCTCGCATTGTCTTAGGGGGTCAAATTGACCCCCAAGGAAACTCCATAGGCCCCAAAATAAGGAGAGTGCAAGGATTAAAATACTGGTAATAATGTTCACATTGAAATATAATCTAAATTTAGAATGTTTTGTCTTGGACAAGTGGTCATCTTCCTCCAGTTGGAGTACTGCTGGTTTATTCACCAGACCTTGCTAAAGTGCCTTTGGGCAATTAAATGAAGCTGTCTTTCTCCTTTAAATACTAATGTAAATGTCCCACATGTGTACAGTGCTTTACATTACAGTCATTCACACACTGATGGCAGTAAGCTACATTGTAGCTGCAGAAGCGAAGCGACCACACACAGGAGTCACCATGCCCTCTGACCACCAACAGCAGTCAATGTAGGTGAAGTTTCTTGCCCAGGGACACAATGACAAAGTGACCTGGGCTCAAACCGGCAACCCTCTGGTTGCAAGATGAATGTATACCTACTGAGCTCCTGCCACCATTGTCAAGAGATCACAGATCAATAAAAAAGTGCTTGCAAATGACAATTGTTAAAAACAACATTCATAAAACAGACTTGTGATAATAAGACTTCTGTTTTTAGGAATCTGGAGACAAACCCTATGATCTGTGTAAATAAACTGTCTCCCTACACTGTGATCCTCTTCAGAAATAAGCTAAATGAAGCTCTTAGTAGTTTCAAGTGAATTATCCCTGAGATTTCTTCCAAATAAAGCAGCTTGCATTATCTGTAGTGAACACCATGAGCATCAGTGGCAACAATGGTGAGCAGATGTCCTATGATGACATCATTGATGAAGTCAAAATATGTATCAGATATTTATATTAGTAAATGCTTTGGCATTTTACAAAGCAAGTGTATTTATGTAGAAAGATGTGTCACAATATTCTTCACAATTGTATAAGGTGTCCAAACCAAATCTTAAATGTTTTTTTGCAAACTTCTTGTGTGTTTTTAAGGTGGAATGTTGGGTCTGGATGTTGGTGAGGTTTGTGTGGACGGCTGCTGTGCTATTTATTTTAGCCTACATTGTTGCATTGTTGTTGTTGCCCTGATAATTTCCCCTGCTTATCTGTAAGGTGTAGGTCCTTAAACACCTATTCATCAATGACAAACACCCTCTCCCGCTCACACACATAGACACACACACACACACACACACCGTCATGTGTACAATATATTGCTCACACACAGCAGTGATCGGGTTCATTTGGCCTCTTTTATCTTCCTGTGAGGAATGTGGCTAGCTATGATAAGGTCTAACCCACATGCATTACAGGACACACACACACACACACACACACTAGTGTTGTCTGTCCTCTGTGCCTCGGCAACTGGTGAGATTTTTGTGGTACTGACAGATACAGTGATATGTCTGGCCAGACTGTCCTCCCCCAGCTTATTTTGTGTATCAAATGCCACACACACACACACACACACACACACACACACACACACACACACACACACACACACACACACACACACACACACACATACACACACATACACTCATGACTAACGTTGGACGTCTTTATAAATATGGCGGATCAGTTACAGCTCACACTGATGGTTGGAATAAAATGCAAGTAAACTGGGAGAATTGGCTGACCGCCTCAATCCCTCCCCCTCACACCCTTACAGTAGGAGAGGAACCATCTGGAAAAAGACGAAAGGACACTCACTTGGAAATTGTGCACACCTAAGAAAATTAAATCCAGAGTTGTTGGGTTTTTTTCTGACAGAAGCCCAGACATATGGCCGTGTACTTAGCCACCTGTGGCCTTGTCTAAAACACAACATAATTACGTCTTTTATTTCCAGGATGCTGCACAGTCACAATCACAGAGAATTCCAGAGGATGCTCAATTACAAATATTTATTTACTTATCTTTTCCAGCGTTAATTCACTGCTGTGCATTACGCAGCAACACAATGGAGAATATGCACATACTATACACACATAAAACCATGCCCCCAGTGTAATCCATCATCCTTCACAGATGCGTAGTACACCTTCTCCCTACGGACGACAGAACACACACCTCATCCTCAGTCTCTCTCCCCCCTCCTTAAACCCCTTCCCAACATAAGATATCCATCTATCAAACAATCACACCTCACCAGGACCCCTCTTCTATTTGAAACAAAAACAAAAAACAAAAAAAGAAACAGAGAGACTAAAGCTAGATGGGAAGAAAGATAGCATGAGTGAGCAAGAGATGAAATCCAGGTAATGCCAAGCTCGTCTGTTTTTACTTGCTCCAACGTTAGCATGCTTCACAGCACATAATGACTTTTTCCTTCTCTCCTGAAGCTTAAGAAAAGAAAGGAGGCTGAGGAAAACAGTGGAAATGTATTGTTATATTAACAACCCCCCAACGCCAACCCCCTCCACCCAACTCCCACTATCTGGCTCCGCTCCCATACTCCTTCCGCCTGCGGGGGTGCCTACCTGGCTCTGCTAATTTCTTTTGTCAGCAGGTCTGGGGCAAAGCAACCAATCAGGTGTGAGCGTCAGCCCTTGGGCCTGCAGTCACTCTGCAGCTCCAATTTAAAGGTCAGCTGATAAGCGGCCAGATTCATGCATAATCTGGGCTGCTCTGCAGTTAGACAGGCAGGCTCTGTGAAAAAACACAGCCACACTTAACAAATACCTCCTGCAAGGTCTATGACTGACCCTCTGAAACTCATCAAACTCTATTTTGCATTTCTGACGTGTCCTTTTCCAGCTAAAGTAGCACCTTTGTTCTCCCATCAGGTCAGATAATGTACTTTCACTAATTGCCAGAGAGAAGTGCTTCAATAAGAGCTTGGCTTTGCATTTGTTGATTTGTTCATTAATTTGTACATAGTGACTTTTCCAACGTGGAGCACTTAGGGGAATTATATGGGATCCATTCTTTAAGTGGCACAAAGTCCTTAGGCAGGCAGTATACTTAAAATAAAATAGAATTTGGCATCTTTGTGGAGGCAGTGCGCCTCTTTAATGAGCACCTTTTCAATTACTGCGGCACCCGGAGATTGTCCAGAAATACTTGCACAGCTTTGTTTATCTTTTCCACCATCTTCGTGCAACTAGAGAGTTATGGTGCCTGGATGAGTTGTGCTTTCTTTATACTTGTTATTTTTTAAATCACTGGCATTTCATCCTGTTTTAGTGACATGGAATATTATACATTTTTATATGACTTTCAAATAGTATGTGCTGCTTAATGGCAAATTGCCAAAAAAGGTATTTGCGAGAAAGTCTCCCAAACTGTCTCGAAACATTTGCAAGGGCTTCCATTTACCAGGCTTGAGTCACAAAGCAGTGCAACTGTGTTGCAGGAATTCTGAATATGTAAAAAACAGACAATGGAGCAGCAAAATTCCTTTAAATAATTACAGAGTCTTCATGGGAGTCTGGATTTCATCTCAAACTGTTCTCAGTTTAGTCTCTGAGTCAGAAAAACTGTGACACAACAAGGGGTTATGGGTAAAGTGAGCAAATTAAAGGAGGGCAAAGTGAAAACAAAATGAGACAAACTGAAGACACGGACTAAATTGTGACAAAAATAATTTGCAAAACAGTTGCATGAATGTTGTGATTTGCTCACAATCATGTTAAATGCTCTACATGACCCAGGCGTAAAACACCAGGCAAAGTGTTTCTAACAACAAAGGAGATTTTATTTTTGCAAACTTATCCCCAATTAGTCACCAACAGTCTCAGGCTAATGAGACCCTGGCTTAGCTTCAGATGGTTATTATTTACATGGAGGTCCATTGATGTTCTAACAGTCTGCATAACAAAAGTCAAGAGGTTCAAAATCCATAATATAACATTCTTAGACATTTAAAATTCTTATCTGTTTTGTGAATGCAGTTAGTTTTTAAATTTTTTTACTTATTTTACATTAACTCACTATGGATAAAGTTAGATTGATTAAAAAAATGTAAATTGTTTGAAGACATCAATAGAAAAATATCACTTTTTTATGATCAGTGCATTTATTAGATTGATTTCGCCATTAGAAATCCTGATTTTCCAAACTGAAAACACGCTGTCATCTGTGTCAGATAAAAAGCTGACTGCTCGTGTATTTCACAAAGCCCTAATAAAAAAAAAAAAAATACTTTTAGGTCCTCTTAAGTAACAAGTCACTTTTTTGTTGCTTATTAGATTGAAATAATATTGAAAAAAAATCTGTTTCTCTTTCCAGCTAATTTAGCATTCTTCTCACATAAGAAATTACATTCTTGCACATTCTTCTTGCTCCACATCATTTGTCAGATGCCAGTATTATTATATCATATATACTGTATATATATATTGAACTAGATAAAATATTAATATTTTGAAGAACTCAGATCAGATTTGACCTAGAGCTTGTTCTAATCTGTAGATGACTATAATATATATTCTTAGTGTCAAACTATAAGTTCTGGTCCTCAGTGGGGCTCTATTCTTTCCCTCTAATCCAAGAAAGCACTCAATTACCTAATTGGATGATTTATGAGGGTCCTTTCCTCTCTCCCTTCCCTCCCATCTCAATGAGATTAACACACTTTAATTAATGAATTTGGGGCACTTTGAGAAGATTTGCAGGACTGCCCTGGCTCCAGGGGCCTGACATGTGTAACCGCTATAGAGTTGTTGAAGGTAGACAGTAGAATGAGATGAATAGAGCTAACCTTAGTTTGTGGAAAAACAGGTGGGAAGAAAAAAATGAAAGGATTTCTGTGCGTTTGCAGGAGGGATCATGTGCTTTAGTGAATCTGATTCTGTGTCCTTGAATAAATCTTTGCATGTGCTACGAGTCCCTCGTAAAGCTGGAAGCTATCTTGCAGCCTCTTACCACATCATTGTGTTTGACATCTCCGCGGGCAGCCAGCGACAGAACGCTGGTGCATGTGCAGACATTAGTCCAGCCAGTTTTGGATCAACATTTGCGTCCTGTGCCAGGCTGCCTGTCAGCTTTCATAAGCGACCACACCTTTACAAACAGGTCTGCTGCTCAAATACGAGGGAGAGAAAAAAAGGGGTGCAATTTCCCAAAATAAATCACAAATGGCATTTTTACAATCTCCAGAACTTGTCGTCCCAGGCAAGGACACACAGCACAAACAATAGAAATGAAATAGATTTTCATTACCTGTGTCAGGATGCATAAACATTTCTGGGTCTCTGTTTGGGATTGTTTAAGATTGTCAGGACTCCTCAGCCTGGCAGTCAGAACACTTGTCATTTTTGTGGTCTGTCTCCTGTCTGTCTGGTTTGTCGACGTCTTTGGAGACCCACATCCTGTTTCTGCCCCTTCTCAGCATGTTCCCCTCACTGAGGTAACCTTATCTTCTCTTTCTTTTCACAAGCACATCAGCATGTACCAGTCCTCACTATCTGTAATGGATGTAATTGAGCCTTTTGATGTTTGCTATAGAAATCCCTCAGCCTCGCCTCACCAACACAGCCTTAGTTTATCATGACTAAAAGTAGTTTGAACCTGTTTCTGTTTTTTCTGTTTTACTTGTGTTAATAAAACCTCTGACGTTTACATCCATGTAATGCTTTTTTTAAGTGATTTTTTTTGTTTAACCCTTTCATGCATGGTGGACAGCTATTCAGAAGCTGTTTTTTTTCTATACGTAGGTGTTGATGGTGTTCTTGCACATAGGCAGTCACATTGAGGTCTAATGCGTCACTCAGTGCATTTCCTCATGGACTGAGTCTTATATAAAATAAAAATAAAGCTGTCAATCCTTGATTTTCTTGTTAGGTATTAAGTAAATGTACCTAATACATTTTGTCAGGTAAATTCTTCAAATAAAACACATGCTGTCCACCTGAGTGGGTACGCCAAACCCTTTTTCCCAGACAGTAGATCTGAAACTGCAAGTTATTTTTAAAAAGCTTCAAATTATTCAGGTGAACCGTATCCTCGCTGTGTGCCTTTTCAATCATCAGATGAAGGTTTGTTTTTATTTCTTTGGAGGCTCCGCCATATGAACATGATGCAATAGATCTCTTAGCTCATATACAGTACTGTATATATGATGTCTGTGTCTTCAGCTCGTCTGTCCTGAGCAGGTTCTGAGGTGGAAACATGAAAGTAAAGCGTTACTGCTTCTCTCGAGAGAAACGTGACTTTGTGAGACTTCAGGTTTCACTGTCAAGAACCATGAAATTATGATTGTTGAATTACATTTCCACACTGCCAATCTTTCTGTTTAATTATGAATTAAATCATCCACTACACTTTGTTAAAGAACTACCTCAAAGTCTAAATTCATGTTGTCCACCCAAATAGACGACACACAAAAGATAGCTTTTTTATTTTCATGCAAAATGTTTTGGGACTGATTAGTCGTTACTCGTGCATGAAAGGGTTAAATGAGTAAGACATTTTTTTGCACAATCCTCTGCAATCAAAACGTGATTAAACCAAATCAAAAACAAATTCAGACAAAACGGGAAAAGTTTACTGTAACAAATTTGTAACTTTTTGACTTGCAATCAGCTTCACCCTCACTGACAATGTTAGCAGGATGGAAGCATGGAAGTCTTCTGTTTCATCAACCCCCCTAAAAAAGAGTTCAAGAAATCCCGTTTATTTTTTACTCATGTGTCATTTCAGAGCACTGTTTCTGCCAAATTCTGCCAATTTAAAATTTTATTTAAAAAAGCACTCATCATTTAAACAAAACATGAACTGATTATAAACTTGATCAAAAGACGTTTCTGCCTGCAGATGTGGTTGCCTGCATTCTGCTATGTGATCAGAAATTTCTGGAGTGGATTGCAGCTTTTCTTTGCACGGGTTGTGCTTCAAGCAGTTCATCTTTTTCACAGCCACAACATGCTGATGGTTCAATTTCATTTAGGAGGGGGAAAAAAAAACATTAAAATTTAAATAGGCTCCTGGCAAAGTACAATGCTACGTGTTGAATGAACCTTGTACATTGTTGGTGTAATTAATTCATTGCAGCTTCATCTGTAAATAATATTAGGTAGCACAACAGATGTGCAGGCACAGAAAAGCATTATCGGGATGTGTGTGTGTGTGTGTGTGTGTGTGTGTGTGTGTGTGTGTGTGTGTGTGTGTGT
>SSNR01000062.1:2545941-2561954 GCA_006937965.1 Callopanchax toddi | reverse complement strand
TTTTTTTTTTTTTTTTTTTTTTTTTTTGCTCTGTGTTGTCCACGTGTTAAAAACCTTGGCCTTTGCTTTTTCACTGCACAAAGCCCATAATGCTGTTCTGCTGTTACCTCTGCTGGATGAATAATTCACCTTGAGGACTGTGGTAACTCTTGTAGCACCCTGACCCCCTGAATCCCTTGCATGCCTGGGACACTTTGCACACTCCCAAAGGAGATACACCCATGGTCCCCTCCCTCCCCCTCTCTCACCTCGGCCTCTCTTTTCTCCAGCACCTCCTCCCGTCAAATATTTAGTCAGTGTGGATGGAAGGGCGAATCCCTCGCGCCCCTGTGGCTTTAACTCACAGTCTCAACTCGTTTCTCTACCTCACACGCCGCATGTCCTGCTGTTCTTCTCAGTTTTTCTCCTTTAGCACAGAGTCAATAGGCGGACAGGACAAAATCTCCATTAAAATCAGATCGTTATGAAGAATGTTTTGAATTTAAACTGCTCTGAAATGTCCTTTTTTGCCTTTTCTCTTTATTTTTCTTGTAACACAAAAACACTTTTTTCTGCTGAGAAAAAAAATAGTATGCGGTTGAAATAGGAGACACTCCCTGTAATTGCTTTGTCTGTGTCAGAGTTGTTGGCAGTCGATATGCCTGTCACTCAGGGCGAGAGGGAGTCGGGATATATCTTCCACTCTCCTCTCTCTAACTGGGGATAGAGCTCCACACAATTACACCAGTTTCTGCAAAAGCTCTGCTTTTTTTAAACGATTGCGGGAAGGTGTGGTTTAAATTAGAGAAGTCACATTAATTTGAATCTGCAAAAACATTTTTAGAGATGTCCAAAGCCTGGTAAGAAATCCAGAAGCATGTTTTACACATTTCTGTCTTGGAATTCAAGCTGCTTCTGTGTTCTGAGCATGTTTGTTGCCCCCTGCAGGGTCACAGTCCTTCCCATGTGTTTGTCATCACTGCTTTTGTTCCCCAAAGCCCTGCTATTCTGGGAGCACAAAGGTCATCATTCCTCAGATTCTGGTACCTTAAGGATGAAAACCTCATGACCCAGACCGTCACGGCTTAGAAGGCACCAAGCACCTGGTTAATGAGTGAGAGCGTGGCAGTTTGTTGTATTAAAACTAGAGGGTTTAACTTTATCATTTGTAATCAGGACAAACTAGCATTTTTTATAATTATCAAGATGGTTGTAAATTAATGCAGCACAAAATGAACAGTTAAAAATTTCCATATTTATCAAATTAATTATATTTGGTCACATTTAGCTCCTTATCACCATTAAATAGAGTTGTGAAATTTTTACAATTCACTGTTTAACCACATTAAATTAGAAAATCATGCTGCATGAATCCAAAAATTAATGTTTAAATATTTAATATCAAATCTTAATGTAAAAAGATTACATCTAAATGCAGAGAGGTACTACTAAATTGTTAAGGCCATGGCAGAAAACTCCTAAGCAACAACACGTACGGACACCGAACTGGAGAAGTAACAATGGGTTTTATTATAAAGAACCAGGCAGGCGGCTGACGGCTGAGCTCGGGTTCTGGTTCCGTTCTAGGAGGAGAGTCAGAGTTAATGATGAGCTTGAAAAGGAGATGAGACAGGATGCTGAATACCAGGAGGTGAATGGTGTCTTACGGTTTCCAGAAGAGGATGAGAACTCGCAGAGGAGAACGTGTGTAATCCTGGTGGAGTGGTGAGTGGTGGTGGCAGCGAAAGACAGAATGCTGGAGGGTGGACAGACAGGAGTTGGACCAAGGGGTCTCCGGGTTCCTCAGAGAAGTTTTAGGAGGAGCGGAGGGAAGCTCCGGTTCTGGCGGACTGAACAAAGACGTCTTTCTACAGGACGGGATCCAGGGGAAAAAACTTGGACGAGAAAAAGAGCAGAAGGTTAACATCATACTAGGACAAATAACAGGACAAAAGAGGAGGCCTGTTTACCACACTGTAAACGTGAATACTCCGGCGTCGGACACGAGAACCGGCTCCTCCTTATAACTTCTCCAGATGACCAAATGAGGAACAGCTGGGAGACGCACCTGCACTGCCTGTCAGATGATGAGGTTAGCCACACACACACACACTCACAGGATGTAACATAAATGTTGAAATCTAAATATATTGTGGTGGTTTTAAATATTTTCCAACATGTAAATTAAGACTAAAATGAAAGTCTCGCCTCGCCTTCTGCTTATCCGGGTCTGGGTCGCGGGAGCAGCATCCCAGGTAAAGAATCCCAGACCATCAGGACCCCAAGGTGTTCTCGGGTCAGATTGAAGATGTATTTTCTCCAACGTGTCCTGGTTGACCCGGGGTCCCCCTGCCAGCAGGACATGCCCGAAACACCTCCCTGGGGAGGAGTTCAGGAGGCATCCTAACCAGATGCCTGAACCACCTCAACTGGCTCCTCTCGATATGGAGGAGCAGCGGCTCTACTCCAAATCCCTCCTGAATGTCCGATCTCTTGCTCGCTCCTTCCTTCACTTGTTAAAAAGACCCTGAGATTCTTAAACTCCTCCACTTGAGGCAGGACCTCTCTCCCTACCCAGAGTTGGCAAGCCACCCTTTTCCGACCGAGAACCATGGCCTCAGACTTGAAGGTGCTGATCCTCATCTCAGCTGCTTCACACTTGGCTGTGAACCTTCACATGTCACATTTAGATTTAGATTTCAAGATTTAGATGTAACTTCATTTAGATTTGATTCTAAATATAGATTTTTGATATTATTAGATCTGGTTAAATGTAGCTGTTTTTATTTTAAGTCTGACTTTACAATCAGCGCCTCATGTTTAGGTGTGAGTGAGTGTGTTTGTGCTCAGGCCACACTGAAACAGATGCTATAGTGTAATTTAAGGTAGACTCAAAGCATATGTGCTTGAACTTGAGTGCTCCAGAATGTGACAGTTGAAGGAGTGTCGCTCGCCCCCTTCTCTATTTATGTCCCCCTGTCCTCCCTTGACGTATGAAGCCAAGCTGGTGGGCATTTTATGGAAAACTGACCCGTGCCGCATGACGCGTCTCACCTTGTGCACATCACAAAGTGACCCCGTATTCCTGCATAAGGCACAGTGGAAAATACTAAGAGAGAGAGAGAAAGAAACAAGGCTTTTGTCACCTGACTCCATATGTGCAGGGAGATAGAACAGCTGCATTCGGAGTGATTGGGAAACAGCTACAAGGATACACACCTGAGCTTAAGAAGGGAATAAACAGAGCAAACCATATGTTGCTGAAGGTTATATGAGACCACACAATTTGGAGTTCAACTATCTTGACACTGGGAATGAGAATTCAACCTGGAGATGATGGGTTTGCTGCTGATAACTGCCAGCTGCAGTGCATTGATTAGAACGTTTAAGTGGGTGTGTCATCTTTTTGTTGCGAGACTCCTGAACATTTTTCCGACACCTGATGTGCATATTTATGAAGTGTAATCCCTCAGAGGTCCCCTGCAGCAGGACACAGCACAAAGAAAAGAAAAAGAAGGAGTTGCTGCAGCAGCTACAGATGAGAGCGTTAACTTTTTGTGAGTTTTTCCTCCCTGTGTGTGTAAACAAGCATTTAGTTCACCATATGGCTGTGTGTGTTTATCCCACTCAAGGCAGCAGTCACCACAGGGTGAGCTTTTATTAAAGAGTTGTAATGAGTGAGACCTATCATAAGCCAGCTCACTTATTGATTACCTATAAAGAGCACTCAGTGGAGACGGGCTTTGATCCATAGATAATGCTTTGCAAAGGGAGGCTCAGCTTACCACAGTTCCAAACCTGGGGACTGCCACCCACATCTCAAATTTTGTTGAGCGGTTTAAATAGATCTTGCAAATGGCTGTTTAAGTTGGAGAAGGAGACTTTACAGGCAGCAGCACACAGAGCCTTCAGAGCAGGAAGTTAACATTTAGTTACAGGTTAAAATCAAAAATACAATACAATAAATCATTTACATGAGACATTAAACTGAGTTATGATTAAGGGTGTAATTCCCTTAAATGATTAGTGTGTAACTGTTTCTAAACTGGTTCTAAAAAATGTCATTAATAAAGATTATGAATACATAGAAAATGACCTGGACTGTCACTCAGCGGTCCTCTTTTAGATGAAAGTAAATTTCACGACATTTGGAAACAGTCTGCAGTCTGCCTTCGATGATGTGCAGATTCACCTAGACTAGTCTCTTAAATGATGAAAATTCCAAACTATTGTTCCCTTAGAGAACATCCCCTTAATCAGAACATCTGATGGCAAAACTCTGCAGCTAGTCACCAGCTACCTGGGATTTATTATTGATGGGGAGCTTTCTTTCAAAACTTAAAACATTTTGTTCTTCAAGTTAAGAGTGAAACTTGGCTTCTAGTTCAGAAACATGTCACATTTCCCTCAGAGCTCAGGAGCTTCTGACATCAGCTACCTCTTTCCTATACTAGATTATGGTGATGAGTCCTTGACTCCTGTGTACCACTGTACTCTGAGGTTTATCACTGGTTGTAGCCGCCTCACCCACTGTGAATTGTATGCTAAAGCTAGTATCTAGCCTGTTAGCCAGAAAGACAATCAGTCACTGGACATGAGGTTCCTCCAAGCTGAGGAGCAGGGATGAACTCAGAAAACTTTCTTGCATTCAGAAGGAGCTTCTGGCCGGGTCACCATTCAATGTTTTCTGGTGAGAAACACGATGTCCCAGCTGGGCTACTTCTGAGGAGATGGCAAGGAAGACGAGAGCAGTGGAAAAGGAATCAGAGGCTGAGAGAGCACAATGCAAAAGGAGGCCCAACCAAGTACTGGGTGCAAAGAAATTAACAAACTTTTCAAAAGCTTTTCAGTTTTTTAAATCAATTTTTGTATTGACCTTATGTAATATTCTGATTGTCTAAGACACTGGACTTTGGGTTTTCATTATAATCAGTAAAATTACAAGGAATAAACCCACAAATTCTGAAATGAGTGACAAGAACTATTAAACTTTTTCACGATATTCTAAATATCTGAGCTGTACCTGTATATAAGTTCACCTGGAACCTTCCAGGGGTCTGATATATGGGCTTTACAACAAAAACAACCACACAATCAGAGCCAGATGAGTGGTGATGGTCAGCAACTCACCACGTGTTCAGAATTATGTCATTAAAGGCTCTAAAGTCATTTTAATCAGGCTATTACATGGTGCGTGTTTTTTATTGAAAAGAACAAATCAAGTTGTGGTTTACGCTGAGATGCTTTTTGCTGTGTCAGCACAATCAGCAGGGCACCACAGCTCAACAAGATGGAGGATTTGACGTCTTGTGTCAAAGGGACCTGAGATGTTTTCACCATCGAGGAGCAGATACGCTCTGAGGACACTGAGCCTCAGGCGTTTAGCGTGGGGCCGTTACTGTCTGCTGGAGGAATTCACTGTGGCTGTTAATGTTTTCTTTTCATTTAACCAACAGTTAATGCAGTATTATTGGTGAATCCATCACAGTTCCTAATTATAAAAACAAATCATCAAAATATTACCTGTAAGTTTGTGAGCTACCATTTTATTTCCCTTTGAGTAAAAATCAAAGTGATGTATTTATTAAAACCAGCAGCAGATTTCCCTGCCAGGCTCATTCAGCTATTGTTTCATGATTTTCTAACTCATGTTTAAGCCCAGTTTTGTAGACTTTTCCCGGCTCCGGCTACATTACCGCGGTTTTCCACCAGAACATCAAGCCTTGTTTCTTTGGACCTCTCAAGGGTTTCATCTGAGTGAAAAAGTACTTCTAGCCAGCACAAAGCTAATGGCCTAGAACACAGATGTAGGAGAAATATGTGCTGCAACACATAATAGCTTGGACCCGGTGATTTCTTACAAAGGGGATTCAATAACGGTTTTTGAAAAAAAAGCCTTTTTTTTCATGTTGATTTTCATTGAATCCAAGCTTACACTGAAAGCAGTTGTGGGGATGGAGAGAGCGCGAGCGCAGCAGCAGCTGGAATGGGTAGAGAGCTGTAAGTACACCTCGATTCACCGGGAGTGGATGGTTAGATTGCAGAGTCACCCCCATCACCGCTGATCCATGCAGGTTGACACGCTAGCTGCAGCCCTTTTTACAAAACACACAGTGAAAACAGCATCACAGCAGACACACACATGGGTGCATGCACACATACCTCAACCCTCATTTCAATGCAAATAAGTGTTCAACCGTCTTCTGGGAGGGTTTTTCCCCTTCCTTATCTAATATGTGGAAGATGTTGATTGTATAGTGAGCTCCGAGCAGTCAGGAGATCGATTAATCTATGTTAACTAGCAGGCAGCTTTTTTTTCTTTTCTATTTTCTAATAATTTAGTTGTTTACCTTTAAAAAGTTGCTGCAACCTTTTACTCTAGAATGCGCGCCTGTAGCATTAAAGATGAAACTTTTTTTTTGCCCTCCCGACGGGCCTTTGTCCTCGAAAGAACGGAGGCTCCTCGCTCCATTGGATAGATTACAGCCAATTAAACGTGTCCGTTATCACCCATTAATTACCGCCGTCGCTTCTGCTAGAAATAGGCCTGACCAAGCAACAGCCGTGGACGTGAAATTGACCCAAATACATCAAGATGAGTTTCCATTTTTTACCTCTTTAATCAGCGCTCATCAGCAGAGGCCTATCATTGAACCATCATGGCATCCTTCACATTGAATCCCAGAGAGATGCGTGCTGCTCAGTTAGCATGCAAACAGTATGCTTTAGATGCACTAAATGTTCATGCAGCGTTGGACTGTGCTTGTGTGTGTGTTTGTGCATGAGATGTGTGTGGATGTGCGGGGTGCTTTGAGGTCAGAACTGATGGAGTGGTCTTCCTCAGAGACAAGCAGCAGCCCTGAAGGATTGACACTCTGCGACATGGCTCTCCGTCAGCCTGATAAGTCACCTCTTTGATGCTGCAGCCTAAATTATTGCACCTAAATGGAGGACAGGCTGACTCACACTCACAGGATGTGGCTGATTAATACAAATATAAAACCCAAGATCTTCTCCACAACTTAATACTTAAACTACCTTCTTTATGTATTTCTTGTCCAGCAGGTTTTGGCAGCTGGGTTCTTGTGAAACTTGAGGAATCTCTGGGAACAGTTTTGCATTTTTCTGTCTTTACTTGTTTTTTTAGATGATTCCTTGTACTATTGCCATCAGGTGACTTCACAGCTGCACCCCAAACACAAAATTTGATCTTAGAAGGACAACTTAAACTGCAGCAGTACCAGACTGACCTCACATGCTTTAACTGCAAACGTTGTCAATGTAAAGAAATCTTATTAGTATTTCCAACTGGTATTAATGTTAACTTGAAAACCTCTTTATGACTAAGAAAGGCATTTTACCCTCTCTTATTAAATACAATATATTTAAAAACATTAAATTAGTATATATTTTTCCAATGTGTCTTTTTTATTTTAAAAGGCATGCAGACAAAAAAAACGAATAAAATAATTAACTTTCCTGTTCAGAACTACACTGAGCTAAATGAGTTCTTTTTATAGTTGGAGAAAATAAGTAAAGTTGGTCAGACAAATAAAGTCTCATAAAAACCTATAAACATAATCAGGCTGTTAAACTCTTGTCCAGGACTCCTTTGGAAAAAACTGTTTGAATTTCAACAGGATAATTCCTGATATAACAGTCTAATAAAATAGATTTAAAAAAATGTTTTCTGGTGGATTTGGAGTGAAATTGCTTTGTATGGCAGATAAATACACAAGTAAGGTGCAGGTTAAATAACCAGTAGCTTGACAATAAAACTGATCACAAATTCAACAAATTTTTGATGAAAATGACTATTTAGCTAATGGGAACCAGTCCACAGTAGGAACTCCATTCAGTTACTGCAAAAATAAAAGAGGATGGAGAAACTCCTAATAATGACTCAGTGTTGTGTCTCATGCCCCTGTGTGTTATTTAGTTTATTCAACCTGTTTCTTTCTGCTCCTCCTCCTTCCACTCCCTCACAGGTGATTTTCATCCACTAATCAACCACAGCTGCCCGTTGTTTCCCTGATTATCTTCCTCCCTTAATCTTCATTCACTGTTCTGTTAGTAAAACCCCGTTGTCTGTGCTCCTCCCTGTTATGATGCTCCTCATGTGTAGCTACCTGACTTTTGTCCTCTCGTACCTTTAATAAACCATTTTAGTTTATCTGCTGCTCCTCCTGCACCTGGGTCCTACACACCAAACCTGACAGTCAAAGTTACAAGGAGCCACTCCAGAGGGGCTGAAGAGTCAACATGGCTCCAGAGAATTTAAAGATCTATTCATCCTCCACGAGAAGCAAGAACGTTGTTCTCACTGGGGATCTCCGAGAACAAAAATGATGTCATTTTCTTCTTGCAGCCCCAGTTTGGCAGTGCTTGCAGCTTGTTCTTGTACACTTCAGCTGAGCAGAACTTTTTTCTGCAGGGTGTCTGAGAACAAGTGCTGTGATTGGTCAGAAGGGAGAATGGGTGTGGTTGGCGATTGATGTACGTTGATGTTGATGCTGTAACAGCTTTCCCCATGTTTACCTGATATTTAAATACTTTTTCCGGTTGGGGGTCGGCTCACCTTTGCCACGTTATTAGTGACACCTCGGTGGTGGCAGTATACGCTGATTTGCCGGCATGGTGTGTCTTATGAAAGTGACTTTTTTCGCCAGTGCAGAAGTTAAATGGATACCTTTAAGGATCAGCTGGCCGAGACGGTGAGAACATACACCCATCTATATACCTCGGGGAGTATGAATGGCTCCTGCCAGATGTTTTTCTTGTTCTCGGAGGCCTCTCCCCCAGAGAGAACAAAGTTCTTGCTTCTTGTGGAGTATGAATTGGCCAAGAGAATGGGTAAACTCTTGTTTCTTGACCGGCTGCTAACCATGTCACATTTTTTTAAAGGCACACTATCCAGTTTTGGCTTGTTTTGTGTCAATTTTAAATCCCTGTTGTAAAAGCATTAGCATTGTCTTTGCTCAGAAACACCTAAATCTACCTGTTGAAATGTCTCCTCAGCCTTCATTGCTTTCTACTGGAGCGGTTCATCACTCATTCAAAGAAATCAGCTGTGTTCAAGCAGGGAGAGATCAAAACATGCAGGAATCATGTGTTAAAATACTCTGACGCTAGCCACATTGGGTTAGTTTACCCCTCGCGAGATACGTGACTGCAATGAGATGCGGAACATAGGCTCAGAAGTTGCAAACGCGGTATTCTGGACACAAGCAGCAGATGGGGCTGAGTGACTTTTCATTAACCCTGTAAAGCAGGGCTATTCAATAGGCGGCCCACAGGCTAGATCTGACCATGTGCCCCTAAACAATAACTTTTAACCATCTAAAGACAGGGATTTGGGTCTCCCAGGTGAAGGCTCTCGGCCACGGTCTCCTTCACCCCTACTGTCATATTAGCACATACTGGCTTAAGAAGAAGGTTTAAAAATATGAAAAAGTTACATAGTGTGCCTTTAAGATCATGTCTTGACTTGTCTTTTTTTCCCACACACATATATTCTTGAATGTTCTACACCATATGTGCTCAAAAACAAGCGATTGACTGAAAGTAGTTTTATTGGGATCAATAGTGAAATGTGTAGGACCATCTCTGTTAATTAGCATGCATTTGAAACATTTACTGTTTAAAACTAGCAAACTCACAGACTTGGCTGACTGCTTGATCTCTTTTTTTTTTTTTGTAAAACCTAGACACTTAAAAACCAATAAAATTGACCTAAATTTGGCAAAGCTCTTTGCATCAGACTAATGATGTCTGACCAGTCCTACCTTCTAAAATCTTCCCTGCAGTTTTGCGGCTGACTAAGACACATATGGACGTTAAATTTGGTTTAAAAAAACTATGAATTAAACATTTCTATGATCCATTTATTTTACCTGTTATGATACCTGTTAGATTATCTAAACTCATATGTTAAACACTAAACTGACAGGCTACCAGGATGATTCACTAGCATTAGGGGTCTTTCTGCCACCTTTTTATCCTCTTCTGCCCCAAATGAGGTTTTTCATCTAAGGTAAGGTTGAGAGAGCAGCAACAGAGGAATAAAAAGTGCAAAAGCCTACTGCTGCATCTGTAAAAATAACTTTATATGAATGTGTGCACATGTTTAGGCACATGGTCAAACTTTCCTGTTAAGTCTGTGGTAGCAGAAACCGTTTTATAAGATCAAAGCCTTTAACAGGCCTGAGGCTTTGGGCACCAGCCTCCAAACAGGATTTTTTTTAATGCTACATTCATTTGGTCAGCCTTTTCCCTCCACATCTCCAGGGATTTTACAACACCGGACTCTCCCAAATATTCCACCTGGAATGGAGTGCCACCAGGTTTGGAGATAAACGCAGCAGAAGCCCCTCAGCTCTCGACTCGTCGTCAGCAGAGTTGTATCAGCTCGACCGCAGCAAACGCCGCCTCCCTATCTCTCTCTCCCTCCCCTCCAGGTGCTCTTTGACAGAAATAATTGAGGTAGGGAGGTGGTGGGAGGTTAATGAAGCACTCCCAACACACAACTGACCTTTCCCCAGCCCCTGCGCAAATCATCGCAGCACAGTTTTTTGGACATTTTTAAATGAAAGCCTTTAAATAATTTATCTAACTATAGTTCCCGGAAGGCCCTTCATTAGAGATTGGCCGTGACATTTCCCTCCTCCCCTCCCTCCCCCCCCACCCACCCCCAGCCTCTCATACTTACCGCCTCACATCCAGTCCAAGAATATCACTGTCAATTTCTCTTGCCTTTGTCTCTCCTCTGCCGCCGTCTCTCCCTTCTCTTCGTGACATTAGCAGCATTAGAGATTGGGATCTCCGACGTGATCCAGGCGTGGCTGGGAAATGACAGTCAGGCCTTAAAACACGAGGCGTGATTTAAATGGAGTGGGGCTTATTTGTGCTTTCAATCTGTTTCATGCTGAGTGACCGTTTAAAAAAATGTTACAGGAAGAAATAAAGGAAGGTGGTGTGAAGTTGTGTTTGGTAACCAATCAATGATGTTTTATTCTCTAAACATAAAAGAGTGAAAAGCAAAGAGTTCAGTTTTACAATGAAAAAGATGTGACAAAAGTGTTTTAGTCCTGCAGAAACAAAACACAAACCTAAAGGAATATTTAGCAATGGAAAGCCTAAAAATACCTCACAAGAACCATGTTGGACCACTTTTCCCTTCAGAACCTTCATTCTGCAGGTGACGGATTCAACGAGATGTTGGAAACATCCCTCAGAGGGTCTGCTCCATTGATAAGATGTGAGTCTCCTTTTCCACCAAATCCTAAAAGTTCTGGACTGAACTGAGATCAGGTGACTGTGGAGGTCGTGGATACAAGGCAGGATGGATTCATGCTTTCATGTTGATGCCATATTCTGACCCGACCGCCTGAATGCTTCACCTGAACTCAAGACTCATCAGACCAGGAAATGTATTTCCAGTCTCTTCTGGTCCAGTTGTAGGGGTGTATCCAGTTTCCTGCTCTTCTCTGACAGAGACACCTGGTGTGGTCTGCTGTAGTCCATCTGCTTCAAGGTTCAACGTGCTGTGTGTTCAGCAATGGTAGAAATTAAAACTTTGTTTTGGGGAAATGATTTCCCTGCATTTGACCCATCTGAGGAGCAGTGGGCTGACACATGGACTCTTGGGGTTCAGTATCTTGTCCATATGTCCTTCCAGGTCTCAAGTCAACCTGCTCACCTTCCCATCAGTGGACAATGATCCTTCTCTCTTGAGCCACGACTGCCCCCCTGGTATCCTGCAGACCTTGATTAGAGCCAGTGGTGAATTGAGCTACTCTTGTTTTCCTTTCGTCTAGAATCACTCTGCCCATTCTCCTCTGACCTCTGACATCAATAGCTCACAGGATATTTTCTCTTTTTTAAACCATTCTAAATCCTAGAGATGGTTGCGGTGGGAAATCCCAGTTGATCAGCAGCAACACTCAAACCAGCTCCAATTGAGGTCATCTTCATCATGTCTAGATGTCTAAATGCACTGAAATGCTGCCATGTGATTGGCTGATAACTTATTGAACATTGATGCTTAAACATCTTAAAGAAAAGCTTCTAACTGAGCAAATTATGAAATAAATTGTACAAAATTAAAATTTTACCTTTAGATTTTTTAGGATGTTTAGGTCGTATGTTACCATGTAACTTGAATAAATAAACCACAATATAAAAACTTTTGCTTTTTAGTCTTTTAAATAATTGACTTAAAGCTAAAGGGTTATAAACTTAATCAAATTTCTTCTTCTTTAATCAGAAATCCTTTTAATAAACTTAAAGACTTAACAAAAATAGAAAAAACTTCATAAAACTCAACAAAAATTATACTTTATAAATAACAAACAACAAAATGAAGCCCTCTCTCATGATCAGGTATTAAACTGAACTCTGACTATCAGCCAATCAAATCACTTCCACCTGTTATTTGTGTCATTTTCAGGCTAAATTTGAATGAAATTGTCTGATTTAAATGAGATGATTGAGCTACAGAAGCTTATCTGGGAAAACATTGAACACATAATAAGAGACAAGCATACCTAACCTTGATGTGTTTTGCGGTTTCTACAGAATGTCTACAGCAGTATAGAACGTTACTGTCTGCCCTGAGTGTGAGCTTGTGGAAAATATTAGTCAAAGTTTGTGTTGGAAAACGGTGACAGAGAGGAAATCAAAGCTCGTCATTAACATCCCCCAGTGGAACTGGATGGACATGTGAGCGTTGCTGCACAGACGGAAATCAAACACAGCAAAGTCGTCTCGGTGCACCAGCGCCAAAGACATAACAAACATGATCAGATGTGTCGCTTTACAACAAAGACATTAAATAAGACCTTTCTTGTTCACGGTAAGGAGAAAAATGAAAAGTGACGTCCATTTAAATAATACAGTATTGTGATATTAGTGAAAGCGTTATGAGAGACGACGTGTGAACCGCTGCAGAAACCCAGACCTCCCAGGAGGGGAGCTGCAGGTAAACCAATCTCCTCAGACACTTAGTGTAAACGCTCCTGGACTGAAGGCTGAGTTCACAACAGGACAGTTTAGTCTCACATTCATACAAAACTATACACACAGATATATTTTACCCTTTAAATTACTATGTAGGCTATGCATTAATAGAAAATGGTGATATGAATAAACACAGATGTATCTGCTTATATTTTCTTGTCTTTTTAAAAAATTATTAACAAATCTAACTGATCATTTTTGTATAAAATGTAGTCACTGCTCAACGTCTGATTTTATTATTTCAGATTTAAAAGCTTTGTTTTATTTGCAAAAACCAAGCCATTAAATTTAAGTTACTATTTAAAAATGTCCTGTTCAAATTACCATAAACTTTTAGTTTGTTATTCATCCATCATGATCATGGTGCTGTTGTGCAACAGCACCATGAATCTTCTATTTGCTTTAGTAGTCTGGATGTCTTTTCAGTTCCTCAATAAATCAGTTTCTTTGCCACAGCAGCTCATCCCATTCCACTCCCCACCTTTCACACTCGCTCACACCTTCCCTTCCTCTCTGTTTCTCTCACTCTATATTGGAAGTTCTTTATTACCTGGAAACAAGAGCAGATATATGCCTCTGTCTTGGACCGAGGCAGGTCTGCTTTACAGCGCGTGTTGTGAGGGATGAGTTGTGTGGAGGGTTCGTTTTCAGAGGGGAGGAGAGGAGAATTATCTACATGTCTTCTCTGTTGTGGATGCATGCAGAAATAATATGGAAGGACTCTTTTATTACCTCTCAGGCAGGGGTGGAGCCAGGGGGTGGCCCATGGTGGCCAAGGCCACCATAAATTAATCTTTGGCCACCCCCACCAGCACTGTGCTGGCAACTTTTTTACAGAATAATTTCTGTACGCAGATGTTCCCACAGGGGGACGATTGAGGAGTGCACCTCCAACAAGTAGTTCACCACTAGAACAGATGGTGGTGGTAATACACTCAGCTTGACTGGCATCCACCAACCCAAATAGTACCGTATTGTTCCTAAAATAAGACGTTTTTTTTTTTGTAAACACAGCTGAAAAATATGGTTCCTCTTATATTCAAGTACTAGACTTTTGCGTGTCAATACCAAGTGTGACAGCTGAGAACTGAAGTGACCAAAACAGTTGATTGGACAGTGCTGCTGTCAAGTCAGGCGACAATCACTCATGATGAGGATTACAGTAAAATCAGACAGGAATCTGCATGATGAAGAGTAAAGATCCTGAACAGTTATCATCAAACTTTAAGCTCATGGTGATAAATCCAGCTAAAGGGCAATTCATCCTCCACAAGAAGAAAGAACTTTGTTCTCTCTGGGGGTCTTTGAGAACAAAAATGATGTCATTTTGTTCTGGCAGCCCCAGGTCAGCAGCGCTAACGGCTTGTTCTTGTGCACATCAGCTGAGCTGAACTTTTTCCTGCGTGTCTGAGAACAACTGCTGTGATTGGTCAGAACGGGAGAATGAGCGTGGTTAGTGCGGGTAGCAGTTGATACGTTGATGTATCTTTTTCTCCGGTGCCTGCTGTGCTGCTTTGTGCGACGGACCTGAGGAGGCATACAGGTCTGGATCGACCGGCGCAAACCCTCGCGGCGGACCAGCGCGGGCCGCGGGGGTTTGCGCCGCTCGAAAATGTGTCAGTTTTAGAAATATTGAGCAAAACATTGGTTTGATAGTTGTTAAGAGTCATTAACAACACAATTCCTCGTGTGTTAAAATGTTAGCATTATTACACAAGTTCAGGCATGATGTTATTTACCAAGAGTCGAAGAAAACAGATATTTCTCTTTTTTTTATATTTCAAAGGTAAATGATTTGGTTGCCTACCACCAGAAATATTAGAATAATTCTGCTGACTTTACGTAGACATCTTTCCCCCCTGAGACCTGATTGGTTTAGTGAGATTATTTTAAAATTCTAATCAAGTTGTTTTAGGATTAGGAGGACCTCATATACATTTTAAAAATCTTTGTAACAAATAACACAGTAATTTTTCAATTATATTTTGCAATTCTCCTTATTCAAACAGTAAGAAATAAAATAAACTGAACATGCATGTCCTCAAAAATCACTAACAGGTTTAAGATTAACAAAATAAAACATTATTGTCTCAGGATGGTTTGATAGAATCAAAAAAGTCCATCTAGAGCACAAAGGAATAGTGAACAGTATTTTAAATTGAAACACTTTCTAAAAATGAAGTCTATTTGTCCCTCTGTTCCAGTATGAAACGAGGCCTCATGGTTAATATTGTCTCAGCAGAGGAAGCTTAATGTTTTCACCTCCCAGACTTTAATATTTCCTGCGTCTGCGTGATTCTGTTTTGACCGTTTTCCCGAGTTGTGGGTCTGGTGATCCGCTTTGCTTGTTCCAGTGAGTCACGCTACCCTCCTTATGGAACAAAAGGCGAAAAGTGGTGTTAGTTACCGCCTCACACACGTGGCTCCACAGCTCTGCTTTTAAGATCTCAACGTTTTGAGTGTAGGAGTTTCTGCATTCCAATTTTTTTATCTCCTGCTGGGGAAACACACACACGTGCGTGCACACGTGTGCATGCACACGCACACACAGAAGTATCAGAGTAAGTGATTGGATGTTAACCAGTCTGGAATAAAACAGATGGAAGGCTGCACCACAGCACCAAACACAGGAAATGGATTTATCCCACCCACCCCACTCCTGTTTCCCATAATCCTTCACTGTCTTCAGTTCCCCCTCCATTACACGCTGACATACAGTGAAATATGCTGCACACCCTTTTAACCGTTTTGTCTCTGGACACAGTCTGAATTCCTGTAGATGTTTCCCAGTGCTGCAGCACACCTCACCGTTCCCTCTCTGGTTTCTACACATTGCTGCAAATTTCCCAGAACTAATTATGGCGTTACTTCATGTGCTGAACAATGCAAACTATGAGAAAATGAGAGTTGAATTTAGGAATTTTAGTTTGGTTCCAGCCACTTCTAATAATAATTTAATTATTTGAGCTGTAGTTAACACCGCTTTCCCGAAATCCCCCCCCCCCCCCCCCCCCCCC
>SSNR01000062.1:2507903-2536591 GCA_006937965.1 Callopanchax toddi | reverse complement strand
CGGGTAGCGGATATTCTCACCCTCCGGCGGGTAGCGGATATTCTCACCCTCCGGCGGGTAGCGGATATTCTCACCCTCCGGCGGGTAACGGATATTTTCACCCTCCGGCGGGTAACGGATATTTTCACCCTCCGGCGGGTAACACTGATCAGTTATGTCAACAACAACCCCACTAGATCAACAAGAAAGCAAACTTACTCGTTTTCCTTGACGAAGCTCGGGAGGGGTTCGGCTCCTGTCATTCACTCCGCCAGGAGCAGGAAAACCGACTCACCCGGCCTGCGGAGAACTTCCCCACAGGGCTTCTCATAAAACACCGTGGCCACGGAGTTTACGGGCGTCAGAAATCCTCCTCCTGTCTTTGTGAATTAGGAACCGGGCGGAAAACACCAATTATGTCAGGTTTAAACTTTTTACCAACATGAAGAAAACCCCCGAGTTTAGTCAAGGAACCACAACTGAGTTTAATACGCAGATGATCCGGAGAGAAAAAGTTAGATCAGCCGTCCAGCAGACCTCCGACCTTTTTCTGATCTCACTTTTCTCCAGACCTCATTTTTATTGCCCAGCACACAAGTAAAAACATACAGATAAATCACAGGAATAGATAAGACTCCAGATGCCTCACTCCTTTCCTCCTGAACCTTGAGAAAGAAACATTGTGCTTGTCTAAATGGGTCAGGAAGAGGAGTCTTGCAAATTAAACAGTTAAATGTCAAACTCTGGGAAAGAAGAACTTCAAAGATAAACATTTGGTTTCATACGTGATAAATAATTTTAAACCTGACAGTGTGTGTGTTTGTAATTGATGTGTCGTATACTCCAGGCAAGTGTGTGTGTGTGTGCCTCCCCTCTGCTGCAGCTGGTGGGTGGGCAGAGCAGAGATGAGTGAGTTAGCCTCTGGCACACATCTGCACCCTGGGACCAGTAGCTGATGGCGCCAGCCATCTTTGGCACCACTTCCTCCCCAGGCCCTCCAAACGCTGAGCTCCTCGTGAGGTGTGTAGGAATACAGGTGTGTAAATGTGTGTGTTTTTCTCTTAAGATGTTACTTGTGAGCTCTGATGAATTTTTTTTGCAGCTATGCACATAAATCTAGAAAAATGTAATGAATGTGCAATGAGGTTTGTGTGCTTTGAGACACATGTCGAGAAATATGTCCTTGGAAGCTGAGTCTGTGCAGTCTTGGCAGAAGACAACAGGGACAGTTGTCTCCGTTGGGATGGCACTTAATTGGACTGATCGTTTGGCTGTCTTTCACTCCGCTCACTTCCCCTTTACTCTGATACATTTTCTATCTCTCTCACTCCCTCTCTCTGTTCCTGCCTCGTGCTATGCTGGTGCACCACCCTCACCTCCTTCCAAACTGAAACTTGCCACCACCTACCTCACCATCCCCAGTCTCTCCGTCTCTGTCTGTCTTTCTCTCCGTCTCTTGCGCTCATCCCTCCCTCTTAATTTGAGAAACAGCAGAGGGATCGATTGGTGGTCGCAGCCTCTCTCCTCCCCGCCCTTCTCAAATTTATTATTCTCTCAAACACTCTCACGCTGATGGTCCTCTGGTGGGCTGGTCTGTGCAGCTACACACACACACACACACACACACACCCTTATACACACACACATACTGTATGTGATGCAGATGTCAGATGTTGATGCATTATCACATCACAGAACAAGCAAGTTCAACCTATAGGGACCACGTGCAGGTAATATCACGCACGCTCTCAATTCATACATTATAGATGCACAGAACAGTGCATGGTGTCATTAACACGTGCACGTTTGTTTACGTGAACACAGACACTCTGACACAAGACTGAGGATGACCTCAGGGACCCTGGTCTGAGTGACGGTGCAATTTCAGCATCCGCATCTGAAATGGAAGTGTTTGATCACATTAGTTCTAATTAAGACATTATGGATAAAAACAAGTATAAATAAATTATGCTGGTGAAGGTTCCCAGTCGTCCAAGGCAACTGAAATTCTTTAGTTCCTTGAAGATATTTTAATTCTCATCTGGGGAGTTTTCTCGATTCAAATTGGGGAAAATGTGGAGCAGTAAGCGTTTAAACTGCAGTGAGAGCTGTATGAATGTAAGCTGCTTTTCAAATCAACCCCCTGGTCTCCCTGCTGAGGGCTTGTTGTCCTGGTCCAAGTGGCCATAGACGTAATATAACTATAGATTGAATGTTTTCACATTCTTCTGTTATGAGATCCTGTTCACAGGTGCTGCCATGTTGTGTATTTTGCGCACTAGAGACATGTTGCTGAAAGTCCCACCTACTCCCCCGCACACAAAAACAGTTAATGCCTAACAAAAAATACCTGAGGTGTTTTTCTCTTTTTTTAATCATGAAAAAGTCCTATTAATTTACATGGAAGGGGGCGGGACTTAAAACTTGACGGTCATTTATCCCCACTTTACCTTCCGCCTGGTCGGATCAGTTCAGTGTTGCCAGATGTATGATAATTATTGTATTTGTAGGATAATTTAACACTCTGTACGATCAATAATTTCATAAATACGATAATTTGAGCCCTTTGTGGTATGGAATTTGAGTAAGAGATGCTTGTTTTAATCATTGTGTTAGATTATTTAAAGCTAAAACTACTTTAAAGGTTAGAATTTTGCACAGTGTTTGATATACTGATATTAAAACCTGGGTTAAGGCTGTAACTTAGTGGTGTACGATAATTTTTCTTAAAATACGATAAGATCCTGGTACGATACTTTAACATTTCCAATCTGGCAACACTAAGATCAGTTATAGAAACTGTTAAAGATGAGAACCTGGACAACAACGACCCTAAAAACCCTCATGAGGAAGTAGAGCTGCTCAATTATGGCAAAAATGAAAATCATGATTATTTATTATTATTATTATTTTGATTTTGAAATTGAAATCATGATTATTTAAGATGATATTTATTTACCGTTGATAACAAAAATATTACTGAACAATCATTGAACAGTGGCTTTTAAAGATTGTCAAAAAATAAATATAAAGATGTGCAAATACTAATAAATAACAAGACAGTGTAAATGTTTGCAACATAAAAAATTATAAAATGTAAACATCTGAACTTCAACACGCTGCTGCATAATAATTATACAGATAATATTTAAATATCAAGACAAGTTGTACAGCTACGCACTGTTCTATCAAACTCAGGTCTGTAGATTTAGTTTAGCTGCCTGAACAAAAATAAAACAAAACTGAAAGTAGAAACTTTTTAAAGAAATAAATATGGACAGAGAGAACGTTGAGAGGGTTTTTTCCTCTATGCTCTATTTCATAGGGGTGGGAATTTAGAGCCAGTTCTAACAGACCAATTCCATCTGAACTGCTCACCTCCAACTTGATCAATTCTTCACTTTTCTCTTGTTTCTGGTTTTCCCAAAATTTTGCGTTACAGACGGAACCGGACGCAGTGCCGGCTCCATCCGGACCGAACCTGGTCGTCCCCCGGTCACGCTGTACCGACTGGAGCGGATTGATGGACGGGTGTTGGAAAAGTGAGAGCTGCATAGCTGCATGCTGTAAGAGGTGTGCTTGATTTGCCACTTGGAACAGCATGAGAGTCAACCGCAAGGGAGGAGCTAATAATCAGCTCAGTCAGTTTTAATGATCGTGCAAAATCCAGATTGTAATCACGATTAATATTCGATTAATTGAGGAAGAATCAGCTTTGATTTATAAACTAGCTCACAATAATGAAGCTCTCACTACAGTTTAGACAAAAGTTCTTTGTTGAATCCACCTTGTTGGTGTACTGTAGTAAAGACATACATGACATGGTTGATTTAATATTTTAGTTTTTTATCCAGTGGAGAAAATGAAATGTCTCTACCTTTAGTACGCAACTATTCATGTCTCCCTCTTTCTGCGTATTTCTGTTGCATGCTTTTTAAAAGTTTAGATTTTTAGGCCTCTTACACTTTGTCTGTTTACTGTCCTGCTACAACCTGAGTCAAAATGTGGGTTCTGATCCAACTAGAGCTGCGTTTTGACTTAGGAATGCTCCCCGAAGAAAACTGTGGAAACTTCTGAAGGCTTTTCTCTGACCATCTGTGTTTCTAAAACACAAACTAAAACATGGAAGATACAGTATGTTCCCCTCAAAAAGGTTAGAATTATGTTTGTTTATGATTTTTGTTTGTGTGATGTCATCTATATGCACCTATAAAACACCCGTTACAATTAAACAGCCAAAATGTGCCACACTGTTGATTTTTGCTCCACTTCCTTTATGAATTGGTTGTTTTCTCGTGACCTGGACTCACTCAGAGACGTGCAGCAGAGACTCACCGGATTTATGTTGGATTTTTTAAAATGTACTGTAAAAGAATCTTTAAGATCTTTGATGGAACGCCGAGACTTAAATGGAAAACTTGACTGAAACGTGGATTTTATTGACATAAACTGACCCAAAAACAATAGTTATGGACATTTATTTGCATGCTTTATTTGACTTGAGGTGTGTGGTTTATGTCTTAATCTTTAAATTCAGCTGTTTTCATTTCTCTGCCTGTATCTCAGTCCTGTGGACGTTTTGCTTCGGCGTTTTACACTTTGGCTCGGGGAGCGAGCGGAGAGATGTGTTTTGACGACAGTTATTAAGAAAGCCTTCCTCATCTGCGTGAGGATGCAGCCGTCCATCAGTTCTACCCGAATCTGGCAGAGTGCTGTCGTCTTCTCCTTTCTCCTATTTATGACTCTGCTTTGACTCAGACAGCAACTTCCAATTTACACATGGTCACAAATCACACCGGCTAACGGATAGCTGAGATGTCCAGGCTGTGAGTAGGTTTGATGGTGATAGCAGATGGGCTAATGGAAGCAAAAGGTGCAGGTGTTTTATTTAGTGTTTATTAGATACAGAGACATGGTTTAATTGGTTTGAGTGATTTTATTGCATGCTAAAGCCAGATCAGAATGAGGAAGGAGTTCCAGGATTTTCATCTTTTGACTGAATCTAAGAAAAAAATAACAGGATCCAATCTGAAATCACTGCTTTCTGACTGATGCTACGTTTTGTATTGGTCTCAAGTTTGTTGTTTGCAGTGTGTTGTGGGCAGAGCCTGAAAAGCAGAGGGGCCAACATGCGGCCCTAAATACCCCAAAAGTAGTTTTACTAAAACATGATGACAGAGCCCTGCATGCTGTGACATGGTGAAATTAACATAGAGAAATAAAGTCATTTTGAGGCAGATTTAATCCATTACAGATAAACTGGATGATATACAGTCACTTTTTGACAGGTGAAAAAAAATCAGTCTGAAGTTATATGATGTGGTAAAAATGACAGTTGATTAATCAGGTCACCGGTAAACTAAATCTAATCCTTTATTGTCAGGTGAACAAATGAAAAGGTTTCTAACCATTAAAACAGAGTGAGCCTTAGTAAACAGCTGCAGTCCTGACAGATAAATTTGTTTTAGTGTTAAAAATGTTTGATTGGACCAAATTCAACCTGCTAATTTTATCAAACATCAATGAGCTCAGATTTCATCTGGTCTGGTGAATGTTGGTGGGTTTGGCACTCTGGTCTGGGAGGTTCTGACAAGTGTTAATATTTTTTGTTATGCTGGTAACTTACCCCCCCACCCCCACCCCTCCCCCTGTGGTGATTTTTTTCAATGACAAAGTGTACCTTGGCTCAAAAAAGGCTGAAAAACACTGCCTTTAATATTGTGATCAAAAACATTGAATCTTAATTCTGAGGCTGCTCCGTAAATAGTTTTCAAATAAAAAATACTTACTGTATAACAATTTCCGATCAATCCATATTGCAAACCACGCCCACTTCCGACCCGACCACACCCACTTCTTGCCCAACCACACCCACTTTCGGGTTTAGCCAAACCCACTTCTGGTTTAAGCACCGCCCACTCCGAGTACAGATATAGATCATTTAGATGGTTGAGCAGATACAGATAATGTGGTACTCGCTCATCCCTAATAAGTCCTCACATCATGTGTTTCAGCTAAAACGCTAACGTACCTTCCCTTGACTGTACAGTTGTGTGGGTGATGGTCACGCAGATGTGTGATGAGATTTCACGTGTTATTGCCTTTCGCAGACACTTTTTTCCGGCATGTTCTGCAAACAACTGTCCCTCAGCATTCTTCAAATATCCAAAATATCCCCATACTTCTGACTTTGTCTGCGTTGAGGGCTGATAGATGTGTTTTCTCCTCTTTCTGCCATCATTTTAGCATTAGCTTTAAGAAAGTTTCAGTTGTAAACACTACAAAGTGCACATGTGGCAGAGTTTGATATTGGTTACAGCTCATATTTGGTCATGAAACAGCATGATCTCTAGTGTCGTGACATGATCAAACTACACAACCACAGACTGCTGATTTTTCCTATGAGTTTTCTTTATCTGCAACAGCCGAAAATCTCAGTGTGAATTCAGCTTTAAATGCTGCAAAGGACGATGCTCTATCATATTTGTCACTTAATAAGGTCATCAGGATAAAAGTACATTTTGAGTCCTTAATCCAATAAATAGCTTTTTTTTTTTATTCATTTTGGATTAAAAGTGCGTTTGAGGACATTATTTCCCCATAGTGTGATGTTGGTCATTAGAGGGTCAGTGAGTGAAGATTCTCAGGTAAAACTAAATTAGTTAACTGTTTTATCCAATTGACACCAGCTGAGTCTGTTAAACATGTCATTTGGGCCTCATGGTTATGTTGGGTTGAGTTGTTCTCTTTTCCATCTTGGGATTTGAGATTTGCTTGTGCTGGAGAGACAGGACATGTTTTCATTTTTTTAAACCATGGTAACTGTTTGATTTCATTATCTGCTCCGACTTTAAATGAACACCAACCATCTCGACTTCTCTTTAAGTCTGGATCTTGATAGCTACTTTTCATCCTCTCAAATCTCCCTTAGAAGTTTCCTTTTACAGATATTAAATCTGATTAATGGAAGCTGTGCTACTTGTCCAAGCGGTGCACGGTTTAATCATGATATACGGTACTGCAAGATGTGTTTTCATCCGAACAAACGCTCTGCTTACAGATCAAAAAGGCAATAAACTAACTGACTCATGTTGGCTAATAAATGCATGCAATTTCTCAAATGTAAAAGCCTCGCTATTACTGCTTTAAGGTGGGTCTATAAAGAGGTTTGTAGTTCATAAAACGATCGTAAACATTATAATCTCCTTCTTGCAAACATCTTATCATAAAACAAGCGAGAGCATAAAGTATCATTAAAGGATGAAACGTAAAAGCAACATAAAGGAAGTCAAATAAATCTGTGATGGGGAATGTTTAAAATCATAAATGCACAAATTTAGACCTATTAGGTGAAACTTTGTTTGTCAGGATTTCATTTTTCAGATACTAATTCTAAAAGAGGGTGTTTATTAAAACGCTGCCTTTAGAAAAATGCAAGAGAAAACGAGAAGAAGCTATTTTCCCAGACAGACACACACACACACACACACACACACACACACACACACACACATACACACACCTCGACCCCAGCGTGTATCACACATCACCCAAGGATGGCAGGCTTTCACTTTTAAAAGATTGTTATGGAGAGAACCATTACAGAGCAGAAGGTTTCAACCTCAATTATATGGAGAATATATAGTAGTCAGGTCGCTAATGAAAATGGAGGAGAGTGTCTACTCTAGCAAACAGCTTTCGGTGAAAGATGGGGAAGTGATCCATTCTCTTTACGACGAGCCGTACTTTTTACCTCTCTGATTGCCACAGCTTTAATGAAGAGCTTACATACCTGAGGGAGTGATTCTGGAGCAAAGCATCGGCCGATATATTGGACGAGGCTTTAAATTGGAGGTCAGGAAAGGAGATATTTATGTGAGGTGCCTGTTTGTGTGTGTAAATGAAAAACTTCCTATTGATGCCTTCAGGCCAGTGAATAGCTTTGTGTCCACCTGTGTGGATGGGCGCCAACTTGGACTTGTGTTTCTGTTCTTGCTGCACATACGAAACTCGACTGACTGCGATGTTGTCTCCTTCAGCTGCAGAGCAACTAGTTAGAGCGGTTTGTTTCCAAAACTGTTAAATAACCTGCAGGAGATGTTTATCTCCTTTTAGTGTGGGTCAGGCAGGTTTACTTCCCCCAACTAGATGCCAAAGATGAACACACCTCCCTGACTTTTATTAGAGTTGTCACTTATGCATACCAGTGTTTAACCAAGGTTTAGGGAGTGGAGCGAGGTTCAAGAGATGCCTCAAGTGTTCAGAGTTCTGCTGGTTTAAAGCAGCAGTTTTTGGATAAACATGATGATTCAGTCTATTCATAAAATGAAAAGAATTGAAGGATTTGTACCCAGGGAATGAACTTGTTGCATGTCTTCCCTGCTCACAGCAAGGTGGCAAAGTCGACAGAATTTCTCACTTGGAGTTTCACACCAGTGTGTGTGTGTGTGTGTGTGTGTGTGTGTACGTGTTCTTGTTTTTCTCTGTGCTGGTCCTGTGATGGACTGGTGACCTGTCCAGGGTGACTCTTTTACCTTTCGACAGCTGGATATGATCCAGTGTAGCAAACGCCTAAAAAATACAGGAAATGAGCTTCACACAAACTTTCAGTCATTTTGCAATTTCTGATTTTCTTTTTTATAATCTGAGGACATTGTCACATTTGTTGCTGTAAAAACTTTAAAATCTCTATTTTTTTTTCTTGGCAGATGTATCTGACTGTAATATATCGCTAAGTCAGCGTGCAGGCATCCAAAAAACAAATTCCCAAACAAGACAGGTAATGAAATTTCAAACACTGGGATACCAGGTACCATCAACTGGATTTAAACCTAGGAGTCTAGAAAAATGAAATGCACACAAACACATTAGATTAGAATAGAATAGAATAGAATAGAATAGAATAGAATAGAATAGAATAGAATAGAATAGAATAGAATAGAATAGAATTACTTTATTGATCCCACAGTGGGGAAATTCACTTGTCACAGCAGCAAACACATGAGAATAAAAAGCAACTAAATGACACACAATGGCGTGTACTTGTATAGCACTTTCTAAGTCCTAGAACTCCCAAAGTGCTTCACACTACATTAGACACATTCACCCATTCACACACACATTCACACGCTAATGGCAGTTAGCTTCACTTTAGCCACAGCTGTCCTGGGGCAGACTATCAGAGGCTGGAGTCACCGCAAACAACCTGGCGCATATGGGCCCTCCTCACCACCACCAGCAGGCAAGCTGGGTGAAGTGTCTTGCCCAAGGACACAACGACAATGTAACCCCTCCGGAGCTGGGATCGAACCGGCGACCAGACCGGCCACTCTACCAACTGAGCTACACACCGCCCAGAGATGATGACACAGAGACAATACTGTAGGATGAGATAAAATACAGATGTGAATTTACAGGGCTGTACAGAAATCAACTGATATTAGAATATCAATATGAAAACAGAATGCAATAGTGAATTTACAAACTGTACGGAAATGTACCGATATGACCATTGCACAGACCCTACTGAGTTAGATAAGAATGAAACTAAACAGTGGAATTGTACAGCCTTACAGCCGTGGGGGTAATTGATCTGCGGTAACGCTCTGTTTTACATTGTGGATGTTTCAATCTGCCACTGAAGGAGCTGCTCAGAGCCTCCAGGTGCAGCGGGTGAGAGGAGTTGTCCAGGATGGAGGTCAGCTTCACCAACATCCTTCTCTCACCCACCTTCTCCACAGAGTCCAGCGGACAGCCAAGAACTGAGCTGGCTCTCCTAACCAGCTGTTCAGTTTCCTCCGGTCCCGGTCAGAGCATGCCGCTCCCCAGCAGACCACAGCGTAGTGGACAGTAGAGCCAACAACAGAGTGATAAAAAGTCCTAAGCAGATGGGTGCTCACTCCAAAGGACCGCAGCCTCCTGAGGAGTTGGAGGCGGCTTTGGCCCTAAGTTCATACAGGTGAATGAAGAGTGACACTTTTTAAGGTTTATGTATTATTCTTCAGTTAAAACTGATGTTTATATTCTTAGTCGGGTTTTGGATGTCGGGTTTTGGATGTAGTGTTTTGTCGTTTCTTTCTAAGTCAGTTCTTGGCTCTTGCTTCTTGTTCTACAGTTAAATGTTTCCCTCAGCTTCTTATCACTTGTTTAATCACTTCCCCCTGTCCTGCATCAGGAGTAATCACCCTCAGCAGTTAAATACTCATCACTTTATCATTTTCTGTTGCCAGATTTTGCCATAGCAGACCTTTGTGTGTGCGTGTGTGTGTGTGTTTCTGTTGGCTGCCTATATTTTTACTTTTTTTCTGCTGCACTTTCAGTTATTTTTTCTTTATCATTAAAGTTTCCTTTGTTCTGCATCTACATTGGGTCCTCCTCACCTCCATCACTCCTTGATATTGGTATCGTTGTGAAGGCTAACGCTAGATGACGCTAAATAAAACTGGTCTGTCATCCTGCCTTTGGAAATTCCTACACCAAAAAGTTAAAGCCTATTGTCCTATGCACAGTGAGAAAATGTTTTACTGTACAATCAATTTCTCTGCTGACAACAACAAATCAACACATTCAATTTAAAGGCAAAAAAACAACATCAACAACTTTAAATGACATGAAAAATAAAAAGAATTCAAATGAAACCATGTAAAATCTGCAATATGCGCAAAATAACCATTTAGAATTTATAGAAATGCATGTGCAATGATATAAAAAAGTTCAAATCTATACAATTTAAAAACTGTTAAATAGGGGTAATGAAATATATAAGATACAAGAGAAAAACTCCAGTTAATTTGAAGGGATTTTACATCCATTCTAAAGTGTGTTTCTGTGTAAAAGTTATAAATAATTACAATCCTACACAGAGTAGATGGCTTCCTCGCTGGCTGCTCTTCTGAGAAATGGCTTTTATGTCCTGCAGGACTGAGTAACGAACAGCTTCCCCAAGTTCAGCCAAGTGTGTTCTGTGAATCTTAAATCTGCTTCAATCTCCAAAATTTTACAGTCTTTACCCTTTTTTAAAATTCACTTTTTTGATAGAAAATTTTTTTTTAATAGAAATATTAATATAAATTAGATAGATATAATATAGATTATAAATAAATCTCCAGACTTGACCGCTGGATGCACTGGAAGTGCTACAGTTAGCGGCTGGTGATAATAATGATTTAATTCCACACAAATAACCATGTAATGCAAAACCAATGACAGTTTAAATGTTATAAAGTAGCATCTGCATTAAACACCGACAGTTTGGAGATCAATTTTAAGATGGCAGCCGTACTTTGGTCTCAGCTGAGCTCAGACTAGTAGGAGCGTGCAGTGGTGATTTCCTCATCTCAGTGTGAGTATGACCCAACGAGAAATATCAACCTCTCAATGACTGGTCATGTGACCTCGAGCATCAGTTACAGCTTGACCTTAGCCTAATGTCTAAACTCCAAACTAGGATTGGAGCTGAATCCAGATATGATATTTGGAAAGGCACAAATAACAGGTTTTTTTCCAAATACTTATTTCGGCGTGGTCCAGTCCGCTGTGATTTACGACAAACCTGCAGGTTAATTAAGAATGGGACTTAAGGACAGCAGCTCCTCAGCCTGTAATGATGACCTGTAGGAGAGGCCGGGCGAGACGTGCAGGTCCAGCTGGATGGTCAGAAACATGTGGCTCATGGACCAAATCCAGCCCGTGAGTACCCCTTCTTTTCTCTGTCTCACTTTTTAAAGGTTGCCTTAATCTTCTGTGTTATGCTGTTTATTCAAGAATAGAATAGAAAAACCCTTTATTGTTCATCAGTGGAGAAATTCAGGTTCACCAGCAGCAAAGTGACGGCAAGTCAAGAACAAACAAATTCACACACTGATAAAATATACAGTATAGAAATAGAAAATAAGAATAGAGACTGTAAAATAATAATAGTTAAAATAATTCAGAATGTATTATTTATTGTTTTTAGGCAATAGGCTGTTGACAGAGAAACGTTGTTGGTTTTGTAGTCCACCTTTACCCTCTGTACTAAGGACCCCCAGATTCAATAATGTAGCATTAAAGATTAAAATGTCGCTGTTAAATGATGTCACTCAAGTCCTACGTATTCCTAAAACTTTAATTACTAGTTCATTTTAACTCACTCAGTTTTGATTTAACACAGTAACCAAACCATGGTTTAATTTAAACCAGTAATTTACTGAACTAATCATTTTAAACAACCAACAACAACTAATATTACATTATCAATAATTAATATTAATGGATAATTAAAGATTTCTTACATTATAACATAAATTAGAAGTGTAATGAAAAAACTGCCTTTTTACGCCTATTTTGAATTTTACTCAAATACAAATACAATTATAAATACAAATACCGGCTGGTTTGCACACCCCTACTCCAAACCCAGTTTCGCCAAGCTCCTGACCAGTATGATAAGTTGTTACTGGAAATGCAGGATTTCCACATCAGAGCGTCTGAAACACAACAAGGAAGCCACGACTAAGATCCAGCTAACAGAGGATTCAGCCAGAGGAACAAGACGAGGCCAGGCAGAAATCACAACTTCAACAAGCTGAACTGAAACACAGGACGACAGGGAGAACAAGGAGGAGCCTCAGCTCAGTCAAACAGGGCACAAACTCCAAAAAGAACTACAGTAACTTAAAGATTCAGGCCCAAAACATCAGCTCTGAAAGCAAGAAGCGTACGAGATCAGATGAGACACAGTCTATAGCTGGTGCAACGACGACGTCTGTCTCTAACAGAAACTTCTTTAAATAAACTAAAAAACAGAGAGGAGAGGAAAAGGTCAAAAACAGACTGAATGGACTATATTCATATACATAACACACATGTGTAGGTTATAGTTTTTACTGAAACTTGGAAGCGGTTTGGTTTATTTATTTCATTTCTTGATTGTTGCTGTTTACCAGCCCCTGGACAGGGACTCAGACCCTAATCTTGGACACTAAGTAAGAGTTCCTGCAGACAATGTGCAATCAGTGTTGTTTACACTGCAGCTGTCCTGCAATCGAATCCAATCAAGCACGCTATGCTTGCCTGCCCTCTGTACCTGTGCTCAAAAGAACGGCTTGTTTCTTAATCATGTGTTATAAATATAGGTCTCAGTAATATTGACTGGCACCGGAAAAAATATGTCTAGACTTCAGTTTGATATGCAAAACGTAGCCACTTATCAGAAAGAGGAGAGAGAGAAAAATAACCTGCAGTAATTTAAGTCTGAGCTGTGAAAGATCACGCCTGGGTTAATATATCAAGCCAGTGAGAGATAAAAACAAAGAGGTAGGAAGAGAGAGAAATTAGATTTCATTTAAGAGAGCCTGCAGCTGCCTCTGAGACAGCTCAGAGATGTGAGGCTGACCTCTGGAAGCAGCGGAGAAGCTGGGGTCATAAAGGTTGATGCAATTCTGGGCAGGCAGTGCCAACAGTCTGATTAAGAGGTGACGAAGGGGGCAGGCTGACCATCATCTTCACAGGCAGATTTAGTCCATGTGCATGTGAGGAGCGAGAGACGAGAGAGGGAGGAAGTTCAAGCATCAAAACCAGAGAGATAACGAGTGTATTCCTGAGTTGTTGTTTCAACAAGGAACTTTAATGTATTTTTCCATTTTAATATGAACTGAAAGGTTTTTCCTATTTAACCTCTATAACTTGGATTTTGATGTGGGCAATTTCACTTATCAAGATTTACAAAATAACCTGAAGTATGAGGTGCTGATCATGAAGGAGTACGTTTTTTCTGCAATGTTGTAGATTTTTCCCAGCTACATTTAGCTCCCAAGCTACAGGTTATAAGCTTGACTCTCACATATTCCAGTTAGAATTGACAGGGCTCCTCGAATAAGAAGTAAAACATCTTCAAGGAAGTCCAGCTGCCTTCATGTGAACCCCTTTTTGGACTTGTAATTCATTGATTCTATATGATTCATCTGGGGGAAAAGAGCTTTTAAATATCCATCCCTCCATCCATCCAGCTCTTCATGCTCCACCTGGATAACGGAGCTCCTCACCTTCTCTCTCAGGCTGATAGTCACTACAGAGTGGACTCATTTCAGCTGCTTTTGTCCAGGATCTCGTTGTTTTGGTCACAATCCAAATCTTATGACTAGGTGAGGGTAGAGGGACAGTAGATCATGAGGCTTGCACATCTCAGCTCCTTTTTAAATTACAACCAATCAAGAGCAAGCTGGGTTTTTACTAATTGTTATATAAGACTGTCTTGTATCAATGTGGATTTTTTAATCCTTCTCAATTTGTAAACCCGTATCACAACCCTTACTGTGTATGTTTAACTGAACCTTGGATTCCCAGACCTCTCCTTCCTTTCTGCCTGAGCGAGGCAGGTCACCACACCCTCACAGAATGAGGAGTTGTACCACCATTTTAAAACCACGCTGAAAATCCGTCCTCGGTTGTTAAAAGATGTAGGCGCAGGTGTGAGACAGCCACGAATCCAGATCGACATTAAAACCTACAGAGTGACAGCTGCAACACCCACAGACGGATGGGAGGCCTGCAGAGAGGCGTGAGGGAGCGTGTTAATCCACACAGCGTAGCATTTCCTCTGTGGATCTTTGCACATTTGAACTTTTCAAGGAGAGGATGGCAAAGAGCGATTGGCCACTCTGTAAATGTCAGTGGATCTGAACAGTCTGAGCCCAGATAGCTCAGCGCCGTCGCCTGCCACTCACATCCTTCTCTTCTTTATCCATTCTTGTCTTTTTATTTTCCTGGTCTGTCTGGGTCCTGTTTATTTTCTGCTCTCCTTCCTCATCCTCAGCCATCCCACCTGCCCTCTCCACATGCTTTCGTTATTGTCTTTTACCTTTGCCTCGCCGTTGCCTCCAGGAAAATAGCACATCCTGTAATAGACAGAGCTGGTTTTTGTTGTTGTCTTGTTTTTTTCTTAGTTTCTCTGAAACTGTGTTGAACACAAACACCCCTTAGTACTTAGTACTAACTTATTTCTTTTTACTTCCTCCCATATAGATTCCTCTCTCCTACTCTTTATTTCTCTATATTTTATTTACCCTCTTTAATTTTCTTTTATGGTAATTAGAGTTTTTTCTTCTCTCCTTGAGACTGTTGATTTTTTTTTTTTTTGTCTTCAAACCATCTAATTTCCTGTGGAATTATAAAGGAAAGGCTCTTTCATTTAATTTATACAGAAAATAATTTGCCAGTGTAAGAAATAGGAAATTTGCAGATTTGGTTAGGCCAGGGCTGCATGGTGGCGCAGTTGGTTAGCACTGTTGCCTCGCAGCAAGGAGGTCGTGGGTTCGCGTCCCGGCTCTGCGGCCTCTCTGCGTGGAGTTTGCATGTTCTCCCCGTGCGTGCGTGGGTTTCCTCCGGGTACTCCGGTTTCCTCCCACAGACCAAAAACATGACTGTCAGGCTAATTGGGCTGGTAAATTGTCCTTAGGTGTGAGTGGGTGTGTGGTTGTTTGTCTCGTTCGTCTCTGTGTGGCCCTGCGGTGGACTGGCGACCTGTCCAGGGTGTCCCCCGCCTCTCGCCCCTTGACCGCTGGAGATAGGCACCAGCTGCCCCGCGACCCTCTGTGGAGGAATAAGCGGCTACAGAAAATGGATGGATGGATGGATGGTTAGGCCAACATCTGTTTTCTCTCTCCACTTGTTTGATTCTTGCAGTTAAAAAAAAATTGGTGAAACAGCAGAGAGGTAGATGTTGTTCTGGGAGATGAGACGCTGCAAGAGTTTGAACAAAAGCAAAGGAAAATATTTGAGAAACAAAGGAAATACCAAAAAAAGGAGGGGAGAACGAAGAGGCAGGAAGAGTATTAAAATCAAAACGCCGAGGGGTGGGGTCATAAAATGAAGGGCTTTATTGAGCAGGGCGCGGTGGGCCGGCTGCTGCCTGCAGGCCTTTCTCTTCTTGTTGCATCTCTCCAAGTCCCATTTCTACCCAGTCCATTATACTTCCACTTCCATGTGTTTAAAAAAATGGATGGATGCATATATAGTTGTTTTTCTTCATGAGTATTTGATGAGAAAGTGACAATTCTGTGTCAGAATTCTCAAATTTGATATTCAAAGGTCTGAATCTAATGTTTAAATAAGGTCAAAGGTCGTGAACCTGAGCTGCTCAAACACCAGAGATGATCAGAATCTAGTCAGCCTGATTGGCCTAATCAGTGATCAGATGATATGAAACTCAAAAATCCTTTTTTTTTTTTTGGTCCATGAATGTTCTATTGCCAAGTATGCTTTAAAAAATTATTATTTTTTTCCTGGTCTGTGAATTTATCATCACTAGCACTCAGTCACACTAACATAAACAGATTTGTGCAGAGTTTTTTCTTCCAAAGTTAAAATTTTCAAGTTATTCAGAAATAGCAAAACAACAAAGAATTTTGTTCATTTGACTTCTTTTAGATAAATCAGAATGTGGTTCAGGTTCAACAGGTCAGAGCTGTACTGCATAAAATCAGTCAGCACCCTTAAAACCAGATACTTTTCACAATAAAGTATAATGAGCTCAGACGTTTCATAGGAAATATGTACTTAAATTTGATTTACTTAAATTCCTTTCCGTGCCTCATTAAATAAATAACTTGAACTAAAAATGCATTTAACACAGAAAAATTGAGATAGGTTATAGCTGTATCCAATAAAATCCTTCTGTTTCTTCAAATTCTGTTTTTTTTTTCTTTTTTAAATTCCATATGATTTAACCATGTGATTTTATTAAAAATAAACATCTTCTTATATTCAACAGAAGCATCAAAAATTGCATGAATATTGAATAATTTTGACTAAAAATGAAGCCAAGGGTGTTTTAGTTTGACAAAATCTTCAATGCTTAATAAAGATGCTCTGTCATTAAAGTATTCTAGTCCTCTTCACATGCAGTGTTTAATATAAGAATAAAGACATTGTGCTTCCCATTGTAAAATAAAAGCACTCCACATAAAAACACAAAAGTCATGTTATTTCATAACACAGTGATTTCTATTCTAATTGTCTTATTTGACTCGATGATGATGATGATGATGATGATGAGATGATGAGAACACTGACACCTCTCCTTCACTGTTTTGTTGATGACCAGAATATTTAGCTGTAAAACTTCCAGATGATCCCTGGATTTAACTAGCTGAAGTTTGACTGAGAATATTATTTTGCAGCAACACTTAAAGGTACTATAGGGAATTTGGTAAACAATGTAACTTAAAGTGTTTCTTCATGCCTCTTAACAACATTTTAACATAGTATAAATATATTGCGGTGATTAAAAAACCCCAAAAGAAATAATAAAGTGGTTGTCCCACAGTCATCTAAAAACCTCAGCCAATCATATGTTTTTGGCTGAAAGCAACTATTGGACAATCCGGTTGTCTGTCTCGCCAAAGCGCCTCACTTCCGCACTTCCTTGGATCCTCCATTAATGTGTGCTGTCGCATTTTGCAGCAGAACATCCTACAAGTGAGAGAAGGACAGAAATGGCCCGGCTGTTAGCGCTTCAATTTTAGGCAAAAATACTAGAGTCCCCCCAAAAAGACACATTTTCAGCTAGCAGAAAACAAAAAACATTTAGACGTAGAAAGAGAAAAAACCAGGGTGAACATCAGCATAGCGTAGGGTGACCAGATTTTCAAAACTAAAAACTGGGACACTTAAATTGTCCCTAAAATGAAAGGTTGACGTATCATTGCTGGTGTCTTATAACGGCTTTTTATTGTGAAAAATGCTAAAGTAGTGATAATTGAACATACTGTATATATTCAAAATAATTTCTTTTAAAATCTTTTAGTGCAACATTTTTATAGAAACAATACTGTATTTTTAAATCACATTTGTTATTTTGCCAGTAAAATAAATCATTAAATAAATGAATGACACAATTGCATTCATTAGTCAACACCTACATCATGAAATATTCAGTTAACATCAGTCAAAACAACTGGACTGATTCAGGGTAATAATGCAACTTTGACAGTCTGACTGGGATTTATTTGATCAATCCTTTGTTATTTATCTAACCCATGGAATATTTTCCTATGATTTTCTTATTGTTACCTGAATGTGATGCTAACGCTAGCTAGCTTCCCCCTCTTCTAATGAGATGTAGATTTTTTTGAGTTGTATATTTTCTTGTGATTCTTGTGCTCTGACAAACTTACTAAAAAGGTTTCATTTAGGTTTTGTTTAGTGCGCTTATTGTTAAATGTGTAGATTCTGGATGCCTGCAGCGGACCTCTTCATCTCAGTTCTATTACATTGAGAATGTCTTCTCAATACCTTGGTTTTGTGTTGTTTCTTTTATGTTCTATATACCAGCTTGTGATTTTTTTAACAGTTATTCTGTCTGATTTACATTTATTTCAACTCACAATTATCTTCAATCTAAAAAAACCACACAAATCAGATGTGTGATTTGGTCGACTCGAGTTGTGGGTTGGTGTTTTATGCGCCGTTTAAACATTTTAACTTGTTATATGTTTGACTGCCCTGATGTTTATGGCCTTGTTTCATGTTGCTGAGTGAAACAAGCGCTTTTTTGTTAAATATGCATGAAGCTTGAATGAAGTTGAAAGACTCCCTTAATTCAAGAAATATGGTAATTTATGTGCATGGGAGTTTCTATCACAAACTAAAAAAGAAGAGAAAGAGTTACACAAAGCCTTGTGTGTGTGTGTGAGAGAGTGTGTGAGTGTGAGTCCCTCTCCTCAGTCCCATCCCTCCTGGCCATCTCTCTCCACACTCCGTCAGCCTCTCTGGCTGTTGCATGTTTGTCTGAGATATGGACTTGGACGTGCCGAGCGACCGCCCACTCAACACATTCCTCTGTAGTCCACCCGCTTCTCTTGGACGTTGAACAAATTGATTTGGGCGTTGATTATTCAGGGGGCCACATTTCATAACTTTGGACTGGCTCCTCTCCCACCTCCCACTCCCACTTTGCGCCGTGCATCTGCCTCTCTTCTAACTCGACGCCCAGATCCAGCTGCGGCTCCGCGTGACGCCTCTGAAGGAAGCCCGTGGGCCGTGTACTAATTTCACAGACTGAAGTGGATGCAGACTGAAACAAGTTTGTATATTGATGTTTTGACTGCCGCTGCTTTTCACCACGGCGTGTCACTACTCAAAAGCCCTGCAGCAACATACCGTGCTCATGTTACTTCGCTTCTCTTAGCAGTGAATTATTTCCACACACTCCTGTATGGATTAAAAGGACCCGCCATAAGGAATGAAACCCATGGCTGCGTGAAATCAATATACTGTATGTATACTAATAATGAATATTCGAGAAATATTGGACACCAACCAATAAAGCATTCATCACAGGGACGTGAGCTGAGGCGCAGCTGTAGGCGCAGGCCCACTTGTTATTAATACAAATGATGTTCCCAAAAATGAGTAATCGACTCGACGCCGTCCCTCTCTCTCCTGGGCGAGGAACTCAAATTCCCTTTCTCTGAAGATGAAGTATCTTTCAGAAAAAAAATGTCATAATACTAATAAAGGAGCGAACCTAAGATCATTACTAACAGAGGATTGATTTACAATGCATAATGATGTGTTTTTGTTCATCAGTAAAGCATTTAGAGAAAATGGAGCAGCTGAAACTGGGGCTGGAACTTACTAATAAAATATGAGAGAATCCTGGGAAATATTTCTCACCGTTTCTCAAAGTCCGAGGCGATGTCCTCAGATGACTGTTTTTGTCTTGTAAACAACTTCAACCCCTGGAGTATAAAGTATAAAAATATATACAGTACACTGCTGTGAAAAGGTATTTGCTACCTTACAGATTTTCTTTTTCTGTTTATCATCTCGTCTCGTCTTCTTCCGCTTATCCGGGTCCGGGTCGCGGGGGCAGCATCCCAATTAGGGAGTTCCAGACAGTCTTCTCCCCAGCCACTTCTACCAGCTCCTCCGGCAGGATCCCAAGGCGCTCCAGGGCCAAACCAGAGATATATTTTCTCCAGCGTGTCCTGGGTCGACCCGGGGGCCTCCTGCCGGCAGGACATGCCTGAAACACCTCCCTGGGGAGGCGTTCAGGGGGCATCCTAACAAGATGCCCGAACCACCTCAACTGGCTCCTTTCGACATGGAGGAGCAGCGACTCTACTCCGAGTCTCTCCCGAATGTCCGAGCTCCTCACCCTATCCCTAAGGCTGAGCCCGGCCACCCTGCGGAGAAAACTCATTTCGGCCGCTTGTATCCGCGATCTCGTTCTTTCAGTCATTACCCAGAGCTCATGACCATAGGTGAGGATTGGGAGGTAGATCGACCGGTAAATCGAGAGCCTTGCTTTCCGGCTCAGCTCCTTCTTCACCACAACAGACCGGTTCAGTGTCCGCATCACTGCTGACGCTGCCCCAATCCGCCTGTCGATCTCCCGCTCCCTCCTTCCCTCACTCGTGAACTAGACCCCGAGATACTTGAACTCCTCCACTTGAGGCAGGACCTCTCTCCCGACCTGGAGTTGGCAAGCCACCCTTTTCTGACCGAGAACCATGGCCTCAGACTTGGAGGTGCTGATCCTCATCCCAGCCGCTTCACACTCGGCTGCGAACCTCCCCAGCAAGAGCTGAAGGTCAGAGCCTGATGAAGCTAGGAGGACCACATCATCTGCAAAAAGCAGAGACGAGATTCTCCTGTCACCAAACTCGACACCCTCCACACCACGGCTGCGCCTAGAAATCCTGTCCATAAAGGTTATGAACAGGACCGGTGACAAAGGGCAGCCCTGGCGGAGTCCAACCCTCACTGGGAAGAGGTCCGACTTACTGCCGGCTATGCGGACCAGACTCACACTCCTCTGGTACAGGGACTGAATGGCCCTTAACAAAAGATTATCCACTCCGTACTCCTGGAGCGCCCCCCACAGGGTGTCCCTGGGGACACGGTCATAAGCCTTCTCCAAATCCACAAAACACATGTGGATTGGTTGGGCAAACTCCCATGACCCCTCCATCACCCTAGCGAGGGTAAAGAGCTGGTCCACAGTTCCACGACCAGGACGAAAACCACATTGCTCCTCTTCTATCTGAGGTTCAACTATCGACCAGACCCTCTTCTCCAGTACCCTGGAGTAGACCTTCCCAGGAAGGCTGAAGGCTATTTCACACCGCATGCGGTGCGGTGCGGCAACGCAGCCGCAAGAAAAGTAGTTCACACCAGCTGCGGTTTTGCTGTAGAATGTCTCCGGCTCTTTGCCTCAGCAGGAGCGCCAAATCTCGGTGGTTCACGCGAGAACAAGTACGTTGTTAGCAGCAGCTGCTAAACAAAAGCTAGAGTCTTCTTCTTGTTCTTTTGTTGAGGATTATATATTCACTTGGTTTGTTCCACAATGGGTGCTGTGCGATATGACGAAATATTTCGTCTGGACGATAGAAAATGTCTACCGTCAGATAAAAAGTTCTATGTTTAAGCCACGATAGAAGTTTTACAGCATAATGCACTTTACGGGATGTTCATGAACGCGCCACAACACATAAACAAACATGGAGGCAGACGGTAGTGGACACGTTTTAGACCAGAGTCAACAGAATAACCAGCTAACCCAAACCGAGGAGCTTATACCTAAAAGAGGGACAACTTCTGTCTCATCGATGTGTTTAAATATAAAAAGACAGACGTGGACCAGACAACAGCTGTTTGTAAAGTTTGCCGACTCCCGGTCCCAACAACGGACTCCGACGCCACTAATATATTTTATCACCCGCACAAAAACCACGTCGAAGATACAGAGACGGTCAAAGAGTAAAAGCTGCAAAAGCAGCGTCGAGTGTTGGAGTAAGAGCTCATAATAAACTCCAGACACAGACACTGCAACAGGCTTTTACCCGCAGCACGTCATGTAGCTGCCAGCTGAGCAGAACGGAAGATTACTGCTGCTGTTACCACGAACGTATACAAAGCTATGGCTCTAATCTACACAGTGGAGAAATGTGAGTTACACTCGAACCCAGATATGAAACACCCAGCTGAAAACACATTACTGTTACCTGATTTATATGATGCATGTTGGGTCACAGTGGAGGAGGAGATTCACAGGTGTTCTATGTTTCATCTGTTTATCGTTGTCGGGATATAAAATGAGCTCTATCGGGATATGAAATTTTGGCAATATCGCCCAGCCCATGCTCAATTAAGTTTTATGTTGTTTCTTTGTCTTTGAAATATCTAAACCGTGTTAATATTAGCAATGTAGCTAATGGTTTTATTTTGACAAACCGGATGCACCTCGCCTGCTCGCGTTTCACTTCCTGTTTGGCGCACGTAATGACGTTAACTTGATGACGATTCACTGCGGTGTCCGGCAAAAATAGACTTGTTGCGGAAAGTTAACTTTTTCCCCGCAACCGCACTGCACCGGAGTCGGTGTGGAGACTCTGATTGGAATCAATGGTTTTTAATCCTTGCGGAGTCCGCACCGCAACCGCATCCGGTGTGAAGTAGCCTTGAGGAGTGTGATCCCCCTATAGTTGGAACACACCCTCTGGTCCCCTTTCTTAAAAATGGGAACCACCACCCCAGTCTGCCACTCAACAGGGACTGCCCCCGATGACCACGCAATGTTACAGAGACGTGTCAACCACGACAGTCCTACAACATCCATAGCTTTCAGATACCCAGGTCGGATCTCATCCACCCCCGGGGCTCCGCCACTGCGTAGTTTTTTGACTACCTCAGCGACTTCTGCCCCAGAGATTGGACAGTCCATCCCCAGTTCTCCCAGCTCTGGTTCCTCATAGGAATGCGTGTTGGTGGGATTGAAGAGCTCCTCAAAGTATTCCTTCCACCGCCCGACTATAGCCCCAGTTGATGTCAGTAGCTCCCCGTCCCCACTGTAAACAGTGTGAGCGAGTTTCCGCCTTCCTCCCCTGAGGCGTCGGATGGTTTGCCAGAACCTTTTTGGAGCCGACCGAAAGCCTTTCTCCATGGTCTCACCAAACTCCTCCCACGCCTGAGATTTTGCCTCGGAAACTGCCACTGCTGCACTCCGCTTGGTCCTCCGATACCCATCAACTGCCTCTGGAGACCCACAGGCTAGCCATGCCTTGTAGGCCTCCTTCTTCAGCCTGACGGCTCCCCTAACCTCTGGTGTCCACCAGCGGGTACGGGGGTTACCGCCACGATTGGCACCGGCTACCTTGCGACCACAGCTAGCAACAGCCGCCTCAACAATCGCAGAGCGGAACAAGGCCCATTCGGACTCAATGTCCCCCACTGCTCTCGAGACGCAGTCGAAGCTCTGCCGGACGTGGGAGTTGAAGACCATCTTGACAGGCTCTTCTGCCAGGCGTTCCCAGCAGACCCTCACTATACGTTTGGGTCTACCAGGTCTGCGTAGCATCTTCCCCTGCCATCTGATCCAGCTCACCACCAGGTGGTGATCAGTTGACAGCTTCGCTCCTCTCTTCACTCGAGTGTCCAAAACATACGGTCTCAGGTCAGATGATACAACTATAAAGTCAATCATCGACCTGTAACCTAGGCTGCCCTGGTACCAGGTGTACCGGTGGGCATCCTTATGTTCGAACATGGTGTTCGTTATGGCCAAACTGCGACTTGCACAGAAGTCCAAAAGCAGAACACCACTCGAGTTCAGATTGGGCGGGCCGTTCCTCCCAATCACGCCCCTCCAGGTCACACTGTCATTGCCCACGTGAGCATTGAAGTCTCCCAGCAGGACTATGGAGTCCCCAGTAGGAGCGCTATCCAGCACTCGTCCCAGGGACTCCAAAAAGGGTGGGTACTCTGAGCTGCTATTTGGTGCATAAGCACAAACAACAGTCAGGACCCGTTCCCCAACCCGAAGGCGCAGGGAAGCTGCCCTTTCGTCCCCCGGGGTAAACCCCAACATACAGGCAGAGAGTCTTGGGGCTAACAGAAAGCCCACTCCAGCCCTCCGCCTCTCACCCGGAGCAACTCCAGCATACAAGAGAGTCCAACCCCTCTCAAGGACTCGGGTTCCAGAGCCAACGCTATGTGTCGAGGTGAGCCCGACTATATCTAGCCGGTATCGCTCATCCTCTTCCACAAGCTCCAGCTCCTTCCCCGCCAGAGAGGTGATGTTCCATGTCCCGATAGCCAGTTTTTGTGTCCGGGGATCAGACCGCCAAAGCTCCCGCCTTGGTCTGCCATCCGATCCACAATGCACCGGACCCTTCATGTTCCTCCTGCAGGTGGTGGGCCCACAGATGAATGAGCCCATGTATCCAGTTCGGGCTGGGCCCGGCCGGGCCCCATGGGCGAAAGCCCGGCCACCAGGCGCTCGCTCACGGGCCCCAACCCCAGGCCTGGCTCCAGGGTGGGACCCCGGTAACCCTCCGGGCCGGGTACACTGGCTCGATGATTGTATTTCCATAAAGAGTCTTTTGAACCGCACTTTGTCTCACCCCTCACCTAGGACCAATTTGCCATGGGTGACCCTACCAGGGGCACAAGTGCCCCAGACAACATAGCTCCTAGGATCATTAGGGCACTCAAACTCCTCCACCACGATAAGGTGACGGTTCACGGAGGAGTTTTTTTTATTTGATTTTATTTATTTCATTTTATATTTTGTCTGTTTATGTTCACTTTTACTTAAATATTTTAGATCCGTAAAAATGCATTTTATCGAGTCCTAAACCTAAAACCTGGTTGTGACATCTTGGTTCATTTAAGCATGTAAAGCCAACAGAGTAAATTTATCTCCTTTTGTAATTCTGTAAACAAACAGAAATTATATGCTTTTATTTTGACAACTTCCTGTAGGCGGAAGTTGTTACGTAGAGCTGTTTACGCAAACAGGTAAAAAAGACGACACAGAAAGAAAAGGTAGCTCAGCTAACAACAACGGAGAAAAGACGGAAAGTTTAAAAACCATCTCTGAATTAGCTTCAGTCGATAGAGGAACAAGGTTTGTNGGTGCCTATCTCCAGCGGTCAAGGGGCGAGAGGCGGGGGACACCCTGGACAGGTCGCCAGTCCACCGCAGGGCCACACAGAGACGAACGAGACAAACAACCACACACCCACTCACACCTAAGGACAATTTACCAGCCCAATTAGCCTGACAGTCATGTCTTAGGACTGTGGGAGGAAACCGGAGTACCCGGAGGAAACCCACGCATGCACGGGGAGAACATGCAAACTCCACGCAGAGAGGCTGCAGAGCCGGGACGCGAACCCACGACCTCCTTGCTGCGAGGCAACAGTGCTAACCAGCTGCGCCACCATGCAGCCATGTATAGTAATTGTTATTTATTTTTTTATTTTTTTTGCTTAGCTCTTACGTTGGTTGATGACAAGGACGGATTTAATAAACACCATTAACCACCAGTACTGGCCTACTCAATTCGACTGGATGCTACAGTAAGAGCTTGACCATCGCCTCCTGCTGCGCAACGAGTCTCAAAATCCAACGGTAATACCCGCGACGTCCAGCAGACGGCAGAATTGGTCAGAAAACAAAACGGAAAGAAACTGAAAATGGAAGATCTACATGCTGATTCAGTAAGGCAAAATTTAAAGGACTTAAGTCAAGATGAAAGTGAAGATTGCCAAGACATTAAATATTCAGTCACAATAAAAGATCAAACGTTAAGTGAGCTTCAAGATAATGCTCAAACCGTGTCAGATTTACCAAGACGTTCAGAAAGAGTTAAAATACAAACGGAAAAGATGATAACATATCAAACGGAAGAAATGAATAAAAGGGAAAAGAGACTAATAACTCTGTATGAACAATGGAAAATGCATGTACGCAATTCAAGAGCAAGGTTAAAAACTGATATTACAGATGAAGAGATGTCAGAACTTGCTGACATAATAGAACAAAAGAGAGATGACATCTTAAAGTTCTATTCAGAAATCAGAACCCAGATGGCGCCATCATCCAACATAAGAAGAAAGATTGATGCATGTGAAGCAGTAACTCAGGACATCATTAAAATAATTCTGGAAAGAATAAGTGGTGTTGATGGAGATTTTGATGCAGAGCGTGAAAGAACTCGTTTACGTGGACTCTTAAAGCATGATTACGCCCAGTCCATATACGGCTCCACCGCAGCATCAAGTAACAGCCAGCAATCCTCAACTTCGCAGCTAATCGCAAAACGGGCTGATGCAGCAGTAGAACTGGCAGCAAAAGAGGCTGAATATGAGGTTGTACTAGAAGAACAAAGACTACAAGAAAAGATGAAGGTTCTAGAAGAAGAACACAAGAAGCAAATGGCAGCACAAAATTCGGAGTTGGAGCGTTTGAGAGCACAGAAAGAAGTGAAAACAGCTCAAGCCAGGTTGAAAGCATATGACAGAGAGTTATCACAGGTGGGTGATGTACAGTCAATCAAGGATGAACAGGTGAGCCCAAACTCCACACCCAAACAGCCCACACCAGCGATCGCTTTCATTCCTGTGCAAACAGCTCCCCCTAGTATCACTCAGTTGGCACAAGCAGTGCAAGATAACATACAAATGAGCAGGCTTCCCACGCCAGAACCAACAATCTTTAGTGGTGACCCAATAAGCTTTATTGAATGGAAATCCACATTTATGTCTCTGATTGAACAAAAGAGTATCTCGGCAGCAGATAAACTGTANNATGAGCCCATGTATCCAGTTCGGGCTGGGCCCGGCCGGGCCCCATGGGCGAAAGCCCGGCCACCAGGCGCTCGCTCACGGGCCCCAACCCCAGGCCTGGCTCCAGGGTGGGACCCCGGTAACCCTCCGGGCCGGGTACACTGGCTCGATGATTGTATTTCCATAAAGAGTCTTTTGAACCGCACTTTGTCTCACCCCTCACCTAGGACCAATTTGCCATGGGTGACCCTACCAGGGGCACAAGTGCCCCAGACAACATAGCTCCTAGGATCATTAGGGCACTCAAACTCCTCCACCACGATAAGGTGACGGTTCACGGAGGAGTTTTTTTTATTTGATTTTATTTATTTCATTTTATATTTTGTCTGTTTATGTTCACTTTTACTTAAATATTTTAGATCCGTAAAAATGCATTTTATCGAGTCCTAAACCTAAAACCTGGTTGTGACATCTTGGTTCATTTAAGCATGTAAAGCCAACAGAGTAAATTTATCTCCTTTTGTAATTCTGTAAACAAACAGAAATTATATGCTTTTATTTTGACAACTTCCTGTAGGCGGAAGTTGTTACGTAGAGCTGTTTACGCAAACAGGTAAAAAAGACGACACAGAAAGAAAAGGTAGCTCAGCTAACAACAACGGAGAAAAGACGGAAAGTTTAAAAACCATCTCTGAATTAGCTTCAGTCGATAGAGGAACAAGGTTTGTAAATGTGTTTGTGTATTTAAGTAACTGGAAAGGTTTATGGAGATGTTTACAGACTTTAAAGGAGCAAAATGTACAGATGTAATGAGCTAAACAACGGCTATAACGTTTGAAGAGTGAATATTAATGTATAGTAATTCATCCATCCATCCATCCATTTTCTGTAGCCGCTTATTCCTCCACAGAGGGTCGCGGGGCAGCTGGTGCCTATCTCCAGCGGTCAAGGGGCGAGAGGCGGGGGACACCCTGGACGGGTCGCCAGTCCATCGCAGGGCCACACAGAGACGAACGAGACAAACAACCACACACCCACTCACACCTAAGGACAATTTACCAGCCCAATTAGCCTGACAGTCATGTCTTAGGACTGTGGGAGGAAACCGGAGTACCCGGAGGAAACCCACGCATGCACGGGGAGAACATGCAAACTCCACGCAGAGAGGCTGCAGAGCCGGGACGCGAACCCACGACCTCCTTGCTGCGAGGCAACAGTGCTAACCAGCTGCGCCACCATGCAGCCATGTATAGTAATTGTTATTTATTTTTTTATTTTTTTTGCTTAGCTCTTACGTTGGTTGATGACAAGGACGGATTTAATAAACACCATTAACCACCAGTACTGGCCTACTCAATTCGACTGGATGCTACAGTAAGAGCTTGACCATCGCCTCCTGCTGCGCAACGAGTCTCAAAATCCAACGGTAATACCCGCGACGTCCAGCAGACGGCAGAATTGGTCAGAAAACAAAACGGAAAGAAACTGAAAATGGAAGATCTACATGCTGATTCCGTAAGGCAAAATTTAAAGGACTTAAGTCAAGATGAAAGTGAAGATTGCCAAGACATTAAATATTCAGTCACAATAAAAGATCAAACGTTAAGTGAGCTTCAAGATAATGCTCAAACCGTGTCAGATTTACCAAGACGTTCAGAAAGAGTTAAAATACAAACGGAAAAGATGATAACATATCAAACGGAAGAAATGAATAAAAGGGAAAAGAGACTAATAACTCTGTATGAACAATGGAAAATGCATGTACGCAATTCAAGAGCAAGGTTAAAAACTGATATTACAGATGAAGAGATGTCAGAACTTGCTGACATAATAGAACAAAAGAGAGATGACATCTTAAAGTTCTATTCAGAAATCAGAACCCAGATGGCGCCATCATCCAACATAAGAAGAAAGATTGATGCATGTGAAGCAGTAACTCAGGACATCATTAAAATAATTCTGGAAAGAATAAGTGGTGTTGATGGAGATTTTGATGCAGAGCGTGAAAGAACTCGTTTACGTGGACTCTTAAAGCATGATTACGCCCAGTCCATATACGGCTCCACCGCAGCATCAAGTAACAGCCAGCAATCCTCAACTTCGCAGCTAATCGCAAAACGGGCTGATGCAGCAGTAGAACTGGCAGCAAAAGAG
>SSNR01000062.1:2402504-2507297 GCA_006937965.1 Callopanchax toddi | reverse complement strand
CAGTAAGAGCTTGACCATCGCCTCCTGCTGCGCAACGAGTCTCAAAATCCAACGGTAATACCCGCGACGTCCAGCAGACGGCAGAATTGGTCAGAAAACAAAACGGAAAGAAACTGAAAATGGAAGATCTACATGCTGATTCCGTAAGGCAAAATTTAAAGGACTTAAGTCAAGATGAAAGTGAAGATTGCCAAGACATTAAATATTCAGTCACAATAAAAGATCAAACGTTAAGTGAGCTTCAAGATAATGCTCAAACCGTGTCAGATTTACCAAGACGTTCAGAAAGAGTTAAAATACAAACGGAAAAGATGATAACATATCAAACGGAAGAAATGAATAAAAGGGAAAAGAGACTAATAACTCTGTATGAACAATGGAAAATGCATGTACGCAATTCAAGAGCAAGGTTAAAAACTGATATTACAGATGAAGAGATGTCAGAACTTGCTGACATAATAGAACAAAAGAGAGATGACATCTTAAAGTTCTATTCAGAAATCAGAACCCAGATGGCGCCATCATCCAACATAAGAAGAAAGATTGATGCATGTGAAACAGTAACTCAGGACATCATTAAAATAATTCTGGAAAGAATAAGTGGTGTTGATGGAGATTTTGATGCAGAGTGTGAAAGAACTCGTTTACGTGGACTCTTAAAGCATGATTACGCCCAGTCCATATACGGCTCCACCGCAGCATCAAGTAACAGCCAGCAATCCTCAACTTCGCAGCTAATCGCAAAACGGGCTGATGCAGCAGTAGAACTGGCAGCAAAAGAGGCTGAATATGAGGTTGCACTAGAAGAACAAAGACTACAAGAAAAGATGAAGGTTCTAGAAGAAGAACACAAGAAGCAAATGGCAGCACAAAATTCGGAGTTGGAGCGTTTGAGAGCACAGAAAGAAGTGAAAACAGCTCAAGCCAGGTTGAAAGCATATGACAGAGAGTTATCACAGGTGGGTGATGTACAGTCAATCAAGGATGAACAGGTGAGCCCAAACTCCACACCCAAACAGCCCACACCAGCGATCGCTTTCATTCCTGTGCAAACAGCTCCCCCTAGTATCACTCAGTTGGCACAAGCAGTGCAAGATAACATACAAATGAGCAGGCTTCCCACGCCAGAACCAACAATCTTTAGTGGTGACCCAATAAGCTTTATTGAATGGAAATCCACATTTATGTCTCTGATTGAACAAAAGAGTATCTCGGCAGCAGATAAACTGTATTATTTAAAAAGATATGTAAGTGGGCCAGCTCGCAAATGCCTAGAAGGAACTTTCTTCAGAAACGATGAAGAGGCGTACAAAGACGCTTGGGATAAACTAAACCAAAGATATGGTCAGCCATTCATGTTACAAAAAGCATTTCGAGAAAAGCTATCAAATTGGCCCAAAGTCCAGTCTAGAGATGCTGATGGATTGAGGACCTTTGCAGATTTTATTAATGCATGCATGCTCGCTATGCCACATGTGAAAGGATTACAAATACTTAATGACTGCGAAGAAAATCAAAAACTGCTGCACAAACTGCCTGACTGGATAAATACAAGATGGAACAGACAAGTTACAAAAACTTTGATGGAGAATGGTGAATTTCCAAGTTTCTGTGATTTTTCCTCCTTCCTTTCATTAGAAGCTGAAGTCGCCTGCAACCCAGTCACCTCCATCCATGCACTTCGTCGCACTGAAACAAACAGTGACAAGAGGAACACAAGAGAAATCAAAGGAACCAAGGCAAGTGTACTCAACACAAATACAACAGTACAACGGGACAAACGAACAGTAACAAAAACACCCAACGGCTCTCCATGCATGTTGTGTCAGGATACACACCAGCTCCACAAGTGCCCAGAGTTCTTAAAAATGACTCTAGAAAGCAGAAAGGAATATGTAAAGAGTAATAGACTTTGCTACGGTTGTCTGAAACAAGGACACAGTGCTAAAGACTGCAAACGCCGCCTCACCTGTGAAACCTGCACAAAGAAACACCCAACCTGTCTTCATGATGAAAACTACAGTAATGGTTTACAAGGAGAAACGTGTGTGAGTACAAACAAAACAACTCAAGGTAACTCACTTGAAACAGCAACAGCCATGTCACTTAATGTTGCCAGATCTGAACAGACAGTCAGCACTTCTATGATAGTTCCAGTATGGCTGTCAACTACCACTAATCCTCTCAAAGAAAAACTGGTTTATGCGTTATTAGACACTCAGAGCGATGCTGTCTTCGTTGATCAGGATGTTACACATGAACTGCAGGCAAATGTTTGCCCTGTAAAATTGAAACTGACTACTATGATGGGCAAAAATACAGTTGTAAGCAGTGGAAGAGTGTCTGATCTTTTAGTGAGGGGTTATAACTCAGCCACAATCATAAAACTTCCCACTGCATACTCAAAAGATTGCATACCTGCTAACAGAGAACACATACCCACACATGAAACAGCTAGACAATGGAGCCATTTGCTGCCAATTGCAGATGAGGTCCCTCCGCTTCTCAGTTGTGAAGTAAGTCTTCTCATAGGTTACACTTGTCCTAGAGCTCTTGCACCTAAACAAGTAATCTTAGGCAAAGATAATGAGCCCTATGCCATTCGCACTGATTTAGGATGGAGCATAGTTGGCAACTCGGCATCCTGCAATGAAAAGGATATGGCAAGCAGTCTCTGTCATCGAGTTACTGTTAAAGAAATCCCTCCCTTCACTCCTGCAGATGCAATACGAGCTTTGGAAAGAGATTTCAAAGAGATTGAGAAAAATGAAAAGACTGTGTCACAAGAAGATTTAATATTTCTTCAGAAGCTTGAACAAGGCATAACACAAACTGAAAAGGGACATTTTGAAATGCCATTACCGTTTAAAAGGAGACCACAAATGCCAGGCAACAGACTGCTTGCTGAAAGCAGACTAAATCAGCTCAAACGCAAATTCATGAGAGATGAAAGATACAAGAAGGATTACCTGAACTTCATGGATGACATCATCAAAAGAGGTGATGCAGAAGAGACTGATGATATTGGATCACCTGGTGAGACGTGGTACATACCGCACCATGGCATCTATCATCCAAAGAAACCTGACAAGCTACGCGTGGTTTTTGACTGCTCAGCAAAGCACAAAGGTACCTGCCTTAATGAACACTTACTAAATGGCCCAGACATGATTAACAGTCTAACAGGTGTTCTTGTGCGCTTCAGACAGCACCAAGTAGCTCTGATGTGCGACATAGAAAAAATGTTTCATCAGTTTCAGGTCAAAGAAACTGACCGCAATTACTTGCGCTTCTTATGGTGGAGAGATGGAGACATAAACAGCAAACCACACACATACAGGATGACAGTACACCTCTTCGGCGCTGTTTCATCACCCGGTTGTGCAAACTATGGACTCAAACATTTGGCTAAAGTGAACAGACTTGCATATCCTGTAGGCTCACAGTTCATAGCCAGAAACTTCTATGTAGATGATGGAGTTATCAGCGCAGAGACAGTTAAGGACGCTATTCAACTGGCAAGAGAAGCACGTGAATTATGTGCTAAAGGTGGACTAAGATTACACAAATTTGTATCCAACAACACTGAAGTTCTAAACAGTATTCCACCTTCAGAGCATGCAACAGATACAAAAACAAAGGACTTTACGTTTAATGAAACACAAACAGAAAGAGCACTTGGCATTCATTGGAATGTGGAGAAAGACTCCTTTACATTCAACATCATGCTACAAGATCACCCACCAACCAGGCGTGGCATCTTATCCACTGTCGCAGCAATATACGACCCCCTTGGATTTATAGCACCTTATATACTCAACGGTAAAGGAATCCTCCAAGAAATGTGCCGTCAAGGAACAAATTGGGATGACCCAATACCTGAAAAACTCAGGCCACGGTGGGAGTGCTGGAAAAGAGACCTAAAAAATTTGAAAAAATTCCAGATAAGTAGATGCTATGCTCCTGCAGATTTTGGAGAAGTTGTGAAAAGAGAATTACATCACTTTTCTGATGCAAGCACCACAGGATATGGACAATGTTCCTATCTCAGACTCACAAACAAAAATGAAGAAGTTCACTGTACCCTCATTATGGGCAAAGCTCGTGTCTCTCCCACAAAAGTCACAACAATCCCAAGGCTAGAACTCACTGCTGCCACAGTATCAGTCACTGTGAGCAACATGTTAAAAGAGGAACTACTCTACGACAACGTGAAAGAGTTCTTTTGGACAGACTCAAAGGTCACTCTAGGATACATAAATAATGAGGCGAGGCGCTTTCACACATTTGTTGCTAACAGGGTGCAGAAAATACGCAACCACACCACACCACAACAGTGGTTTCATGTGCCTACTAATGAAAATCCGGCAGACATGGCTTCCAGAGGCACATCAGTAGATGAACTGCTTACATCCAGTTGGTTCACTGGCCCTCAGTTTCTGTGGGAAAAAGAGATTCATCTTCCAAGAAGAGAAACCATTGAACTTCCAGTAGGAGACCCAGAGGTGAGAAAGGTGCAAACACTAAACACACAAGCTGTTAACCATGTAAGCCTCAGTGATCGCCTCACAAAGTTCTCATCCTGGTCCCGTGCAGTCAGCGCAGTGGCACGTCTCAGAAGATATCTGCTCAAAGACAAATCAAAGACACTCACTACTGTAACTGAAAGACAAGATGCAGAAATTGTGATCATCAAAGATTTACAAAGACAAACGTATCAAAATGAGATAGATACACTAAACAAAGGCAAACAACTCCCAAAGAACAACAAAATTTACAATTTGGATGTTTTCTTAGACAAAGACAATGTGCTCAAAGTAGGAGGAAGGCTACAACACTCATCTCTCCCCAGTTCTTTCAAACATCCAACAATCATTCCCAGAGAACATCACATCGCAAAACTGATAATCGCCCATTGTCATGAGAAGGTCAACCATCAAGGAAAAGGCTTCACAATGAATGAAATACGATCCAGTGGCTATTGGATTCCAAAGTTAAGCCAAATGGTTGCATCCTACATTCGACAATGTGTGTTTTGTCGCAAACAGAGAAGACCTGCAGAAGGACAAAAAATGAGAGACTTGCCCATGGAGAGAATCGAACACTCACCACCCTTCACATACTGTGGTATGGACGTTTTTGGACCGTTCATAACCAAACATGCACGTAAAGAGTATAAAAGGTATGGACTCCTTTTCACATGTTTCTACTCACGTGCAGTTCATGTTGAAATGTTAGAAGACCTATCAACCGACATCTTTATAAATGGACTCAGATGTTTTATCGCTTTAAGAGGCTCAGTCAGACAGATAAAATGTGATCATGGTACCAACTTTGTAGGTGCCAAACATGAACTGAATGCAACACAAAATGGAGTGGACACTGAGAAACTGACAAATTTCCTTGCAGAAAAACAATGTGATTTTGTCCTTAACACACCTCATGCTAGTCACGCAGGTGGAGTATGGGAACGACAGATACGGACTGTGAGAAATGTTCTCAGTGCTACATTGGCTCTCACGCCAGGTCGACTCACTGACTCTTCCCTCAGAACCTTCTTGTATGAAGCAGCTGCAATAGTAAACAGTCGTCCTCTAACAACAGACAATCTCAATGATCCAAGCAGTTTGGAACCACTGACTCCAAATCATCTTGTCACAATGAAAACCTCAACAGCTTTGCCTCCCCCTGGACAGTTTGTCAAAAGGGATTTGTATGCTCAAAAACGATGGCGTCAAATACAGTACTTACTTGAACAGTTTTGGAGCCGCTGGAAAAAGGAGTACCTGCAGAACATCATGATCAGACAAAGATGGCACACTCCTAAAAGGAACATGCAAATAGGAGACATAGTAATGGACAAAGATGACATGCAACCACGATCCCAGTGGAAACTTGGACGAATCCTGGAAACTGTAAAGGATGCAGATGGACTGATCAGAAAGGTCAAAATAGCTTTTGCAGATAGAAACCTGACCAAAAAGGGTCAACGTGTGAAAAAACTGTCTGTGGTAGAGCGCCCAGTTCATAAGTTAATTCTGCTGTTAGAAGAGAGTGATATGTGAATTCACAATGTTTAAGTGTGTGAAACATATTGCAGATTGCAGTTATAACATATTTGTTAGGCTATTGTTATTGTGTGTAAGTGTTTGTTTGTTTGTTTTTAATGAAATTATTTGTGTTTAATATGTTCTATTTCAAATAATTTGGTGGGAGTGTAAAGCCAACAGAGTAAATTTATCTCCTTTTGTAATTCTGTAAACAAACAGAAATTATATGCTTTTATTTTGACAACTTCCTGTAGGCGGAAGTTGTTACGTAGAGCTGTTTACGCAAACAGGTAAAAAAGACGACACAGAAAGAAAAGGTAGCTCAGCTAACAACAACGGAGAAAAGACGGAAAGTTTAAAAACCATCTCTGAATTAGCTTCAGTCGATAGAGGAACAAGGTTTGTAAATGTGTTTGTGTATTTAAGTAACTGGAAAGGTTTATGGAGATGTTTACAGACTTTAAAGGAGCAAAATGTACAGATGTAATGAGCTAAACAACGGCTATAACGTTTGAAGAGTGAATATTAATGTATAGTAATTGTTATTTATTTATTTATTTTTTTGCTTAGCTCTTACGTTGGTTGATGACAAGGACGGATTTAATAAACACCATTAACCACCAGTACTGGCCTACTCAATTCGACTGGATGCTNGGGAAAAAGAGATTCATCTTCCAAGAAGAGAAACCATTGAACTTCCAGTAGGAGACCCAGAGGTGAGAAAGGTGCAAACACTAAACACACAAGCTGTTAACCATGTAAGCCTCAGTGATCGCCTCACAAAGTTCTCATCCTGGTCCCGTGCAGTCAGCGCAGTGGCACGTCTCAGAAGATATCTGCTCAAAGACAAATCAAAGACACTCACTACTGTAACTGAAAGACAAGATGCAGAAATTGTGATCATCAAAGATTTACAAAGACAAACGTATCAAAATGAGATAGATACACTAAACAAAGGCAAACAACTCCCAAAGAACAACAAAATTTACAATTTGGATGTTTTCTTAGACAAAGACAATGTGCTCAAAGTAGGAGGAAGGCTACAACACTCATCTCTCCCCAGTTCTTTCAAACATCCAACAATCATTCCCAGAGAACATCACATCGCAAAACTGATAATCGCCCATTGTCATGAGAAGGTCAACCATCAAGGAAAAGGCTTCACAATGAATGAAATACGATCCAGTGGCTATTGGATTCCAAAGTTAAGCCAAATGGTTGCATCCTACATTCGACAATGTGTGTTTTGTCGCAAACAGAGAAGACCTGCAGAAGGACAAAAAATGAGAGACTTGCCCATGGAGAGAATCGAACACTCACCACCCTTCACATACTGTGGTATGGACGTTTTTGGACCGTTCATAACCAAACATGCACGTAAAGAGTATAAAAGGTATGGACTCCTTTTCACATGTTTCTACTCACGTGCAGTTCATGTTGAAATGTTAGAAGACCTATCAACCGACATCTTTATAAATGGACTCAGATGTTTTATCGCTTTAAGAGGCTCAGTCAGACAGATAAAATGTGATCATGGTACCAACTTTGTAGGTGCCAAACATGAACTGAATGCAACACAAAATGGAGTGGACACTGAGAAACTGACAAATTTCCTTGCAGAAAAACAATGTGATTTTGTCCTTAACACACCTCATGCTAGTCACGCAGGTGGAGTATGGGAACGACAGATACGGACTGTGAGAAATGTTCTCAGTGCTACATTGGCTCTCACGCCAGGTCGACTCACTGACTCTTCCCTCAGAACCTTCTTGTATGAAGCAGCTGCAATAGTAAACAGTCGTCCTCTAACAACAGACAATCTCAATGATCCAAGCAGTTTGGAACCACTGACTCCAAATCATCTTGTCACAATGAAAACCTCAACAGCTTTGCCTCCCCCTGGACAGTTTGTCAAAAGGGATTTGTATGCTCAAAAACGATGGCGTCAAATACAGTACTTACTTGAACAGTTTTGGAGCCGCTGGAAAAAGGAGTACCTGCAGAACATCATGATCAGACAAAGATGGCACACTCCTAAAAGGAACATGCAAATAGGAGACATAGTAATGGACAAAGATGACATGCAACCACGATCCCAGTGGAAACTTGGACGAATCCTGGAAACTGTAAAGGATGCAGATGGACTGATCAGAAAGGTCAAAATAGCTTTTGCAGATAGAAACCTGACCAAAAAGGGTCAACGTGTGAAAAAACTGTCTGTGGTAGAGCGCCCAGTTCATAAGTTAATTCTGCTGTTAGAAGAGAGTGATATGTGAATTCACAATGTTTAAGTGTGTGAAACATATTGCAGATTGCAGTTATAACATATTTGTTAGGCTATTGTTATTGTGTGTAAGTGTTTGTTTGTTTGTTTTTAATGAAATTATTTGTGTTTAATATGTTCTATTTCAAATAATTTGGTGGGAGTGTAAAGCCAACAGAGTAAATTTATCTCCTTTTGTAATTCTGTAAACAAACAGAAATTATATGCTTTTATTTTGACAACTTCCTGTAGGCGGAAGTTGTTACGTAGAGCTGTTTACGCAAACAGGTAAAAAAGACGACACAGAAAGAAAAGGTAGCTCAGCTAACAACAACGGAGAAAAGACGGAAAGTTTAAAAACCATCTCTGAATTAGCTTCAGTCGATAGAGGAACAAGGTTTGTAAATGTGTTTGTGTATTTAAGTAACTGGAAAGGTTTATGGAGATGTTTACAGACTTTAAAGGAGCAAAATGTACAGATGTAATGAGCTAAACAACGGCTATAACGTTTGAAGAGTGAATATTAATGTATAGTAATTGTTATTTATTTTTTTATTTTTTTGCTTAGCTCTTACGTTGGTTGATGACAAGGACGGATTTAATAAACACCATTAACCACCAGTACTGGCCTACTCAATTCGACTGGATGCTACAAAGCATTTTGAGGTAACTGTGAGTGTCTGACGTCTCTGTGGAGGAAATTTGTCCCAGTCCTCTTTACAGAACTTCACAATTCAGCCACACTGGAGGGATGTCCAACATGAACAGCCTGTTTAAGGTCAAAGGTCAGACATTCCCCTTCAGGATTGTCTGATAATCAGCAGAATTCCATCCATTACAGCAACTGATCTACATTCTGAAGCAGCAACTCAAACCCACCACCACCATGTCTGACTGTTGGGATGATGATGTTTTTATGATATACAGAGTTAGTTTGACTCCAGATGAAACCTCCGTGGACACTGAATATTTTCCCAAAAGGCTCAAGAATCATCAAAGTGCATTCTGGTAAAGGTGAGATGTGTTGTTTTTGGTCAGCTGAGGCTTTGCTTTTAGAATGCTCCTATAACACCACCCACCATGAATGCCGCAGTGCTTTAGATGTTCTGAGTTCTTTAGTGTTGATTTTATATGATGTGTCACTTAGATCGTTTAGCCTAGTTTGTGTTGCCTACTACTTCTGAAGTACTTTCTTAATTCTCCAGCTGTACCAGGCCTGGGTGTCGTTAGTGGACAGGAACTGAGCTTTATGAACTATTTTGTTAATCACAGTTTAACTTGTGATTTAAAAGGGCGGCAAATGCTTTTTCACATAGGGCCAGGTTGATTTGGATAACTTTTTCCCTTAATAAATTAAACCATCATTTGACAGCTGCACTTTATATTTACTCAGGTCTTCTCTGTCTGATATTGAAATTTGTTTGTTGATCTGAAACCTTAAAATGTGATTATTTTTAATTCAACTCCGTAAAAGGGGTCACTACTTTCTCACAGCGAGCTGAAAATGTCACCCAAGTCAACTATCAGTCAGATAATTTTCTGTTAATCATCTCATTTTATTTCCAGTTCCAGCGCTCATTAGAAAGTATCTTCTCCCTCTAATTGACCGGCCTGGTGCCATTAGGGTCATATCGCCTGTTCCATTTAGCAAAGAATAAAACTGAAGTCCACTTCAGAGAACGCCAGCAGATCGTTCTCCTATTAAACATTCACCAATAATCAATGATGCCGTCGTCAAACTCCGTATAGCTGGACAGATCAGCTGCAGGAGAAGTGACACGAAAATGAGCCTTGGAGTAAATGAGAGCATTATAAAGAGAAAATGAGACACTGGTGATTAATTAACTTCTCTCGCCTCCTCGTCCTGGAAGGCCAGGATAATTTTGTGACTTGATGCGAGCGCTGCGGTGGGGTGCGCGCTGGCTCAGTCTCATATGCTCCAGTCGAGGCATGAAAGATAGATCAAGAGGAAAGTCTGAGCAAGGAGAAACTACGTATTATATGAGCGTGTGGTTGATTGCTCCAGAACCAGAGGAGATTGAGGGGGAGGAATAGCTCTGGTGAACTTGCTAATACTTCTGATGTATTTCTTCCTCTCAAATGTGATGCATGCACCTCGGCTCTCCTTTGGACTCTTGATCTGTCAGTATGCTAACTTTTTTTTGTTATTATAGTCCTCCAGCTCTGAGCTGTAATCAGGTAAACCCAGCGGCGATGTAATCTCAGTCAGATGCTATTAACCACAAGCTACCTTACGTTTTTTCCTCTCTCTTTCTGTCTCTTTTTCCTCCTGGAGCCTCCAGGCAGTCTAATCTGCCTCCCTTATGGCTCACCGTCCTCTCCTTCCTTGTCTAGTTCCCCTCTGGCACACTCCATCACAGCATCGCCTGCATCAGGCAAAGAAGAGAAGTTGTGCTCTAATGTAAGCGTGTGCTAAGTGAAGCAACATGTTTACTGGATTTAGGTGCAAAACTGGGTAAATCTCAAGCAGCCTTTTGGTAGAACATTTGTCTAATTATCTACTAAGTTGGATATCAGTAAATAAGTAAATTTGTTTGGACTTCTAAGCTGGTTCTTAACCCATAAGCTTCAGGGATTTTGTGTTTTATGGCTTTTATTGTCATGAATTAGGGAAAATTGGTTTGGTTTATGCAACGGATGCAAATAATCTGCCTGTGCTTTCAAACAAACACGTGAACACACACACACACACACCTCCATCCTCTCCAACAGGCTGTTAGATCAGAAATGATAGCTCGTTGTAGAAATGTTTGCAGAGACGTTTGTTTGGTGGATGGATGATTCAGTGGGAGATCCTCTGTGGGGTGAAGTGAAACAGATAGTGAGGAGAACAGATTAGGGAGACTGCCCTGAACATTTCACAGGGAGGTGGAGCAGCATGACGCCCAGGTGATGCTCCAGAACACGGACATAAACACGCAGGATTGTCCAAGAAAATATATGAGCTGCAGGTCGTGTGAGGCACAGGGGGAGATGGTATTGAGTCAGTGTGTGAGCTGTAGGGCAGCAAAGTCTTCCTCTAGCGCTAAGTCAGCTACTGATCTCATTTTTCCTCAGATGGACTCCTAACACACTCCCATCAGGGGACAAATATATATTCCCTCCATCTCTTTTCCTCACACACGTGACCTTTTCTTCGTATTCGCCTCACACGCACTTATTCTCCTCATTTCGGTCCCCTGCTCTTCTTGTCTTCTCCCATCCTTCTATTCACTCCGTCTTTATTATCCTCCACCACCTTTATCCTTCTCACTTTCTCGCACAGGCAATTTTTTTCCCTCCAGTTTTAACTCTCTCCTTCATCCCAATCCCTTTATCCCGTATTATACACGGTACCACAAACCATTAACCTCTCTCCTCCGCCTTTGATCAGTCACAGCCAACAGGTGCTGTAAATTGTGTCCTCTGGCGAACCGGCTGCAGCTGAATCTCCCACATGCATTCATCCCCTGCCCTGCCTCCGTCCCTGCTCTTTCCCTTCTCCTTGACTCATCCCTCCAGCTCTTGCCCCAGTTTGTCAGTGAAGCAAAACTGGCTATGTCTCGGATCCCATCATTCATCTCCACCCCATCCTGTCACACTGGCGGCTCGGCTGGTCTCAGACAAATGGCATCACAGAAGATAATACAGCCACAGCGAGGAAAAAAGGCAAATAAATGGTTCCTGCTCCGTCGACCTAATGGTCCTGCTTCCCACTTGGCCAGGGGACAGCGCTCAGTTCTGGTGGACACAAACGACAGAACCTGCAAGCTTTCACTCTTTAACATGGACATGCAACAGAGATGCACACGCCATTTTTGTTTATTTTATTTTTTGGGTGAAAAATTTGTCGACACATCTTTTTTTAAAAATAGCGTTGGACTGAAATTGCACAATAATAAATCCACAAAATTACTTAGAAATCATTCAGACTCAAAGCCAGAAATGGCATGCAAAACACAAACCCAAATATTTATGAAGGCAGACGTCAATTTATCACAAAATCTTGGTTCTCGTGTTCAGCAAATCTCCAGGAAATTTCCCACAAGGTGCAGAAAGGAAACGCTATTAACTGCAGGATGTGTACGACTCCCTCATAAGACATTTCAATTCAGAGTCAGATTCGTGAGGCAACGATACATTTAACGCAGAACTATTTATTTTAAATCAACTGTTTGATGTGATGATGTCTGTTGAATTTCCTAGTATTAGTTCAGTGTGGATAATAATCTTCTGCTGCTAAGAGGATACCAGCCACATCTAAAAGACTGAAAGGTTTGCTATGTTTTTAACCACAAAAAATAATTAATTTAGTTCAAATGTAAAGACAGAGAACAGTGTGTGAAAGGTGGTGGAATCAAATTGGGTTGGGCAATATGTAACTTTTTTCCAATCGCCCATCATCATCAGTCCAAAAAAATAACAATATATTCCTGCAGGTGCCACAGGGGTGGCACTGGTCACCCTTGAAATCTGATTGGCCACCCTGCCTGGCCACCCCCACCAGAGCTGTCAGTCAGTTTGTTTGTATTATATCTGATAGTTTTGTGGAACGCTTTGCCAAAAACCACAAAAACAGATGTATTCAGTTTTCATAACCTTTGATGTATTGTTAGTAAAATGCATAAACTGTTGTAATTCTACTTTATTGTAATTTTTATGTTGAAAGCACATTCTGCATGTTCTCCCTGATTTTGAATCTGCTGCATAGTTCTTGCATGCTAAAGATCCATGTGTAAATAAAGTTATTAAAACTTTGGTCTGTTGTTCATTGCAATCCCAACCTGTAGAGCATTTAAATAAAATTAACCTTTTAGCGTGCCGCCCTTCTGCAGTCTTTGCCCCTGCCTGGCTGGCCGCCCCAAGAAGAAATATTCTAGACACGCCCCTGCTAAGCAGAGCTACTGATTTGCTAATTAAGGACACAAAAATCCAAAAAATGAAGGAACTAGTAGCAAGAAAAAAGCAAAGTCGCCCAATTGGGATTATTTTGTCTTTGAAACCAGATAAAAGGCAAACCACAGGATGTAACCAAAGTGATATGCCGCTTGTGCAGACGTATTGTGTCAGCAAAGGACTCAAACACGACCAATTTGCATGAGCGTTTAGGTATTCACCATCTGGCTGAGTATGCTACATTATCACTGGGTGCCACAGCTCTATCAACAAGCTCTGGAAGAGTTTGTTACCAGCAGAAAATTTAAAGTGCTTTTACTAAATATAAAAAGGACGGCCCCAGATGAGCACAGTGCACCTTGGCTGTGTCTAAATACCTGTCGAAGGAAATGTCGTTTCACACGGTGGAAGGAGTCCTTGTTGAGTTGTTGAAAACTTTCAATGAGCAACACGTGCTTCCTGGGTGGAAATATTTTTCAAAAACAGCAATACCAGAACTCATGGGCGTTTTTAGCCTATTTTTGAATTCTGAAGCAAAACTGAATTCCAGCACCCCTAAAAGTTGAGATTTTTACTCTATGTCATTTTTAAAATCAGTTAAATATATTAAAAACCATACAATATATGGTTGAAATGTTACATGTTAACAACAAAAATACAGCAAATCTCCCCCGCCTGAGAAATGGTTTCTTCCTTTCCCAGACTCGCTGCGCTGCAGGGAGCATGTGAGCCGGGTGCGTCTCACTCCCAGTCCGGTTCCAGATGTGCACACTGCACCCCAAAGCAGATCTGGTACCTAGGGTGACCAGATGTCCCGTTTTGTGCACGATTGTCCCGCATTTACCTTAATTTTCTTATGTCCCACAAACTAAGACACTGCATTGTTATCTTAATCCTTTAACACCAAGCGCATCCTCATCTACGCATCACACGATCCCATCATGCACCACGGTGCGCCATATTGGCAGTAAACAAATTATAAACAAGCCAAAACAGTTTTCCAGCTTTCAGAGACTCATGTTGTGCTCCTGGGTGTACAAACCACTGAGGTCAGGTTAAAGACAGAGCCTTTTATCACACTCCGAAAGACCCAGCACGGAGGGAAAGATGGATTTCTACAATCAAACAAGTTCAGAACTAATACGAAATACTATAAAACTAATTTATAGGGATAGAAAAAAAATTGCTTTTAAAGTAAAGGGCAGCGATTAAAAAACCCTTAAAAACCAATCATACCTGTAAAAGCAGCAGCCCAGTTGTTCTTGTGTGCCAAGATTCTGTAACACCTTTCATAATGTGTGACTGACCAGGAAACTCAGGCTGATTAGAAAAACAAGCCCTGAAAATTTAGATCATAAACCAATGAAGTGGTACCACTATAAAATACAGAAGTATGATCTACATTTTGACAGTTTCATGCTCTTTTATATAACTGACATTTAAATGTCTCAATTGCTTTTTCAAAGAGCTGCTGAGTAAAATGATTTAAAACCCAGCAGTACAGTGGAACAGTTTGCCACACGCAATAAACTGTTACCTGGTTCGATAGTATTTAACTTACTGGTAAAACAAAGCTGAAATTTAAAATATCAATGATGCTTTATACTTTATTTACATAATCCTCATAGAAGCTCCACAGGTGTCTGGGTGTGCTTCTGTCTGCTGTAGCACAGATGAGGCATCGTCCACACAACACGAGGCTAGTAGGCAAAATGTAGAGGATCTATGTATTCAGTCACCATGTGAGTGAGGACCAGTCTCTCTATTAGGCTTGGGCGGTATCCAGATGTTATTACCGTCAAACTTCCTCCACATTTCACCATGGTGTACAGTATTACCGTGACCAAGGTTGGACTGGGACCATAATTCGGCCTGGGTATTTTTGGTCATGGCACTTAAGCTGTTGGCTGAAGTGCTGTAACGCGTGGACACACCTGCAGCCGTACAGGCTCGCGTCACAACAGGAGGTGCTGATTAAAACGAGCCGCTCAGATTTCTGCGCAACCAGCCCGTCCTGGCCCAAAGTTACTATCGACTATAGAGCAGTCCAGCTCTGACTGTGCATTTTTTTCATGAAGGTATTGATACTGATACCTCTCTGGCTGTATACGGTATTACCACACTACCATCCAAGCCTACTCTGGTGTAGGAGGTGAGGCCAACAGGTCTATAATCCTTGTTGGATGTGGGAGTTTCTGTTTGGGTACAGAGAGACAGGATGTTTTCAGAATGTGGGTACTTTCTGAAGCTGCAGGCTCAGGTTTAGCAGAAATGTGAGGATCTCACACAGCTGCCTGGAGTAGGTCCTTACCACCCTATAGGGCTGATGACATCAGGTCCAGCTGCTTTCCTCTGGATCCGCTGTTTCCTGACCTTTGATGAATGTAATGTGATTGTAGCAGGAAGTTAGTAGCGAAATGTTGGAAGGAGGGTTTGGGCCACAGGTGACAAACCAGGTGAATCAGGACTGCGTGGTCTCTGTCACCATCAGGTATCAGTCCTCCCATATACTGACAGTGTTTACAGGCCTGTTTCCCCTCCTTGATCTTAATCTTAAATTCCTTCTCAAGTGATTTGACCCTTTTCCTGTCACCATTCCTGAAAGCCTTCTTTTAAAAAGGGGGGGGGGGCATATGCACCCTAAAAGGGTCTCACTTCCTATTATAGAACAACTCACAACCTGATTAAAGTACATTCCAGTTTCATTTTTTTATGATTTGCTTTTTAAATTATTCAGTTGAACCAAAATTCAAAAGCTATGTCAATTTAGGTAAATGTGTTATTATTAGTCAGTTGGGAGGAGTTTCAGTGACCGTAGGTTTTACTTACTTAAACGGATTTATGTCAGTATGCAGATCTTCTGCAGTGATGTGGGTAATAGATTGTGTAATAACCTTAAAACTTCACTGACGTGTTAAAGTCTTCATTGCTTTAGTTTAATGTGTTGTTTTTGCCTGTGTTAGTTGTAATAGCAACAACCGTTCTCCATCACATCTCAGCAGGTGACTGTTCGGATCCACCGCGGTGCTGCTGTGGAGACTTTTCTTTCCCAATTTTCCGTTCTATAAAATCCAAACCATTTACAGATTTTATGATGCGTTGTGTAGTGTATTAGCATAGATTGTTAGATGTATTTGTTCTATTAGCTCGCTGGCTGGAGCTGAGAAATTAAAACCATCAAAAGGGACGGCAGACCGTGGTGATAAAAGGAGGAGAGAAGGAAACTGGGCAGATTATATACTGATGGAACTAATGGTAAATGAATCACAGTCAGCCATTGAGACCATGTGTGAAGAGAAAAAGGAAAACAAGTCAAACTGATAGAGGAAAAAATACAACTGCCAAGCAAAATAACAAAAGCACAGAACCATAAAACCAAGATCAGCTCAACCAGCCAGAACACAAAACCCATAAACCATGAGACTCTCCCGTTATCATATATGTGTCCTGTATCAACAGAACACGTTTGAATTCTTTTTTTAAAAAAAGGTTGTTTTACTTAAATTCTTCCACCTTTGAACCAAACAGAAAACAGGCACTATTTCTGATGAAATAGGCAATCTCGTTTTTTATTTCCAACTGACCAGTTAGATGTTTATTTGTCTCCTGCATCCCGTCATCTGTTTGATCCTCCACCTCCTTTCACTAGCACAACTCCTTTGGCACATGAGTTTCTGCAAGAGTTAGGTGATCATAAGAGAATTATTGTTTCCAGCTATCAAGCCTCCATGTGTTTGTGGTGAAGTTGTTTTGCACCAATTAGCGTCTCATGCTGGCAGTTCGTGGTGTGCTTTAGATGTCAACAAAGATGGCTAAAGACTTCAGCACAGATGCTCATAGCATCAGTTATATCAGAGTATTTCTTCATTTAAAGGAGAGCGAGGATATGAACAAAATGTTTCGGCTCTTCTCTAGTTTCAGTACATTTTCACCAATGGATGCCACTTCGCTCATTTGAGAAACTGACACTCGGTCGTTATAGGTCAACAAACTGTCCAGTCACCGGTCAGTATTTCTTGACCACATCTGCCTTTTTTTTCCAAACCTTACAGCGACTTGCCAGATGGTTCTGTGTAACAAACAGTGTTGCCAGTAACGCGCTACTTTGTAACGCGTTACTCTAAAATTACGTCATTTTTCAATAACGAGTAATCTAACGCGTTACTATTTCCAATCCAGTAATCTGATTAAAGTTATTTTTTTCGAGCCACTGTGCGTTACTTTGCGTTACTATCTTTGTCCATTTCCTTAAAATATTTATTTTCTTCCTGCATCTCTGTGAGCGGCGTTGTGTCACGTTCCCAGCATGAGGTGGAGTCACGTTTTCAACAGGAGCACAGCTGAGGAGTCGCTCCAGCTGGAGGAGGAGTCACTGACCTGTGATAAAGTAGCCTATTTACCTGAATATCCGGGCATTATTTTTGTAAACTCCTCTGATACAACAGCTTTGTTTTATCTTCGGGGTCTAGACTTTATTAAGGAGTGTGAGACTGAGAACAAACGGAGAACGACCCGAGCAGCTGACCGTCTGTCTGACAGCCGAGCAGACTAGCAGCCTGAATGCAGCCGAAGCTCCAAAGCAGCGCCAGCAACTAAAGAGACGTTTTGATGGCGCATCCTTCAGACAAACGCAGCAGTCGGTAAACAAAGCAGCAGCAGAAACACGAGCTGATGTTAGCTCCTCGTGGTCCTAAAACCCTCCGGTTTTAAGGAACTAACGGGTGAGTCTAAAGAACAGCTGATGACAGGAGCTAGATTATTAATTTTAGTCATAGTTGTGAATTTTACTTTACTTTAAATTCAATTTTTTTTATTTGTTAAAATAATTAAATAAATCTTTCTAAAAGATGAGATTTAGTTGTCAAACAAAACTTTTTCCAAAAAGTATATTTAGAAAAGAGGGTCAGGTAGGGTTAGGGTTGACCTGGATTTCAGGGAAATACTGTAAAAACCAGCTGCATCAACACAAACAACTATGGAGGAGAGAGATGATCGTTTTCTATCTGGAATAAATACAGTCAGGATTTAGTTAGTGTCAGATAAAGATGAGAACATTAAGGTTTGTTCTAATGTTCATTCAAATGTTCTGATGTTAATAAAACATGTTAAAATGAATTTAATAGTTACAGTAATAAACAAGTTATTTTATAAAAGGTAGTTTTGCCATAAAAGTGTTAAATGTCAGGTCAAGAAAGACTCTTTAATTTATATTTCATAAAACCAAGTATTTTTTTCAGGAAATAGTTTGGAAGTTCAACTTTAATATCAGGAGATCCATTTTGTTGACTTGCTGTTAAAATTCACTTCTGTGTTTTAGTAAAACTGGAGGTTATTTTAATGTCGAGGCAGGGGAATGTCACTAATAAAGTAACTAAAAAAGTAACTAGTAATCTAACTTAGTTACTTTTAAAGTCAAGTAGTCTGTAAAGTAACTAAGTTACTTTTTAAGGGAGTAATCAGTAATCAGTAGTCGGATTACTTTTTCAAAGTAACTGTGGCAACACTGGTAACAAACCATCTGGGCTGCCGGTTTAATGGATGAATGCTGCTGTTTCCTGAGAACAAGGCTAAATCCAATCAAAAGTCACCCAAGATTTTTTTTTTTAATGAGTGGAATTGAAAACATTTACATTTATGAGGTTGTTTTAGTCAGCATTCAAGCATTTTTGTGCCATCATCATTGTGGGACTCAGACATGCTGCCACAGTAAACGCTGGCTGCTTTCTTCCTTTATGTCTGTCACTAACGCTGCCTGTCCTATTCTCCTTGATCATGGCCACTGTTGTCATCTTCTCTCCTGCAGCATCATGAGTCAGTGTGTGATGTTGGATAGCTGTTGACAGTGTGTCCTATGACTCACTTCGGGGTGGTACTTCTGTCCCAGAACATCCCAATGCTCCCCATCCCTCCATCCCTATCCCTCCTCATCGCTTTTCGCCTGCTTCTGTTTGCATTTCACAAATAAAAACCTGCAGTTAGCAACTGTTTGCATTTCTTGTATTTCTATTTCTGCATTTCTATAGAGTAAAACAATCAATAAATACCAGTTTAAGGGGAAAACAGCAAAGTATTGCCCAGTGAATTCCATCTTGAGATCACGTTGTCCTGCTGACTGAGTGAGAATAATGGACGCTTTGAAGAAAGACTGGTGAAAACAAGGATTCTTCCTAGTTGTTAACCATGGTTACCTACAAGGAAACATGTGCAGCCATCATTCCATTGCACCAAAAGAGCTTTACAGTCAAGAAAACTACTGCAACTACAAAAAGAACTTCAAGGAGAGATGATCATCTGTTGTGGTATTGGGGCATCACCACTGCAGAAGACTTTTGGAGGATTGCTTGGTGTCAAGAAGGGCAGCAAAGACGGACCTTCTCTCCAAGAAAGTTACCAGAAACTAACTGATGTTCAATAATCCTCCATGGATTGGACTGATTGGCATTTTCTCTGATGCATCTCTCTTCTAATTGATTATGGCATCATGAGAGGCATTATCTGGAGAAATAAGTGAGTGCCCCATCAGTCTTGTGTCATGCCAACAGTGAAGCATCCTGAGACCAGGTGTGGGGTTGTTTCTCATCAAAGGACATGGACAAAGTCAGACTTAAACACAAATAAATAAAGTAAGGTACCTAAACATCCTCCCAGAGGAACTCCTCACAACCATCTGACAAAAGTTTGGTGATGAACATAGAGTTGTTCAGCTTGATGGAGCACTGTGCCGTAAGGCTACAGGGAAAAAATGTTAAATTCATGTCCACGAAACTCTCCAGACATTTCTGCCATAAGATGAGTTGACAAAAAAATTTCACAAATTCTGACCAACTCCAAGCTTTGATTATGCAAAAATGAGCTTCCAATCAATCTAGATTTGGAGCAGAAGTTGATTGACAGCATGCCCATGTGAACTGCAGAAGAAGGACAATTATTGACATTTTGCATAAACATAATTTAATTGTCAAAAAGTCTTTGGAATGTTTGTAATTATACTTGAGATAGAAACATCTGACAATTTAAAAGGCAGTAAAACTTGGTCTCATTTTCAAAACTTTTTTGACTACTGCTCACAGTTGCAAAAGTCTAAAAGTTACATAATATCTTTCCCTTGTTAAACTGACACAGTTTTAATCATCAGAGATAGTTTGCCTAAACTGGATGTCTTTGTAAATTATAGTCAAAAACAGGCAAATGTTTTCTTTAGTCTCAGGTTTCTGCTGTGATTTAAGGTCTTTTGAAGCCGGACACCTTGGCTTGTTTTATGTAAATACCACACTTAAACACTCCTCCTTTAAAGATCCTCAGCTCTCATAAACCTTGACAGACCCCCGGGCCTCGCCGCTGCCTATAAAACACCGACTGCTTTATGGATGCCGTACCTGCATCCTTCCACCCATAAACACTTTCCTTTGACCTTCTGGGAGCAAGCATTTAAAGACAGAAGAGGAAATAGATTGTATCGCCGCAAACAAATTTTATTGGTGATGTCCATGCTCATGTCAGAAAATTATTTCTTTCAGTTGAATTTTTTTGTTGTTGTTTGTTTTCCAACTGAGGCACATAAAGATTAAACATGAACTGTTAACCATGTAGTGTGGGAGCATATAAAGGCATTTTCAAAGTGCAGCTTTTCTACAGAGAAAGGGTGAAAATCTGTGATGGGTCAAGGTTCACAGAACTTTCATAACTGTCACGCAAAATGTCTGAGATCACATAACAATTATCAGGAGGTTACATAAAAACCCTCAAAAGCTTTATAAACCATCGTCAGTGGTTAGAAATGATAATGATTCTCTGTGAAAGCAGTTCTTGCAAACTCAGGCAACAATTCTTAGCTGAGACAAACTCAGCTCTAATTTATCAGTTTTGATCATGAATCCAAGGTTTAATGGTCAACTGTCATAATTATTTAAGCTGGATGAAGGAATATAATGACATCAAATCCAATTCAGTATGATCGCCACAGCTAATTGATCTAAGCAAACGGAAGAAATGTTTATAACTCGGTCAGTTTTACAAATTTTAAGCAAAAAATAGATGTCATTCACAACACATACAACACAAGATCTTTCTGTATCACATAAAGATTTTACTCCGTTATAACACCACCCTTTCCCAACATGAGATCATCCTAGTTTTAAACTGTAGCATAAAAGGCAGCAGGTAATATGTACTGTGTTCCTACAAGGAGCTTTCCAGTGGCTGTGGATGCACCAGTAATCTCCTGTGTCATTTCCCAGCAGGGACGTCTGTCCTCAGGCTTCCTGTATCCTCGCCCCTCCTTGGTCCTGTTCTGAATGCAGACAGACATCATGCCATCCACTCTGTGCAGCTGTCATTGCAGAGCCAAAGTTCTTTTAATCACGATGCTGCCCCACTCTGCCATGATTTAGCTCCTCTCTACATCCATAGGCATCCACTCCAGCCAATTGCATTAAAGAGATAAATAACCAGACCAATAAAAGTGTTGTGCGTGCGTTGAACGAGCTCTGGAATGCTCGTCGTCCATTTGGAGCAGCGAGCAGTGGCGTTGGGGGGTGCGCTGGGGGAGGGGTGGGGCTTTTAGTGGAAGGTTTTTTAGGGGTGATATTGTGATTGGTGGTGGAGGTGATGCCATGTCATCCATCTTAGCGAGCCACTTCATTTGGCTAATGGAAGGGCTGGCCCGCTCGCTGCTACCTGATTGTGTATTTGTGTGTTTCTGTGTGTGTCTGTCCTTCCACTGGTGGCAGCATCCAAGGCTAAAGTGGTTATGAAGACTAAAGTGATTTTATTAGACAGGAACCCTGCGCATTGCTGCATATTGGCATAAATGCGTGTGTAACAGTGTGTCCACGTGAACGTGGTGTCCCAGTTTGTTCTACAGGGTGCAGTAATGACTCTGTTGTAGGTGAGGGGAGTCAGAGCACAGCGTCTTCTTTTCATGGTTAAACTGTAAAGTTTTTTTTTTCAGTGACTTGCAAAAACGCGAGTTGCAGGCAGGACTTTCACAGCACTTTAGGATAATGTCAGGTGATGACTTTGATTTGTCACCGAGGTAAAATAGTGTGTCGCTTCAAATGTTGTTCTGTTTGAATTTACAACCCTGTCTGGCCCTCTCTTTCACTGTCACTCTTTCTCTCCCTTTATCTGTCATTTCACCTCTCTTCTCTTTGTTGGATTTTTCACCTGAAGCCAACATGAGCGGCTGTCTGAACATGTGCTGTCTTTATGAGAGGGAGTGTTCTGTTTTATTTTCCTCCCATATGTTTTCCCAGTCAGCAATCGGTTTAAAACATTTTTTTATATTTCTCAGATGTCCTAAGAATCCCGCCTTTGACTTGTTTTGTAACCATCTCTCAAGGAGCTCTTTATTTGTCCTCTTTGTTTTCTTACTTTGACTTTTCAGAGGCCTGCAGATGCACTCCACCTTCTGATTCTGGCTTTTAGCGTGTTCATATTAAAAGCGAAGCGTTGGCATCGCATGAATGCTGCATATTTTCCACAAGAGAAGTTAACCATAATATTAAAGAAAGAAGCTAAAAGGAGCACGGTCGCCAAAGCCATAAAGCAGACTTTATGGGGTGGTGAAATATTCCAAGATTTTTCAACCCAGGTTATATTTGCTTTTGTGTTTGGTTGTAAAAATATTGATGGGCACAAAAATATATGTAGATTGTCAGCTGGTGAAACATTTTTTGGGGGGGATGGTGGATGAGTGATGGCATTCTGACTACTCACAGTGAGGAGAAGACCTCACCAGACCTGGTGTCAAGAAGGACGGCAAAGAAGCCACTTCTCTAAGAAAACCATCAGGGAGAGATGTCCTGCTAAAGGTCCATGTACTAAAATGATGAGGAGTGTAAAATCTGATGAATACCCCTTCTGGTTGTTTATGGAATTTGTAAAAAAGATTGTCTGAAGAAGAATTAATGAGCACCACTATCAGTCCTCCTGAAAACATTCATGTTTGAGGTTGTTTCTTAGCCAAGGGAGTGGGCTCTGTCACAGTTTAGCCTCAAAGCCACAAATAAAGTATGGTACCTTAGAATCCTCCAGGCGGGACTCCTCCCAACCAACCAAGGCCAGTCTGGGGAGGATCAATTACTTTTCCAGTATGGTGGAGCACTGTGTCATAAAGTTTAAGTCACTTGGGACTGTGTCCAAGAAACTCCCTTAATCCCATTAAAAACTCAAGGTCAAAGCTCAAGAGGCTTGTAGACAAACAAGACCCCAGAAATTCTGACAACCTCCACACATTCATCATGAGGAATGGTCAGGATTTGGACCAGGAGCTGAATAACGACATGCCAGGGTGAACTGCAGGGGTCTTAAAAGCAAGGAGCAACACTGCAAATATTGACTTTTTGCAAAAATGTATTGTAATTTTCAACAAAAGCCTTTTGATTTTATGAAACGATTGGATTCATCAGAATGCCACAGGATCATCTGACAAAAAGACCTAAAAACACCAAAGCAGCAAACTTTGTGAAACCTAAAAGTTCTCAGAAGGTTCGGTCATGGCTGTAAGTTTAACTGAAGAGTTACTCTATAGTTGTATATTTAATTTAAATAATGAGCACAGTGTGAAATGGTCATGATATTTTTTTTTACTCCAGAAAGAGGTTAAGGAGGAAATTAGTTCATAGTTCAGCGATTTTCATTAAAACATACTTGTGAATCTTACAAGGGCAAAAGTCTGCTTTAGTGCATTAATCATTTTCTGATTTGAACCATTTAAAGGGATTTTCTGTTTTCACAAAAATGGTTTCAGTAATTGAACCTGAAGTTTTAGGTCAGATACGAGAAGCGACTGTCCTTTACAAGTCATTGATCGTGGAATTAACTTCAGAAATATTTAATCAATTGTTGATCATTAATCCTGATTATCAAAACCCTCAGAAAAGACTGATCAAGTGAAGCACCTGGTGTCTGGTTACAGTCAAGCATGTAAGGCGTCAGGCCATTTCCCATTAATATTGACTCTTTCAGTGTTACTTTCTGCAGCTGATACTCAGCTCTGAATGGTAATCAAGGCTCCCTGTTGTTCATTCGCTGTTCATAACAGCCGTTAATTAAATTTCTGTTTATTGCTCAGATCTGAAGACAAAGCAGTGTGACTGTTTCAGACACGTCACGTTTCCTTCAAATTGCAGGAAGATTGAAAGATACAGAAAACCTCGCAACAGTTCAGATTTTGACAGAAATATCTTAAATTAAAATAAGTTGTTTTGCCGTCAGATTTGTGCAGACATGCTTTTGATTAATAGGACATTAAAGGATTGTTGTCAGGGGTTTTATTGTCTGATTCGGGCTGCAGGTAGACATGTGAGGTTTGTACTTTGAGGCTTTTGGGACATTTTGGAGTGCTTAAGATTTTTTCCAACAATAAGGGAGGATTTGTTATCAAATAAAGCAAGAAGCTTTTTGACCACAGACTATAATTGGCTTATGTAACAATTCCCAAGTGCTTTTTGGATTAAACAGCTAAGGACAGTTGACTCACAGTGATGCATTAACATGTTAATCTGCATCATTCAGCCTCAGACTCTACAGTGTGCTTTTAGAGCTTTGTTTATACATGATATGCTCCTATCCCTTGTTAAGTGTGCCTTTGCATTTCAAAGTGCAGTGATGTTTGGCTTGTGCGCACTGCGCACTGTTCACTGCGGTGGCCTTTAACGCCTGTCCCTGGTGCAGATCGATTTTGTGCCTAGCCAGCAGCTCACTGCTAACCTTGAGGTAAGCTGGCGTAATGAGATCGCATCTGACGGCATTGACTCACACCTGACAGCGCTGACACTCTCCTCGCGGCCAGGGAGTGACACAGATGGGCAGAGAGGGAAAGGGAAGCTCGTCCGTGGTATACTGCACTGTTAAAAGCTTTGATTTGTCTTCCTTTAGTTTCAGTATGATATACATTTCTATCTGGCAAATAAAGTAGGTTACAGCAGTTTCAAATCAGTTACTCTTCTGTATTTTTGAAAACTTCTGCAGCTTCACCTTCTTGGAGTTCAGCAAATTGACTGACTGTCAAATACATTAGAGAAATTTCTGTTAACTCATTCTGTTACAGGAGGAAATAAGACAGCGTCCTGTACCTGATTATTCTCGAATGGTATTTTAAAATGACACAAGTGGACGAATTGCAGAAACCTATTCATTTTCTTCTGTCTATCGAAGGTTGAATTGTGGAGGCAACAAGACCAGGAGGGAAACCCAGAAATCACTCTCCCCAGCAGCACTCTACAGTTCATTCCCTAGGGCATTCCCAGACCAGAGTTCTGGATCTTTCCCAAACTGGACACAACTGGAAACCCTCCAAATGAAGGCAGACAGGAGGCATCCTTGTAAGATGCTCAGACCACCTCAGCTGACTCATTTTGATGCAAAGTAGGAAGAAGTAGTGGCTCCCTAGAACGTCAGCTTTTTGTTAAATCTGGGTCTGGTTATGCTGAAGAGGAGGTGCATTTTAGCAGCTTGTGCCCTGGATCTTGTTCTCTTTCATGATTCAGATCTTGTGACAGGTGAGGGTTGGAATGTTAACGGACCAGTAAACTGAGAGCTTGACCTCTCAGTTTCTTCTTTACCACAACAGACCAGAGCAACTGGTTCACTGGGAACCAGCTCAACTTGGTGCAGAGAATGTTGACGCAACTCTTGCTTTGATTGTAAAGGGACAGGATAGCCTTCACAAGAGGTGGCTCTGGACCCCCAAACTCCCACAGCACACCCCAGAAAATGCCCTGGAGGACATGGTTGTAGCTCTTCTCTGAATCTAATAAAACCAATGTCAGCACCCACTCAGCAACTTTGCAAGGATAAAGATCTTGTATATATCTTAAATCTTGTTCTTCTATTCTTCTTCTTTCCTGATCTGAGTAGGGGTTGCACCCAATTTCGTTGTACTTGCTACAATGACAATAAAGTGATTCTGATTCTCTGATCCACTATTCCACGACCTGGAAGAAAGCGTCACTTATCGCCCTGAATTCAAAGTGAATCAAGAACCTTTTGATATAATTGCATGAAGCTGTTATGGCTTCACCATACAGATAGTCTGCTTTGTATGGAATCGAGTTTACAATCGAGTCAAAAAATGCAGTTCCAGATATTTTCCTACTGATTTCTCTTTAATAAGTGGTTGATTCGGTCACTATTTTCCCAGCAGATTGTGTTTGAGTATTTGTTTCATATTGTTTCTCTATGAGAATAATAATCTGCCCACTATCGTTGATTTATGGACTGCATATGAGCACAGTTGTTAGCACTGGTGCCTTGCAGCAAGAAGGTCGCAGATTCAACTCCTGACTGTGGCCTTTTTGTGCAGAGTTATGCATGTTCTCATGCATGCATAAGTTTCCTCCACGTACTCCGGTTTCCTCCCACAGACCAAAACATGCCCTTTAGGTTCACTGGTGTTGCTAAATTGTCCCCGTGTGAGTGAGTTTGTGAAAGGTTTTATGTCTTGTTTGTCTCTGTGTGTCCCTGTGGTGGTCTGGTGACCTGTCCAGGGTGTCCCCCACCTCTCACATGGCGACTAGACACCATCTCCCTGTGACCCTCCCTGGAATAAGCTGTTAGGAAAATCAATCAATGAAAATCCCTGATTTAGCTTTTTGTGAATGTTCTCTTCATGGATTTTCTCACAGTTCTAATTTTTTTGCCTTTTTTTGACATGTTGATTCTAATTTGTATCATTTATCACTCAGCAAGACCTTCTATTTAAACTTTTCCTTTAGATGTATGCTGGTAATTCCAACAACATTAGACACACAGTAAAAGCTGGGAAAATAACATTGATCCATCATATGAAATGAGCCTCCTTTGTTCAATAAAAGCGTGACTAAGTCATGAAATGGATGTTACTCTAAGTCACATCAAGGTCTAGTTTGCTAAATGGAAAATAAATGAGAAAATGTGAGTTGTGTGATGTGTACAGGGGTGTTTTTCTAACCTCGGCAGGGCTTTAAAATTCCTCCCAAGCCTGGTATTTCTAAAGAAAGATTAGCCAAAGACACGGCATGATTTTGGAGGAAGTGTTGAATTGGATTTCAATTCCAGTGTACCTAGGTACAGATGTAGACTAGTAAGCCAGTGGGACCCCGATCGATAGGAATCTAACAGCTTTAACTCGTGTGCAGCTCAGAAGCATCCTCTGCAGGTCTCCTCTTTATCTCAACCACGTTCACAGATTCTTCCTCTTTCTGCTGTCGATTCTGACCTTGACATATTTTTGTCCACCTGGTACGCTGCTTTGCTGATGCCAAACTTTCACTCGGCTGAAATGGTGTCTGTGCTGCAGCTAGCCTACAGACCGAGTCCTGCTGGGCTGGATGAACACATGGAAAATGAGATCACTGACCTACAGCAAACGTTAGACTTCAGTGAGCCTGAGCAGTTAGGTGAAGGCTGGTGTAAGGATTGGGAGTTTAATAAACTACTGCTGGCCGTAAGCTTATTGTTTTACTTCTTCCCTGGCAATCTCATGTTGATATTTGTGCGTGTGTGTGTATGTGTGTGTGTAGGTGTGTGTGTTTGATGGTACTGAGGCTGCAGCTCTTGTTGGGGGGTAGCTGTGCTAAGCTGAAATGTTGTTATTGATTACACACAAAGGTTGTGATGGAAAAACAACAAAGTGGGCCATACTCCAGGTGTGTGTGTGTGTGTGTGTGTGTGTGTGTGTGTGTGTGTGTGTGTGTGTGTGTGTGTGTGTGTGTGTGTGTGTGTGTCAGCCTCTTGCTAATCCATTAGGGGGGAAATTAAGCTAGGGAAAAGAAAAATAAATAATTTAAACTGAGAGAGAAAACAACAAAATGATTGCAATCCTGAGGGAGTTCGAATGTTTTTGAACTACAACAGAAAACAGTAAAGGGTGTGTGAACACACTGCGCTTCATCCGAGCGACTCATCAAGAGAAAATGCTTACAGTTCATCTTCAGGGGTTGACCACAGGTCACAAGCTCACAACTTCTATGAATCATACGCTCCTAAAAATGGTCAGCTTCAAAGCCTGTTGTGATTATTTGTGTCTTAACTATTGCAAGAGCTTGGGATGCTTTTCCTCTATTCTTCTGGTTACCACGGTGATGGTTTCTGACTAGTAGATTAGCTGTGTAGCGCAAATTTTAAACTATTACAATAGAAACATGAACACCTAGTAACAAGCTGTTCAAGTAACTTTCTCACCACATCTGTTTAGGAATAATTATGTCAAAATGTTGACTCTATATAATCATGTTAAAAATAAATATTTAGAATCAAAGTCTGAATATATAAACCAACATCTAAATGTTGCAATCAGAATAAAATGTGGTGGTTTTAAACTAAATATTTAATTAAAAACATAAAAAGGTGATGAGGAAATCCCCTATACGTATATTCTCTCAGAGTCACTTTAACAACGATGATGATGATGATGATGATGATGATGATGATGATGAAGATGATGATGATAAGGTGAAACAGACACAATATTACCATAAAAAAAGATTCTGAGATTTCTCTTAACCCCACTTTTATTTTGGTAAGCTCTCTCTCTTTTATACCAATCTATGTTGGTTAACTATTTAGCATAAAACTTTCACATTTATATCTAGACTTCAAAATTAATTGCCATTTCATAGATTTTAAATTGGTTTTACATTTTAACGCTTAAACTTTACATGTTTAGGTTGAATTCAAATATTTAGATTTACATATTTAGTTTTGATACTATATTTTTAAATATAATTCTAAATATTTAGGTGTGATTTTAAATATTAAAGCTAAAATTGCTTTTTTAAAATGTTTTGAATATTATACTGTATATATTCAAATCTGACTGTAAAATTATAGTGTTTTTAAATATTTAGATTTAATTCTAAATATCTAGAGTTGCTTAGGGCTGCATGGTGGCCCAGTTGTTGTTGCCTCACAGCACGGAGGTCGTGGGTTCGCTTCCTCGGCTCAGCGGCCTCTCTGCGTGGAGTTTGCATCTTCTCTCCATGCATGTGTGGATTCTCTCTGGGTATCAGACTGATAAATGGTCTGATAAATTGTCCCTAAGTGTGACTGGGTGTGTGACTGGTTGTCTGTCTCGTTCGTCTCTGTGTGGCTCTGCGATAGACTGGCGACCCATTCAGGGTGTCCCCCGCCTCTCGCCCCTTGACCACTGGAGATAGGCACCAGCTCTCCCACGACCCTCTGTGGAGGATGAAGCAGGTATAGAAAATGGGTGGATGCTTTTAAATATTGAAATTAAATTTTATATTCGATTTTTTTCTAAATGTTTTGAATATATTTTATATATTTAAATGTGAAACTACACATGTAGATTTATTCTAAATATGTAGATTTAACTTTAAATATTAAAGTTAAACCTTGTGTTTGATTTTCTTTTTACAAATATTTAGTTTTAAATATATATTTAGATTCAAATCTTAATATTTAGATTGGATTCCAAATAATTAGGTTTAACTTCATGTAATAAATTTAACTAAATATAAATATAAACCTTATCTGATTAGTTTTGCATCCAACTAATAAGGTTTGAATTTATATATCGAGATATTCTAAATTATTATTTTACCATTTCAATTTGCTGCTAAATGTTGTAAGAAATAGATTTGAACTAAAAGCAGCCTGAGTGTATTTATGATTCAGCCACGGTCCCATCAATCTGTTTTGTTTGGTCTTTTTTTCTCCAGTTACTTTTTTTAATCCCATTAGCTACAAAAATGTCAGATTTTCAGGCAGCCAAAGGTCAGATCCGCTATTTAAAGTTTGTAGATTTAATTTTGAATCAATTAAACAGCTCTTTTACTTTCAATGTTGATCAAATCCATTTTTTGCCTGATCTGTGTGATATTTAATCACATTTTTATGGAGTATTAATCACTTCAACTAGATTCTCCTTAATTACACAAACACATTTCTCTAGATAATGAATGAGGCCTGCAGAATTTAACTTTTTGTTCTGTAAAAGAAAAAACTATCTTCATAATAATAATAATAATAAGTCTGAGTAATTATTGTTTTGGAGTGGATTTGTTTTTATCACCTAACTACGGGGTCAGAATATTCATCACTGAAATTAAAACCAGTTTCATGTTATTTTCAGATTCTTTCTTTCACGTGTGAAAAAACACACACACACACACACACACAAGCACCGGTACACACCCGTTCTTTGTGTCTTTCTGTCACAGAGACCACACACACACAGACACACACACACACACACACACCTGTTTTCTCCCACCTCTCTGCCGGAGTGTGAGTCTCTTTATGAGAAGTCTGCCTGTCGCCCAACTGTGAGCCCCTTTTAATTAGAGCCCTGCTGTTAAGCACAGACCAACTCCAGTGGTCCAATCCACTCCTCATCACCTCATTCCTCCAGCCTACACACACACACACACACACACACGCACGCACGCAACACAGAGCTCCTCTTCCCAACTGTCTTTGTGGCTCATTAAAAAAAATTGCAAAAGATCTAAACAAGGAAGCAAATACAGGAAGCTGGAAAGTTCTGATTATTAATAATCTGACTTTTTTGTCTATGTAAGTCATTTGAGAGGATTTCCTGAACATTGCGAAACAAAAACCTGCCATAATATGTGTAAAGCTGACAAACGGCTCTGAAATGACGCTTGAGGGTTATCAGGGAGGTGATAAGAGAGAATAACAACACACACACACACACACACACATCCACTGTACAACCGTTGTGAAAATGTTTGTGGAACTCAGGTTATTCCAGCTGAATCCACATTCCTTCATTTCCCTTTTCCTAGTGAGGACGACATTTGTTTCTCCTTAGCTGAAGGAGCTATTGTGTTGGGTGGCCTCCTCTCTGAGCTGCTTCCACAATCAGGGATAAGTTGATTAGAAACAAAGAAAGGTGGGTTGACATTGTGTCGAATCAGCTCTGGTATTTGGAGCTAAAGTTCCAAAAGCCACTGCAGCATGTTTGTGTGTGTGTCACCTAGTGTTTTGCAGGGAATGGGATTTAAACCCTCACAGCAAACACACGATGCATGCAAACCTCAGCGGGCTGCTAATCGTTCGAGCCGACTGAGGTCTGGACACGTGGAGGCGGTTTGGAGGAACCCTGAGAACTTCTCCCATCTGTGACGGCTTGTCCTCAGCTTGATGCAGAACGACAGGTTGTTTAGGACCGTGGGGATCGAAGGGTGGAAGAGAAGGAGGAGGGAAGAAAAAGCTTGCAGCTGTTGTTTTGTGCAGTTTGCTGTGGTCAGCTGTGGTTTGGGAGAAATCGCAGTGCGTGCCACAGCCCCTGTTGCTTTAGACTGAAAGACACACAGATTCAAATATAGATATGTAGATTCCTGAACAGCTTGTTTTGGTAAATGTTGCTTCTGTGTCAACCCTTCGTCTTCCTGGAGCTGCTAACAACTCCTATAAGGCTGCCTTCAGTTCGCAGGGCGAGAGATTTTAGTGTGATTGTTTTTAAAGATTTTTATTTATTTTTTTGCTATTTCTGCCAAAATGCACATTGCAGAAAGCAAAGAAAAACGGAAGGGGGGTTGAAACTGAAGTTATTTTGCTGAAGGACATTTGCAGAGGCAGCTTTTAACACCATCACCCCTTCCTTCCTTCCCCTCCCCTCCCCTCCATCCCCTCTCAAGCACACTTCTCCCTTTTCTGCTCTTTAAATATTGAGGATCGTTGCAAGTTCCTCTGCCCTCTTCCTTTTGAAGCTGCTGGCCTCCCTACAGCTCAATGCAGAAATGCGCTTGGATGAGCTGAAAGATTCAACACCAACAATTCCCCTCATGCAGGACCTTTTTGCTCCCTGCACACACACACACACATACACACCCCAACCCAGGCCTCCTTAAACTGGTCTGAGCCTCGCTGGTTCTCAAGCCGCACCTCTTCCCTGACTCTCTGTTCTCTGACTGTAGGCCAAGCTCTCCCTCTGGGCTGGCTTTAGCTGCTCATTTCCACACTAGCAGGGGGCTCCTCCCTGTGGGCTCCACTTTCTAACCTACAACAACATGCAAACACCCACTGGGGTCGCCAACCATCCCTAAAGCAAGGAATTCTCTCATATTTCAAACGGGAAAGGATTCCAGATTAAACTCCTTCTCACTCTACGTTTTGCTTCAATCCAAACATTCTGCCATGGATGGGACACTTGTAAATGAGATTGTTAGTCTCAAATCTTAAAACTCAATAAGAAGTGATTCCCATCGAGTTTAGGATATGTTCAGGCAAAGGGGCAGTCAGTAAAGTCTCAGCACTTTGCATTCTGGGTATTTAAGGGCTAGATCAGTGGCAGTGTTAGTAAAATAGAAGCTGCTAAACTAGGTTGTCAGAGTTTAAAGGTGAAGGGTGTTTTAACACAATCGGCTTAGCAGATGAGAATAAATAATATTGTATTCTTTATCATTTCAATATTTTAAAGTTTTATATACTTTTTGATATTTTTATAAACTCTCTGGACATAAGCTTGAGTGATCAGATACTTAAAACAGCAGATCGGATGTGGACCTGAGGTAAATGAGGGGTTAACGATTCAGGCTGCATTGGGATGTATGTAAGTAAGTAAGTAAGTAAAGTTTATTTATATAGCACCTTTCACAGAAAAAAATCATTTAACATTTAAACATTTAAAAGCAGTTTTAAATAATTGGGTCTTCAGCTGATTTTTAAAGGAGTCCAGACTGTCTATACAGCGTAAAACTAAACTATGTAAAAGAACTACAAAAATGGAGGCTAGAAGAGGAAGTCGAAGGAGGAATAGTGGCTCTGTTCTAATACTCGCACTTCCACCCTTGTGCTCCTCAATTGCGTATTGCTGCGAAGATGCGTGAGGGTGTCCCGATTCTCTAGAGTAGAGAATCTGGTCCTTGGCCCCGCCCCCTTTTCCACCCTCGCTATGCACTCCGCTGTATGGGTATTACCCATAATCCATTGCTGCATTAAAATCTCGTGAAAAGGTATTTTCCTCAAAATGATTGCTTGTTGCTGTTTCAAAATCACTTTTAGCAGCAAAACAGCGACCGGCTGCGCCATTTTGAGGTCGCGGAGACACGTCATCAGGCTGCAGGTCGATGATGCAATAATCACTCTCCCAATGCTGCAATTAATTGCGCACTTGTTTACTACGCACTCGAACCCTTACACACACTTCTACCAAGTGCACTTCGTGGAGGCTGCAGTGTGAATATTGAGACAGGGCCATTCTCTCTTACAGGCTGCTCAATGTTGTAAGGCTCAAGCAGAGCCTGTGTGCCACCAGAATGGGCGGGGCTAAGCCTTAAATCACACCTCTCCCCCAGCGTTGACCAATTGTAGCAGATGCTGTTGTATATTTTACTGTCTAAACGTAATGTAATGTTTAGAACGAGGTCCATGTTCTAGAAAATTAACAGCAGGGACGCTGACTGGCATGAACTGGACACCTCGCATGACCGAATCCATAATTTGTACCAAAATAATCCACTCTGATGAGGCTCTGATGTCTAAGGCTGAATTTGTTTACACACACTGGACTTTAAGAACTGGACAAATGCCTAAATAAACAGTGAACAGGTTACAGTACACAAGCACTATGCTTATACACACAGTTTCCCCCAATGCACTACATTCCATAATGTCACCAATACTTTCTCTATTAAACAACACTAGAGGATTGACAGCTGGGAGATTTAATTGAACATCATAATTTCAGTTTAACATTTGGATAATATACAATGTGGATGTGTCTCGATTTTCTCATAAATTATTTTAAGAACTGTTTTTACCAGCAGAGTTTGACAACAATATCTTATATTCTAATTCCTACCACAGTTCACTAGTTTCGTGCCATGAAAAATCCTAGAAGGTCATTTCATTCTCATTGTTTTTCTTCATGATTATTCAGTTAGCAGGTCTTAATGCTCAATTCTGATTTTTGTTTTTGCTGTGGTCTGATTCATTTGTGTGTTTGTCCACATTGTAATTTAAATGTGACTCCAGTGGGAGCATTCTACAGCCTTAAGTGACCTGCACACACACACACACACACACAGAAAGACACACGCTGCATGCTGTGTTATGGAAGTAAATATGGGCGTTATGCATGTGATCTTCCCCCCTCCCCCAGCACAGAACTGTGTCATCTGTCACACTTAAGTGATGTAAAAGTCAGGTGAAATGTGGCGTGGTCATACAGACTGAGATCACTGTAACATCTGATCATGTGTTTCAAAGAGCTGTGATTTAAGATCACATATTAACGTGACCTGGGTAGGATTAGGAAAAAGTTGTGTTTTTCAGTCTGTCATTTAAAAATGGGAGGAAAAAGGTCAGATTTAGGTCACTTTTACCACTTTCGTAGCCTTAGCAATAACTCGCCACACCCCCATGAACTATTATCATCTTTTAGCATAATTCACTGATTAAATGCCCATTTAATGAAAAATGTGCAAAAATACAGAAGGTATTTTTATTTTCATAATTTTTCTTCATGGCAGTTGGATTAGTAGAAGGTATTTTATTCACATTGTCCATCTATCCTGTTTTTCATTTCTTTACTTTTTCTCCTTTAATTGTTAAAACGGCAGCATTTCGGGTCCTTTTTAAGTTTTTGCTAACTAGTTGTCTGCAGATGTCTGCGCTGTGGGTAAAACTGGTTTGAGATCTGAGGAGAGCGATCTATAAAAATCCTCTTTCTTTCATGTAAACTGTGTCTTTAAAAGGAAAACAGTAAATAGCTGCTAAATCAAGGAAAAGTTGTAAAAGTTTTGAAGCGTTTTTTGGGGTGTACGAGCCCATCGCTCTCGTGTGAAACGAGTCCTGAGCACAAAGCAAGTGTGGCAGACTGAGATCATAGACACTTTACTGCTTAGCAGTCCACTTTATGAGACTGGCTCTCTTTGTGTTTTAATGAGGAGGCCATGGATGGGTGGTAAGCCAAAAAGAAAGTCAGGCGGTTGAGTTTGTCAGGGAAGATGAGAGATTAGAAAAGACTGAGAGGAATAAAGGATGGCGCGTTAGGAAGAAGTGGTCGTGAGGTTTAATTGCAGCTTCGCTCTCCAGGTTTAATTATTGGTGATAGAAGAGGCGGTTGGGGGCCGCCGTTAAAACTGCTGCTGGTAATTCTTCACATCACACGTACACTTTTGATGACGCTTATTCTTCTCTTCTCTTCGGCATCTTACCCAACGCTTAAATATTCCACTTCTTCATATGTGTTTTACAGCATTCAGAGAATCTAGAGTCGTTCTCCGGGACATTCTAACCAGCAGATCATTATTTTCTGAACAAACTTTGACATGTTTGTGCCTTTTAAAAGTGTTTAAAGCTCCCAGTGCAGTGGCACAAGGTTGGCGGTTTGCTGCACATTGATAAAGTCACAATCTTTGTGTGTGTGTTTGTGTGTGTGTTTGTGTGCGTGCATGCGTGTGTGTGTGTGTGTATGCTGGTGGAATGGAAGAAGGAAGCAAAGGAAGCTGAACACCTCAGGAATGTGTTTTCGATAACAAGTTCCCCCAGCGCACTAGACTTCTGTTGTTTTACTTCGTAGTGTGTGTGTGTGTGTGTGTGTGTGTGTGTGTGTGTGTGTGTGTGTGTGTGTGTGTGTGTGTGTGTGTGTGTGTGTGTGTGTGTGTGTGTGTGTGTGTGTGTGTGTGTCCTGGGGAGGGAAGGTTCTGCAGCGTTCTTTTTGTAGTTACAGTTGGCCTTGAGTGTATCATTTTAATGATTCAAATTGGGATTGATTACACTTCCTCCCATTAACAATGTGAAAGCAAATATCAACAGCTGATTAGATCCTTGGCTGTATTTTTTGTGTTTTCTCAGCCGCATGCTCACTGTGTGTGTGTGTGTGTGTGTGTGTGTGTGTGTGTGTGTGTGTGTATTCCTACCTGTGGAGCACAACTCCAGGTCACTGCTCATGCCTCGTGTGCATCGGTGCAGCGTTGTGCAACAGCAGAGCCGTCACTAACTCATACGTCCTCCACGCCGCTCTCCGCTCTGCAGGCTGCCTCATTAAACTTTCAGCTGAACAGTTTAAAACTCGTCTGCTGTTCAGTCCCAACAGTCCACAGCAGAGGAGTAAATTAGATTCAGTCTGTCCACTGGGTTTGAAGTCAGACGGAAAGATGGCATTTGCCGACTCAGTCTGCGGCAGAGCCGTGCAGCGTGGCCGCAGGTGGTACTTTGTGAGCCCTGACATCAACCTCTCTCTGACTATGATGACCCAGATCAGGCTGAATTAGGTTTTTTGTTTTGTTTTCCTCATTCTGTCTGTCTCTGTGTCCTTATTCCTTTTGTCAAGAAGTCTTTGGAGGCGGTTCGGATGGCAGACTTTACCTCTTTGTCAGATCATCTTTTTCCCCCCACTGTAAGTAAAAAAATGACAAAACAATATTGAATAACGCAGAAATACAGAACATTTGATAACCCTTGATTGTACATTGTCTACATCCTGCACGCTGGTGCTTGACTACCACCACCATGTCTAACTGTTGGTGTCATCGTTAGTTTGACAGCATGGTCTTGAACAGAATGAGGCCTGCAGTGCTTTAGATCTTGTTCAGGGTTCTCTTGTTCTTGAATTTTTAAGAACAGGGAATGGTGTGTTGCTTTTTGAGATCTTTTAGCCTAGTATGTAGAAATGCCTTTATTTTACATGGAAAAGTTAAAAGATAGAGCAACGCACGGCGACCACACTATAGGTCTTCATCAAGGTCATTGTTTGGTGAGGCATGCACACCTGTTCTATATTCTATACTGTCCACCAATAGGGGAGCTCTCAGGCTGTCGTCTTACCTTTGTGAGAAGAAAAAAATACTTACATTTCTGGTCAACATTAAACCAATTAACTCAACCTTTAAGGACCATTATATCCCATTTCCTCATAAAGTAATGCCATTGCACCGTTTATTTCTTGTATGGGTATTGTTATTTTTTTTAGTTTTTTTTTTTTTTGTGCTCAGCAACTCTGTCCTTCAATCTTCTTTTTTCCGTCCAATAAAAACATCTACATTGATTGTTATTCCAGTCTGTAAACTACATGGCTGTTGTTGCAGTGTACAGGATGTCTCATCCGTTATACAGAAGATTTATTGTTCTGGGATGAATTTGTTTTTTTTTACCACATTTTAACAGTGATTACAACTTCCATGTCTGATTGTTCCATGATGGTTTAGAAGCCTCATCACTGTACATATGTACGCCACCTGTTTATGTTACTGAACTGATAAAGCCATACGCTCCAACCCGAGCTCTCAGGTCCACAGACCAGAATCTCCTAACAGTTCCAAGGACCAGATTTAAAAGTCGAGGTGATCGCTCCTTCCAGTCTGTTGCACCGCGACTTTGGAATGACCTTCCTTTAGTTTTACGCTGTATAGACAGTCTGGACTCCTTTAAAAAGCAGCTGAAGACCCAATTATTTAAAACTGCTTTTAAATAACTCTTTTATGTTCTCTTGTTGCTGTTTAATGATTTTGATTTGTAATGATATTTTGTTTGTTTTATTACTTTTATTTGTTTTTTATCATGTTTGATTCTGTTTTCTGTGAAGCACTTTGTGATTTTTTTCTGTGAAAGGTGCTATAGAAATAAACTTTACTTACTTACTTACTTACATATCTCTTAGAGGTGGTTCTGTGACATTGGCTGAAATGATGAAATGCTTTAAAGAATCTTCCAGTTACGTTTGATGACGTTTTGTATTTGAAGTTTTGTTTTTTGCTGTATTGAGGCACAAAAATAAACCATGAGGCTTTTTCCTTTTTAGGCTGCATCATGGGTGTAGATTTGGCATGGACGGAGGTGACGTGTCCCCACCAATAACTTGAACCAAGGGTGCAGAAATAGCGCTGCATCCCCACCAATAATACATGCAGCGAAGTGGACAGAAGTGCTGCGCTGCTGTGCTTAGACCTGTGTCCAGGTAGGTCTGCACGAGCCCCTCACTCCAGGATGCACACTGCGGTCCGTGCTCCCAGACACGCCCCCTCCCCCTGGACAGAGGTACGTGCTGAGCCGCTCACGCCAATGGCACCTGCTCTGGGTCTGGATGTGGACTGGGCTGGACTGGCATTAACCCTAACACCTCCCCGCCCCCCTGCTTTTGTATCATTGCTCAAAAAAGAAATTCCTTCATATTTCCAGACTTGTTGTCAACATTTTTTCATTTTCTTCTTCTGTTTTCATTTAGAACATTAGATATTATTTCGAGACTATATATTTTAAGTACAAAGGTGATAAAGCTCATTTTAAATTGAGCAAGACAATGAGGTAGGAGTTTATAAGTTTATACTTGACACTTCTTTTTGAACAAGTTTGAAGGAAATGGAATGTGAAATTTTTTTTTTTTTGTAATGTATTTTGTATGTTTTAAAATAAATAAATACGTTTTAAAAGCACCATTCCTCCTAAAAATCACAATTACGTCAAGCAGTATGTTGTTATAAGGGGTCTGGGATGAAAACTGCCCTGGAGATTGTATTTGAGTTTATGGCTTTTTGATCAGTGTCCTATGTATTTATTATACCCAAGTACTTCATGTTCTTCACGTTGCATAAAGAGTATCAGATCATCAGTGTAACATCCTAACCCTTACACGTTTGACAGACTCCTGATTCATTTTGTTGACATGTGAAACAAAGATATGTTCAATGCTCTTTTCACAAAATACATAAAGTGCCTTGAGCTTTTCAGTTCCCTCACTTGCATTTTTATAAATATAACTTTTATTTATTTTCTCATGTGTGCAGGATTTAAAAAATGTTGTATCACAGTCAACAGATATTTTTTTTAATCATTGAAACAGCTATTTTGTAAAGAGTCCTGAAATGTCAGATAAAGAGTGTTGAAAAGGCTGTTCTTGTGGTAATGAAATGTTAAACATCTAGAATCTATTTTCTCTTTGGTGCATACAAAAAACAAAGCCCACCATAGTGGTGCTGCTGCTGGGTGGTTGTTGTTGTTGTGTATTGTGTCGTTCTACTGTACTCATTCTGTCACAAACCCAACTGGAGGCAGAGGCTGTCTAAACACGCTGGGGAAGACACTCAGGAATGACGACTGACAGCATTCCTCTAGACACACACACACATGTTTAGTTTACATGCTTTGAACCCACAAACCCTACAGTATGGGCTGATTTGTTAGTGTTTACGCAACAGAGACAACAGAGGTGTATTCTTTGTTCGTGTAACTGTGTCTGTATAGTTGAAGCTGAGATCTCCTCTTAAAGCCTAAACTTTTTCTTGCAGGATTCAGCGGCTTTATTTCCCACGCATTGACGCATTTGCACGTAAGTAAGTAAGTAAGTAAGTAAAGTTTATTTATATAGCACCTTTCACAGAAAAAATCACAAAGTGCTTCACAGAAAACAGAATCAAACATGATAAAACAAATAAAATCAATAAAACAAACAAAATATCATTACAAATCAAAATCATTAAACAACAACAAGAGAACATAAAAGAGTTATTTAAAAGCAGTTTTAAATAATTGGGTCTTCAGCTGCTTTTTAAAGGGGTCCAGACTGTCTATACAGCGTAAAACTAAAGGAAGTTCATTCCAAAGTCGCGGTGCAACAGACTGGAAGGAGCGATCACCTCGACTTTTAAATCTGGTCCTTGGAACTGTTAGGAGATTCTGGTCTGTGGACCTGAGAGCTCGGGTTGGAGCGTACGGCTTTATCAGTTCAGTAACATAAAGAGGAGCTTGACCATGTAGGGCCCTGAAAGTTAGAGTCAGGATTTTAAAATGAACTCTACATTTAACAGGTAACCAGTGCAGAGACTTCAGAATAGGAGTGATGTGATCTTTCCTGTTTGCTCCAGTGAGGAGCCTCGCTGCAGAGTTCTGGACCAGCTGAAGGCCATAAAGGGCTTTTTGGTTCAAACATGTGAAAAGTGTGTTACAGTAATCTAGACGGGAGGAGATCAAAGCATGAAGAACCATTTCCAGTTCAGGTTTTGACACCAACTTTCTCAGTTTGGAAATATTTCTCAGATGATAAAAACAGTTTCTGACCAGCTGTTTTGAGTGACCTTCAAGAGACATTGATTGGTCGAAAATAACACCCAGATTCCTCAGGTTTGACTTTACAGCAGAACTTAAATGTCCAATATGTTGACTGATCAGAGGGACCGTCCTATCAGGGGCAACAATCAGACATTCAGTCTTTTCAGGGTTTAACTGAAGGAAGTTCTTTTCTAACCAGTTAGTAATGGCTGACAGACACTCCAGTAGTTCAGACAGTTTGTAGAACTCTGAGTCCTTGAAGGAGCAGTACAGCTGAATGTCATCTGCATAAAGGTGGTAGGAGACATTGTGACATCTACTAATGATCTGTCCAAGAGGATGGATATATAGTAAAAACAGGAGTGGACCCAGAACAGAGCCTTGGGGTACCCCACAGAACAGATCTGTAGTATCTGACATGATGTTGTTTATATGGACACTGAAACTTCTGTTTGAGAGGTACGATCTGAACCAGTCTAAAACTGTTCCAGAGATCCACCAAGTCACGGAGTCTGTTCATTAAGGTGCTGTGATCAACAGAAAGGTCCAACAGAACTAAGACTGTAAACTCCCCGGAGTCTGCTGCCATCATGATGTCACTGGATACTTTGAGTAAAGCTGTTTCTGTTGAATGTTTTTTACGGAAACCAGATTGGAATTTATCAAAAATGTTGTGTTGTTCCAGAAAAGAGACCAGCTGATCAGCCACAACTCTTTCTAAGAGTTTAGAGATATAGCTCAGTTTGGAAATGGGCCTGTAGTTATTTGGCTGAGAGGAGTCCAGACTGGGTTTTTTAAAGATGGGTTCAATAACAGCGTGTTTAAAGATGGAGGGGACGGAGCCAGTTTGGAGGGATAGATTGATAAAATCAACAATGCATGGGCCAACTAGGTCAAAAGCTTTAAGAAGCAAAGAGGTTGGGAGAATATCAACTGGGCTTGAAGATTTTTTCATGTTTTTAAGAATGAGACAGATGTCCTGAAAATGAACAGGTGTGAAGAAGGACCAGGTATGGAAAGGAGGAGGGTGGATGGGAGAATAAGGAGCAGATGGGGGTGAGAAACCTGACCTGATGTTTCTAATTTTGTTCTCAAAGAATGAAAGGAAGTTGTTACAATCAGACCTTGAGAACACAGGGATTTGGGGCGTTTTAGGTGAAACTATCTGATTGATCGTGTCAAACAGAACTTTGGAGTTTTTATTTGAGGAAATTAGTTGAGAGAAGTAAACAACTCTGGAGTTTTTAACCATTTCATTTAAAGATGTTATCAGTTCCTTAAGGTACAGTCGGTGAATTTCCATCTTTGTTGATTTCCAAAGCCTCTCAGCTTTACGGCATGTCCTTCTGAGATTATAAATATGTTCATTCATCCAGGGACTGTTCTTTCTATGAGATACCACTGTTTGTTTAACTGGAGCTACTTTATCTAAGATAGTAGAACACTGCTGATTAAATGACTGGATGAAGGAGTTTGCATCTTCACCATGAACTAAGTTTCTATCAAACATTGTAGAAAAACCATCAGCTGCTGACTGATTAATGATGCGTCTTTCTGAACTCAGTTTGTGAGGAACAGGATCAACATTAGACTGAATCTTAAAGAAAACACAGCTGTGGTCACTCACATGAACCTCCTCAACATGTAGCTGATTGATGTTTAGACCCAGAGAGAAGACTAGATCCAAAGTGTGACCCATATTATGGGTTGGTTCTGAGACGTGCTGTACAAAGTTAAAAGAATCAGTGATGGATAAGAAATCAGCTGCTGTGTTACACTCAGGGTTATCAATGTGAAAGTTAAAGTCACCCAGAATTAAAACCTTTTCCAGCTTAATCATGGATGATAAGAAATCTGAAAATTCAGAGAGAAAAGGGCCACTTGTTCCAGGAGGTCGGTAAATTAAAACACAGTCAAATACTTCTTGTAACCCTACTTTGATGATCTGACATTCAAAAGTAGTGAAACAGCCACTGTTGATCAGACTACAGGCATGTTTGTCCTTAAAGACCACAGCAGACCTCCACCACGGCGTGAGGGGCGTGGTGTGGTAAACACAGAGCAACCTGGAGGACAGATTTCATTAGAATGGACAAAGTTACCATCTTGTTCCCATGTTTCAACTAGAAAAAAGAAGTCTAGGCCCTGCTGGGTGAAAAGGTCATTTAAGATAAAAGATTTGTTAGAAATGGATCTGGCATTTAACAGGGCACACTGAACTGAAGGATGCAGGTCATTTTTCTTCTTTGTTACTTGGAGATGGACGGGTCGTAAGCACCTGTTGAGTTTCCGGGCTCTCTGATCAGAGTGATTAGGGCAGCGGGTTGATAAATGGACTGGAATAGGAAAATGTTCTGGTTTGAGAGCCGAGGAGGAAACTGTGGGGACAGAGACTCTAGGAAGAGACATAGATGATGGTTGAATATGTGGTGGACTGTAGGGGGCAACGGCGTTTGGAGTGGTGGTGAGACCGAAGGCTGCAGAAGGTGTAGATGACTCGGATGTAAACAGTCATGTCTGTGTGTCATGTCACGTATACGACCCCGCGGCCCAGAGGGGAAACACAGTGTAATTGATTTCTGAAATTCACAAGGACACTTGCACTGTCTCGCTGCGTAAGTCATGTCTCCAGCAAAAGCAACTTTACAGGCCTGCGGAGGAATCTATTCTCACCCAGAAGACAGGTTCATAATGCTCATATTTCAACCTCAGCACACCCTGAAAAGAACGCTACTGAATAGGTGTTCGACGCAGCCGAGGCACGCTCTGCTTGATCTGAGAAAGAGTGAAGAGCGGCCCTCTTTGATGACAAAAACGCATATTTCACATTAACTACTGCGCCTGTGTGGCAAAACAAATAGAGAGAGAGAGAGAGAGCACAGGAGGTGGAGCGACCTTTACAGGGGGTTCGAAGTTTCACCCCTGCTCACGGTTAATGAGCAGATCGAACTGTGAATAGCCTGCGGTTCTGTCGAACTGTATCAATGACGCCCCGCTGTCCCGCTTCACCTGTCCAATTTTACCGAGCCACAGGCTAGCAGAGTAAAGGAGCTTAGAGACAGGAAAACACAAAAAGAAACATGGAGAATATTATTGTTACACCTAATCTTTTTACCGTTTTATCTGCTCATTTTAGGGTCATACAAGCTGATAAATAAGATCAAATAAGATGTCAGGTTTAACTTCTTCCAGAAGAAAACCCTAACCTCAAACCCAAGTCCTCACCTTAATATTTAACGTCGACACGATTGAGATTATTTCATTTTTATCCATCTGAAATCTCCACAGGGTGACTGTATGAACAGATATATGTCCTCACAACAATATAAATACAAGTACGCACACAAACCATATTGCTAAATAACAACACCAAGCTGTAATTGCTCATGCAAGTGGCAAAATGAACCGCGAAATGAACAGCAACGGAGGCAGCCGTCAAGTTTGTTTTGGTCTATCAAAAGCATCGCCGCGTGGCCGCTTCAGGCCTACGGGCCAGAAAACGCCAAGCGTGGCACGACTCGAATTTCTCCCTTTTTTCGCCTCGACGTGAAGAAAAAAACGCCTCAACAACACATTTAGAACAGAGTTGAGATTATCCTAATCATAATATTCTGACCTTTTTCTCCCCCCTTATTCATAATGAGCTATTGATCATTCGCAGGTGCCCCGGTGCACAGGAGGAAATAAATTGCAGCCCATTCTGTGTGTTTCCTGCGGTCATGGAGCGCAGGGTGTAACATCCTGCTCTGCTTCCCAACAGCAGATATTATCTGTCACAGATAAAGACATATTATTATGTTCAGTTGAGATTTCCAGCGCTTGTTTTTTTGCAATTTTCGTCCCTATTTTTTGGTCTTGTTTGTTCTTCCTTGTACTAAGATTTGCCTGAGAGCGTGCAGAGTTGGTGGTGCTGTATTTATTAAGCTCATCTTGCAATACTTTTGTGCTTGATTGCTTTCTTTGTTATTAAGAGACAGTGATGAGATTCTTGATAACTAGAGTAAATATGCAGAGCTGTTGTAATGATGACTTCTTAAAAGCATGTTGATTTGGTTTTTTACGATGAGTGGAGTTCTGTGAAAAAGTATTTGCCCCTCACAGATTTAATTTTGTTTTTAGTCAAGCATTTCAGTCTAGCATGAAGTTGATTAAAATATCTCAAAAAGCAGCACGTCATGTCCGATTCTAAACAACTTCAAGAACAAAAGAACCCAGAACACCTAAAGCACTGCAGGCCTCACTTGGTCAAGGTCAAAGGTCATGATTCAACGAGAAAGAGGCGAGGCAAAAATGGCATCAAGGGAGATCAAGGAAGAGTTCCAAGGTCAAGTAACCGCCATTTTTTTCCTCGTAGCTTCACCATGACTGTTTGCTAATGTTTGTGAGGATAAGCACTCCCGTGGTTTTTAAAGGGTGGGGGTGGGCTCAGGTAGCCAAAGGTGCTCGTGATTGGCTCTGTCCTCTAGAGAGGAGTGGTCTTTTCCCTTCTTGACGTAGGGGAAAGATTTTGAAACCACCCGTTTTAGCATTAACTCAAAACACATTTCCCAAAAATGAGAATAAGGAAGTGAAAACTGTGAAAATATTTGAACAGTTTTGGGTTTCAGACACAGTCTTTGGGACTGATATGACTGTTAAAAGATCTTTAGAAAGTGAGTTTTGCATAATATGGGACCTTTAAAACCTCTACTGACCAAAATAAACACATAGGCTGGAGAAATATTCTTTGGAATAACAAGACAAAAGTGGAACTTTCTGGAAGGTGTGTGTTTGGTAACATCTGGAGTGAAACTAACTCTCTATTTCATAAAAAAAAACATCATTCCAACAGTCAGACCTGGTGGTGGTAGTGTGATGGTCTGGGGCTGCTCTGCTGCTTCTGAACCTGGGTGACTTGCTAAAATTCATGAAAACATGAATTCTGCTCTCTACCTTAAACAGACCGTTGATGCTGAAAAACCCTCCAATGTATCTGAATTAAAGGTACCGTAGGGAATTTGGTAAACAATGTAGCTTAAAACATTGTTTTCATGCCTCTTAACAATGTTCTAACATAATATAGCTATAAATATATTGTGGTGATTTTAAAAAACCCGAAAGAAATCAATAAGGTGGTTCCCTCGCAGTTCTCTAAAAACCTCAGCCAATCATACGTTTGGGACCAAAAGCAACTATTGGACAATCCAGCTGTCTGTCTCGCTGACTCGCCTCACTTCATCACTGCTTTGGATCCTCCATTAATGCGTGCTGGAGCATTTTGCAGCAGAACATCGCGGAAGTGAAAGATGGACAGAAACAGCCGAGTGTTAGCGCTTCGATTATAGGAAAAAATTACAGAGTCCCCCCAAAAAAAACCTTTTCAGCTAGCAGAAAACAAAAAACGTTTGGACGTAGAAAGAGGAAAAACCTGGGGAACGTTTCAACGACTGGTGTTTGGCTCTCTATTGTTACCGTGGCAATGTGTGGTCCCATGTCTGGAGGAGACATGGCATAAGGATTATACCCGACAGGAGGGGTGAGAGTTCTGAGGCATGTTTGTGTAAAATAGCTAGCGATACCTAGTTTGTCTGAAGATTCCCTATGGTACCTTTAAAACAAATCTACAAATAAGAAAGGAACCAATTTCCTCCACAGTGATTTGAGGGATTCATTATTACAAATGACTGATTGTCACCGATGGTGTTAAACCAGTTTATAAGTTAAGGGGACAATTACTTTTTCAGACAGAGCAAGATTGGTTTGGATGGCTTTGTTTCTTTTATTAAAGAAAATCATCATTTGAAAACTGCATTTTCTAAAATCCACTCAGCTTATCTGTGTATCTCACATTATTGAACTCTGCTCTTTCCTTGACGTGACCTCTTTGCATGCTCGCCTTTTGAGGTGTTGTAACCCCAACATTAACAAGCAAGTGTGCATCATTCCACACCGGCCTTCATCATTACAAGGTAGCAGCCTCTAATCCAGGATCTGGCCGGATCCTCACCCTCCATTGCAACTGGACCCTGGTGGTCAGCCCTAGAGGACGAGGGGCCCGTGGGCACTCGCTCAGCTCTGGGGCTATTATTAGCCAAGCTAGCCCCGCCTCTCACAACAGCTGCCGCTGCCCTGCAGGAACAAATTCAAGTCATTTCACTGTGCAAAACACTATAAGCACCGGACCAATGCACAGAATTAATATGGCCACAAAAATCAACACCAAGCACATAAGAGAGTGTGGTTGTCTGGGTTGCAAACCAACAGGGGGGGTTTTCCCTTTAGATGATGTGTCAAAATGGACTGCAATTTTCTTAAAGCTGGCTTCACGGAGCTCAAGTTTGTCCGTGTGCATCTCCGTCTCACCACATCACTGTAATGGCAGGCCAACAAAGACTTTTATATTGCGGAGAGCTGTGCAACAAAAGCTACACAAACATGCTGATAGCTTTCTGTTGACGAGGAGAGAAAAAACAGTCTGAGGAAAGCAGAGAAAAGCCCAAGACGGATGCAGAAAGGAAAAGACAATTACAGTGGAGGGGGAAAAAACCAGCATGACGCTGTTTTTTTTTTTTTTGTTTTTGTTTTTTTTGGTGTATGTTTGAGTGAGGAAACATGCTGAATAAAGGAAAAGACAGGGAGATTAGTTGCACCTGAGCTTGGAGAAAGAACAGTGGTGTAAAATGGATTCAGTGTGGAGAGAAATGAAGAGGAGGAGAAGCTGTGTGGGGCCACTTCCAGATGGATGGATAGGGGGAAGTGGGATGTTGTGTCACCTGATGGAGGCAACTGTCTACATCCATCCAGACCTGAGATTTAAGATCAGCTGTAGCTGCAGAGAGCACAGGACCAAAGATGAAACCAACTAGCTTGTCTGCTTTCCTCCTCGCGGGTGAAAAACAAGAGCATGGAGCCGACAACTGTCACTTAACGACATCACCACACTCCCTTATCTGAACAAACAAGCCCAATGTGAATGCCCTAGTTTGTGCGTGACGTCTTCCTGTGTTGAAAATCAAATAATTCATCTGTGCGGGTCACACTCGATCAAAGCCGGATTGTGGGTTGCAGGTTTTAGCATTCGGCGAGTCTTCATCCATCTTCCTCTTTATCACTCACTTCCTCTTTTCGTTTTATCCGTGCTCCTTCTTCTTCCCTTGTCTCTCTCTCTTATTCCGGTGTTACAGTCTCAAAGGGCAGATTGTTAGAACCAGCAACGAGGGGATAGTGCTGTGCAACAGAAATAAATGCCCCCCAAGGGAATGATTGGTCTTCCTCACGTCTGCCTGGCAGACTCCGCGCTCATTCGGGAAACAACTGAGCATGTGCAAGGCAGGAGAGCACAACAGAGATTTACCTATCTACTTTTCCATATGCCAGGTGATAAACGGCTCAATTTGAGAGGGAAAGGCTTGTGTTTTTGTAAAAAATAGCTTTAAATATTCTTAGAATTGGCTAAATTCTAAGATCCAGATTTAATGTTTAGGTTTGGGCATGATTCATCTTTCCGAGCTCTTGATTCTGTGTCCATCAGGAGATCCCAGACCTCAAAATCAATATTTTTCTCTGTGCAGATGTGATCAATGAGAATCCTCTGCCTCTTCCGCTATCGCTCTTCCTTCTCCCACTTTTCCTGTTCATCGTTCTCCTCTTCCTCTCCTTCGGGTCTTATCACTCACAAACACTCATTTCTTTCCCCCTGCTATGGGCTGGCAGGTACTCGCAAACAGGCAAACGAGCGAGTAAACAAATGCAGGCGCCTTCGGTGGGAGCAGGAAGGAGCCATACTGTTAACAATTCGCGGGGACAGATGTAGCGTCGGCTGGACTTCTTCAGGCTGTAAGGACGCCGCTGTGGTCGTCATGAGGAGGGGAATGGGGACGGAGTCTTGTTTATCCTCGACCTGTTTAAGTGTCCCTCTCTGTATGGTGTGATTTTCGGATTCCTCCGCCTGACTGATGATTAGCAGGTTAGAGGTAGGAGTTTAGGGGTGAGGTTTTCCCATCAGCCTTCCATCATACGTGTCTCCAGCTGTCGTCCTCGCCATCCCTCTCTCCTTTGTCTGGATGACGACAGGCGGGCCAACAGGTATTTCCATCACCAGACTGCCAAACCACTAGACCGTCTACTATACAACACCCAAGGTGACCTTTAACAAAATAAAAAATGGTGAATAGCTGAAAGAAAACAAAGAAGCTGGAATGTTGCAGTGCTGGATCTTTTTTTTTTTGCCAAAATATTTTTTTTATTTAGCTTTAAGTCATGCAATTACAATCAATCTTATGAATACAGATTTGTCCATGCAAACTTAATAACTTCATTACATGAAATTAAACCCCCAAAAAGAAAATAAATATCTAAACGAAATAAAAATAAAATAAAAAAGAATAATAATAAAATATACAATAGTGAACAATGCTTCTCTCTTCAACAGATGTCATTATGCATAAAAAGAAAAGTATAGTATCACATATAGTCTTATCTCCAAAACACACCCCTTTATTTATTTTTTTATTGTGACATTCCTGCATAAGCTGTATAACTGCAAGTTTCATTGTCTTAAAAATCCAAAGAGTCGTCTATTGAGTCTAAGTCTTTAATAAAGCTAGCAAAAGGTCCCCAGATCTTGTCAAATAAATGTTGTTTAGATTGCCTGATGTATGTTATTCTCTCTAAAGGGAGGCTAGACATCATTTGTTTTAACCACTGGGTGGCGCTGGGTCTGTTTACGTTCTTCCAAGACAATGCTATACATTTCTTTGCTGACAACAAGCCTATATCTATAAAGGTACATTCAGTTTTACTATAATTATGCTTGTCTGGGTACAAAGCTATAAGGAACAGTTTTGGATCCATTGTTATTGATTTAGATATAATTTTCTCAATTAAGTTTTTCACCTCTTCCCAGAAGATTTTTATTTGTCTGCACTCCCACATACAATGTATTAGGGTCCCTTTGGAGCCACACTTTATACATACATCCGGTATATTGTTATTGTATTTATTAAGTTGAACAGGTGTGACATACACTCGCATGAGCCACTTATATTGTAGTATTCTAAACCTGCTGTTTATGGACATGATGTGAGTTTTAACACAAGCCCTTTCCCAATCCTGTTCCCCCAGAGATAATGACAGATCCACATTCCACGACATCAATTTATCCCTCGAGTTCTCAGCTGTAGTCGAGATCAAGAGGTTATAAAAGTCAGATATAATGCCCTTTCTTGATTTATTTTTAACCATCAACTTCTCCAGTGGTGTAAGGGGGGGTTTGCTTAGATTACTATGATTTGCTTTCACAAAGCTTCTCAGTTGAAGATATTTAAAATAGTGTTTTTTATCAATTTTAAATTTAGATTGTAACTCGTCAAAGGACATAAATATATCTGACTCTGCCGGATAAAGATCTTTAATTGTTTTAATTCCTACATTTGCCCATCGTTTAAAAGTTGCATCTGCCCTTCCTGTTACAAAGAGCTGATTACCCCATATTGGGCTAAATTGTGACAAAATATTTTTTTCTTTAAAAATTTTTCCAACATCATGCCAGACTTTAATCATATTTTTCAGTATCGGATTTCTAATTTGTTTTTGTAGCTTTTTTTGTTGTATCTGAGTACATGAATGGTGGGAGAGATATTTTTAAATCATGAGACTCCATTTCAACCCAGTGAGGATTATTTTTGCTTGAAAAGTAAAACATAATAGTCCTTAGCTGTGTAGCCCAGTAGTAAGCTTTAAAGTTGGGACACTTTAGCCCCCCACCATCAAATGGCAAATAGAGCAGTGAGAGACGAATTCTGGCTCTCCCTTTATTCCATATGAAGCCCAAAATAGTTTTTTTCAACCATATAAAAAGTTCAGGAGGAGGGGGCAGTGGAATGTTTTGAAAAAGGTAATTTTGGCAGTATGTTCATTTTTAAAATATTGACTCTTCCCAATATAGATATAGGCATGTCTGTCCATCTATTAATTGAGTGATTTATTGTTTTCATTAGATGCTCATAGTTAGTTTTAATAACCTAATTTACTACTGGAAAAATCTGTACACCTAAATAGGTAAAGTTTTCCACTACTTTAAATTGAGTAATTTCACAAATGGGATTGGTTCTTTCAGCTACATTTAGTAAAAGAATGGAGGATTTGGTGTTGTTTACTTTGTAGCCTGAAATTTCTCCAAACTCCTCAATCACTTTCACCACTGTTGGTATTGATGTTTTTAGGTTTGTCAAAAATAAAATGACATCATCTGCGAATAAAGAGATTTTATGTTCTGTTGGTCCCACTGTAATTCCTGAAATTTGTGTTTGACTGCGAATTGCTGTTGCTAAAGGCTCTATTGCTAGCGTAAATAACAAAGCAGAGAGTGGACATCCCTGCCTACAACCTTTTTTAATTTTAATTGGCCCTGAAAATAACTTGTTTGACATAATTTCTGCAGTTGGATTATTATAGAGAATTTTGACCCATTTTATAAAGTTAGATCCACATCCAAACCTTTCCAGAACATGGAAGAGATAGGGCCACTCGACCCTATCAAAGGCCTTTTCTGCATCCAGTGATAGGAGTGCAGTATCTTGGGTATCTTTCTTAGACCAAATGACATTCAATACCCTTCTTACATTATGATAGCCTTGCCTTCCAATTATGAACCCATTCTGATACTTGTTTATTATTTCCGGTAGGATTTTTTGAAGCCGTATTGCTAAGAGTTTACAAATAATTTTAAGATCCGAATTAAGTAAACTAATAGGTCTTAAATTTTCACATTTATTAGGGGGTTTACCAGGCTTTGGTAACAATGTAATTAGGGCATTATTCATGAAGGATGGAAGTTTGTCTTTATCAAATGCTTCATTGAACATATTTATTATTGGTATTAATAATTTATCTTTAAATTTTTTATATATATCTATGGGAATACCATCTGGTCCCGCTTGCTTACCAGAATTCATTCCATCAATAGCTTGTGATATTTCCACTTTATCTATTCCCCTATTTAAATTAACCCTTGAATCTTCTGAAATAACTGGAATGTTTAGCCTATTCAAAAAATGTTTTGATCTGTTCCCATTATGATTTTCTTGAGAATCGTATAATATTTGATAGTAATCTTTAAGTGTATTATTAATTTCCCTAGGATCTGTGAGAGTTTTGTCCTGTGTTATATTAGATGTTATTGGTGTTGTTGCTTCAAGTTGTTTAATTTGCCAGGCTAATAATTTTCCCACTTTATCTCCTTGTTCATAAAATGACTGTTTTAATCTTAAAAGGCTAGACGCAGCTCTAAAGCTAGATTGTTTATCATATTCCGCCCTCAGCAACAGCAATTCTTTTTTCAAATCTGTGTCATTTGTTTGGTTAAACCTTTCCTGGATAGTCTTAATTTTATTTTCTAGTTCCAACCTGTCCTTCCTAGCTTTTTTTGATTTGTTACTTGTGTAGCTGATAATATGTCCCCTAAGAAATGCTTTAAAGGCCTCCCATCTGATGCTTGCTGATGTTTGATTTGTATTTATTTGAAAGAGCTCATCAATCTGTTGTCCAATATATTTTACGAAATTTTCATCCTGTAGCCATTTATGCTGGAAGCGCCATCTAGGTGGATCACATGTTATTTTGTCATCGCTATATATAAGACAACAAGGTGCATGGTCTGAGACGACTATACTGTCATATAAACAATCTTGAATTTTGGATACTAGCTCTGATGAAATTAAGAAGTAATCTATTCTTGAAAATGTCTGAAATGTTGCTGAGTAGCATGAGTATGCTTTAGTTTGTTGGTACAGTTCCCTAAAGATGTCTAACAATTTTAAATCTTTCATAAAGCTATGTAATGCCATCCTACAATTATTATGGATCTTTTTATTTTCCATAAACTGCTTCTCTTTTCATCTAATTTATGAAGGACAAAAAGGATTAAAACCAAATTTGAACATGCAGGATGTCCAGTGCTGCCTTACAAGTTCATGAAACCATTTAGAATAGATTAAGTTAATTTATGTTTATGGACATGTTGTCCATTAGGAAAATGAACTGCCTCAGTTCTGTGAAGAAGTGTTTGCTTCTTAAAAAATGTCTTCTGTTTTTGCTTTTTGGTCACATTTAAGGTTTCAGATCAGAAAACTGTAATATCAGGCTAAAAAATCTTGAATAAATACACATTTCATTGTTTAAATTATGATTTCAGGGATTAAAGTTTTAAAAAAATAAATAAATCTATCCAAACCAACCTAGCTATTTGGGAAGTATGCTAAAAGATCTCAAAAAACAACACGTCCCATTCGAAAGATATTCAAGAACAAAAGAACTTAAAACCACAACTAAAGCAATGCAGACCTCATTTAGTTAAGGTCGAGGTCGGAGGATTCTACAATAATAAAGAGACAGGAGGGGTACAAATTGAGAGAATTTCAAGAATAAAACATCTGCTGACCAAAAACAGCACAAATGCTTTGTCACCTTCTTATTAAAAAGACAAAAACACCTTAATGATCCCCAGGGCTTTTGGGAAAATATTCTGTGGGCTGACGAGACAAACGGGGAACTTTGGAAGGTGTGTATCCTGTCCCATGTTGTGTAAAATGAACACTGTATTACAGAAAAATGTAATTATACCAACAGTCAAAAATCCTGAAAGATCAAATTTGACATTAAACCTGAAACAGGCCATTTATGCTGCATGATTCTGCAAATAAAAGTGGGACAAATGTCCTCCACAGCCATGTGAAGGACTCATCAGTCTGTTATTAAGTTTAGGGCTAATCCCTTTACTCTTTCACATAGGGCCAGTGTGGTTTGAGGAACTATTTTCTCACACGATTTGTGTTTGTTTCCTTTTCGTTTGCTTGGTGGTTGGTTGAGTTTCGATGTTCAAACCAGCTGTTGATCTCTGACCCTTACAACATGAACCACATGTTAGAAGACTCTCATCTGCAAGAGATCATGCACAGAACCACCATCCAGCTAAAGCTTTATCACCTCAAATTATTATTAGCTGCTGCAGGAAGTAATTCACACAACATTTTACCGTGCCTTTCCACTGAGCTGAGATCACAGCTCTTTAGCAGGTTCAAGATTCATTCAAATATGACACGCTGCAGAATTCAACTCAAGACAGAGTCGTGTTCATGCTATTCACAGAAAGAGAAGTTGTGTGGATGAAAAATCTGAAACATGGTGTGTTTTGTGTCACAGACAGAGGGGAGCAACTTCTGATTGTTGAGATTTAATCACTCTCCACTTTTTTTTTGTCTTTCATGTTTAGAAATGTGCAAAAATACAACTTTAGCCTGATAAAGAATTCAACTTGTTTCTTAGCTTCCTCATACAGCTTCCCCGTTTTTCTCCTTGCAACCACAAAGAAGCCAAATATCTGTGGGGAAATTTGATAAACGCTGGTAAACCTCCACACTAAGCTTGCACAATTTAAAAACATGTTTTCAGATTTGCCCAGGTCTTTGCAACACAGTCGGCAGGAAGGTGTGAAATACCAGAACTGTCTCCTGATCTCGATGTTTTTGTTGGAAAGTCAAATATACTTGAGAATGTGCTCACATTAATCTAACCATGTAAACAAGTCAAAAGAAGATTAAAAAAATACATTTAGTTCTATTTTTGCAACAAGAATACTCCTGAAAATGAATAGTTACAACCAGTGTCCTTATAGGAGACATGCTTTTCTTACTTATTGCTTTTTTATTCTTTAAATCTACAATTTCTATGAGATGACTTGAAGATAAATTAAGCAGCTTCAGTTATTGACAAATACAAATGTCTACGGTTCAAAATGCGCACGCGTATTTCTATGACATGAACACACACACCAGCAGGAATTGTGCATTTGTCAAGTCATGCTTCTGATACAAGTTAAATGAGTAATGGCACCACAGTTGTCTCTATATTCTCTGTATATATGCTTTAGTTTAGAAGGGCATTTATTTCTGTTGTGCTGCACTCGCACCTTCCTCAAGATGTAAATGACCCAGATTCTGTCTGCACTTTCCCGCCCAACAGTCCCAGAACTTGCAACTCAGAAGAAAAGATGTTCTTGTTTGTATGTATGAGCGTTATCAGAGCCTGTGGGTCTCTGTTATCCTGCTTCAGAGCTACAGGCGTTATCAGAGGCGGCCCTGAATCCACAGAGACGCCAGCTCCAGCTCATGTCCTGCGGCTCAGGCCCCCGAGGCGAGCCGCAACAATCTACGGGGCCCCTGCCGAGGGGCCCCATTGTCTCCATCAGCATACTTGGAGCTGAAAACCCAGGGCGCTCTCTGAGCTCATTGTGGCTGCGCTAACAGCCTCTCCTCAAAAGAGGCTGAACGCGTGTTCATTAATTATCTGAATCCTTGTTAATTGGATTAATTGTTGAATGGGAACCGTGTTATTAAAAATGACGAAAACACAAGGGCAGAGGGAGCAAAAGAGGAGGATTAATATTGTTTCTGTTTACTCTCAGGCTGTCGGAAGACACAGCAGAAAGCACACACACACACACATGCGTGCACGCACGTACACACACACACACACGCTTAGATACACAGTTCCTGTGTTTTTCCAAATCTCCAATTCTGTTTCTCCTTTTAACACAAATCTTAACTTACACACACACACACACACACACACACACACACACACAAATACACACACGTGAGTGACCCATCTCACAAGAATGAGAACCAGGCAAGGTACAAATTACCATGCACACCGTTCCTGATAAGAACTAAACCCTTTTTCAAAGCTCGAAATAAATGCCAGATTCTTTTTGATGCAAGAGGAGTGTGACTTTTCCATCGCTTACAGTCAAAGAAGACGGAATGAAAAAAAGAGAAACACAAAGTCAACAGCGTGAACAATTTAGTTATCTCCAAGTCACATGTTAAACTGGGTTTCTCATTCCCTCTGCGTCAGTCTTATCCACTAAAATCACTTATCAGAGTTTGACTTGAAGGGATGTTTTATCATCTCAGCTTTCAGATAGGACGCTGATACCGCAGACCATGTGGACGACGGGACTAATTCCTGTTGTCCTCTGTAATTGGTGGTGGTGTGAATGACTCATCATAATGCAAAGATTTTGCAATCTTTTTTTTTTCTTCTTCTGTTGATGCTGCAGCTTGAAATTCAAACAGTAAATTCCAGCCTTTAAGGATTTGCGTTTAAAAGATAACTGTAGCAAGTTTCAAACAAATGGGGCAGAATTTAAAACGTGAACTTTTATAAGATAAACTGTGTTTGCCTTGGAGCAAGAAATTCTGGACTTACCTAATAACCAAAAAGCACTTAGTTTTAATCAGATACCTTTTTTAGATTTTTACTCCTAGCTCGTTGTGCCTCAGATTTAGCAGGTTTCTCTAGATGTTGGCAGAGGAGCAGAGAGGCCAGCATCCAAAAATATGCATCAGAGCAACTGATTGTCCTCCTGCATGGTTTCTAAAACCTGCTGCACTCCTAAAAGCTGTTATCTGGGGCTGAATGAAGTATTGACCCCACATTTTGTGGATTATTTTTACCTCTTGAGCAAATTACGCCATGACATGATGTCATTTCAATTAAACTTCAACCGAATAAGGTTAATGTTGTTTGATCATTTTATTGAACATGCTGCTTTAAGTCTAAACCCTTGAACTTTAAGGGGGAATAGCTCATTCTGTAGAGAAACCTTACTTCAGAAGCTTCACCCTTTTTCAATAATATATGCTCATTATTACCATGGCGATAGCACCAACAAATTCACTGTATGTGGAAGTGAATGTCTTAAAAAACAGAAAAGATTAGATTGGTGAATTTGTTTGTGCATTTACGTGGGTCTGACTTTTACAAAGACTTTATTGGGTGAGCGGGCAAACTGAAAGTAGAACAAGGTCAGGGATCGGATTTAGTCGGGTGCCTCTCATCTAACAGGTGCTAAAATCAGAATGCACTACTAGCAGGATGTGAATAACTGGAGGGGGCTGGTTTACTGTGTGGCATTGATCACATATGTTAATCTAAAAATGATATCTAGAAAGGTCCTTCCAAGGACAGGACAATGAAAGGACTACATTGATTGCTAGAGGATTGATCAATGGTCCCAAGACAGATAACAAGATGTACAAGTCTTGAGTAACAATGGCTACTTTGTAGGAAATAGACTGCACCGCCATCTCTTTTTTTCAGGATCCCAAAGGGAGTCCAACACATGAAACACACAATAGTTGTAATTTGTGTGTTTTTGTTGGAAAGTGAAGACCTATGTTACACACAAATCACTAAACCCACGTATGACTATAATAGCATGAATAAAATATACTTTACACCAAATTAAAATGTAAAAATAAACCAAACATTGTAAATTTCATGAAAAAAGAAAGTTTATGTGCATTCATGTAACCACTGGAATGTTGTTTTGTTACTGGATTGGCAACATGGAGAATTTCCTCATGTCTTGCACAATATTTAAAAAAAAAAAACACTCTTTTTTCCCTGTGGAAAAATGTAAAGTCATGCTGACAAAAGATGTCAGATGTAGGTACATTCCCTTTAAATAATGTTGCTAAATTATTTACAATAGCATTATTGACCATTTTAGTAATCTATAAGCAAATTTTCAGTGGAAGGGAATATTTTTTTTCATCATGTATTTTATGTTGTTACTTTTACATCACCCTCTTTTCGTTTTGTTACTCTTTGCTGCCTCCTTACTAAAATCCCCTTTATGTCTACTTTTGTCATCGTCTTAAGATCTATATGTTTACAAGTTTACTAAAGGGCTTGTGTCTTCTTGATCTACTCAAATTCTGCACATTGGACACAATTAGAAATGTGCCTGTTTCCAAATGACTGAAGGGAGGAAGAAGAACAGTGTTGCTATTTTGTGTTGACAACACTTTAGAGGCTTTATGAGAATTCTTGCACATTTCACGTCATTGGTCAATGTTCCTGTCTATCATTCAACTAAACCTGTAGCTCCGCCCTCTTGCTTCGACTATGCAAGTTGATTTGTTTAAGAATTGGTCCCGAAAGACTAGTTGACCAATGGGCTTTGAGAAGGACGGACCCTTTCCGGAGGAACACTCTCTCGCGCCTACAGTGGTGGAATCGAACGTCCCTGAGCGCACACGGCGTAAAGGAGAGTACGGCGCACGAGTCAGTGGAAGGGACATAACGGTTTTCTTTTTGCCCCCTCTCCACTTAAATAACAAGAACCAAACAAACCTGAATTTAAGAGGGGCTTACAGAGTGTTCTGCTCTCAAGGAGGAGGGAAGCGAGGGATTGGAGCAGCAAGTTTTTTTTTCCTTTTTCATTTTTTTCTTCAAAGAGGATTTTGTGTTTTCACGGTGGTTCGTTCTCCGCTCTCGCCGCAAAGATGATGGTCGGAGAGGTCGAAATGAAGGAGCGACCGAGGCCGAGTCCCGACTATTTGATGCAATTATTAAACGAGAAAAAGCTCATGACCAGTTTGCCAAATCTCTGCGGGATCTTCACACACTTAGAGAGGCTTCTGGATGAAGGTAAGTTGCATTCGGATAGGAAGGGGGTAGACACACGGGAGGCGGAGAAGCGTGACCACGGTGCAGTCCGATTTTTGGTACGGCTTCTGCTGCAGAATGTCAGACGCACACTGGTAGCGGGTACCCCAATACTATCGCTCATGGCAATGTTTTGAAAAGTCCACTGAATGTTTCCCATCTTTATGAAGTACAGGCACGTAGTTTTATTTTGTTCTGGACCGCAGCGAAATGTCGAGAGTTACACGGAGTTTGACGAAGCGAAAACTTTCTGACTCGCCTTTGAAAAGGCAGAACTACCGTGTTAATGTTGACAAAAGTATTTAAGAAGAAGCACTGAAACGCAAACTGGAGCCAATAAAGTCTCGGTTCTTTTAGACGGGGCCTGTTTCCACATGTTCCCCAGCAGTTTAGCTCGAGTTAGCCACATTTTAGGCTAGCGAATCAGGGTGTCTGCGTTTCGCTGAACTCTTCAGCTACCCAATGGTGGCGTTAATTTGGTTAGTTTTATCTTTTAAAAAGTCTTTCAGTACTTTGGTTCACATTTGTTTTGTGTAGTTGTGCCTTATAGGGTGTTCGTGGCTCATCTTGCCCAGGGTTGTAATAGTCGTTACCCAGCGGCCGAGTGGAGCAGCACGGTGGAATGTGGCTGCTTGTTGCCCAAACAATGGCCAGAGAGGGGAGGGGGAGTTCACGTTATTTAAACTTTTTTTTAATTAAACATAGCTCCGTGTTGTGTTAGCCGCTACATTTGTTCTCATTCAAGCGTTTTCTCTGCTAAATTACCCTCTACGTAAAGCAGACAACGTGTTTTTATATATTTTTCTCCGTCCAGTCAAGATTTCCGTACAAAAATCGCGTCGCAGTTGTCGACGGTACCGTCCAGACGAAATTAGCCACGTCTGTTGTCTGCCCTCTTCGTGTAATTCACTAGCTTAATAAATGCCGTTCCTGTTGATAGTATCAATAACGTAAGCTGGTGTAAGCGGAACGATGGACCTATGGTTCATGTAAGTGAGCTGGGGACACTAGAGAGCGCCACAGCCCCCCGTCAGACCATCCCCGTATTGTGGGAAGCGTTGACCTGAACATGGCGATTAATACGAGTGTTAAGCACTGATTTAACATGAATAAATCATTGAACAGCCTGGTGATCGCTCCGAGCAACACGGGACATGAATCGCAGCGCATACTTGGTGGTTTCGGTTGCATGTCTGGATGAGTTTGCTCTGTAGTATGTAGTTGCTAAACCGGTCTGAAAAGATTTCCAGGCTGTTTTGATCACAGACAAACGGGTAATTTAAGGAAATATGTGTACCTTAGTACAGACAGAGAACCGTAATATAACAAATGTAACAAATGTAATTGTTGTTTTTTTAATAACTTCAAGTGATTTTTTTTATAGGGAAAACTCTTTTTTTTTTTCAATCAAATTTAGGCATGTAGTGGTCCTCCTGTCAGGAGCAAAAAAATTCGTATCCTCTAAAGATAAAAAATATCTTCCTTTATTGTTAGTCTTAGTTAATGTTTTGAATGTTATCTTCAAGTGTCTGATTTTTTTATATTTGTTAGGAAGTCAATGTATTTATTTTATATTTCCAATTCTACATGTCTGTGCTTGCAAAAACAGTTAATCCAGTTTTTATTGGATTATCGTGGCCAAAAGAGATTTTTTTTTAAATCTGATAAAATGTATTTTTTGCATTGTTGAATTCATTTTAAAAAGATTACTGAAAAATGTTTCTCAACCATAAAGGTTGCACAGAAAGGTTTCTTTGTAGAGCTTACTGAAAAAGGTCACAGTGGTGTTTACTTAATGGATCGCTAACGTCAGAAGATCACCAAACATGTAGCTTATTTTATATAAAAATTGCAGTTTGTGTCTTAGGTTTGTGGTTTTGTTGGTACTTTGTTTTTCAGGGTTCCAAAACGAAAGTCGCAAGCCCCCAACCCCCATCCACCACACCCTTTTCTGTGTTTCAAGATAAAATAGCCAGGACGCCCCAGTCTCACTTCTCTAAAAAGCCACACATGTCGGAGGTTTACAAGCGTTTCCACAGCAGCCGCCCAAACTTTTCCCTGCTGCCAAAAATTGCGTTCATGTGCGATGACGGTCAACCCAGTGCAGATGAGGTTTGTCTGACTGTTGCATTTCAGTAAGATGAGGATATTTGAGGCCAGTCTTCCCTCCTCTCCGTCCCTCCCTCTTTCCTTCTGGTACAAGCAGACTCACCCAAGTAAATCAGTCTGCATTTTTGATTAAGTTTTTAGAAAGGAGAGAAAACAGCAGTGGTGCTTAAAATAATATGTTAAAGTGTGTCATCAGGTGTGTGTCTTGATTAATGTGGCCTGCGCAAATTCCGGTTAGCCACAGTAGCTGCCAGAAGAGAAATCTCATCTTGTGATTTAGTTAAGTGGATTATATTGAATCTGACAAGTTATTTTGGTTAACATATGTTGTTTTGTCCTTGGTGAGCTTCCCGGTCAGGTTTCTCATTGATAGCAGTTGCCTTGTAACAGCAGCAGATGCTACTCAAAATGCTGTTGATGACAGAAACGGAATCGGGCAAAAGGGGAGTTAACATTTAAATAAAAAGTGCAACACAGAACGTAAAGTTCAGCATATTCCTGAGCTGTCACTGAGCTTGACCTTTCTCGTCTCTTTTATGCTTAAAACTTGCAGCGTATTGACAGTAACGGACCATTACCGCACACGACACCATTTGTAGGTTTAAAATCAGCTAAAATGTCTACACAGCTGTTTCCATAGTGGAAGAAAGTTGATACCACCCTTGTGTGCGACAAATACTTGCACCACGCTCTGGTAGCATGTGTTCATGGCCGTCCTTCTTACTTTCTCAATATGTATGTTGTCCCTCAAGGTCACGCTGAACGACTGACAGGCCTCTTCTGAAATCCCCATGTGTTGCAGTTGTTCATCTCCTCAAGCTGACACCTGCTATGGAGTTTAAAAAATTTATTTATTTCTTTTATGGTCTGCCTGCCAACAAGCTGCTTCAAATTGATATATTTTTTTTACTTGGCAGATGGAGACAGGCCATATAACATCTAGCAATGCAGCCCAGCAGTAAACAGTGATCTGAACAGTGTTCTGAGGTTGCTGAGCACAAGAAAAACAAAAGCTTTTGAGAGCAAATTTGTGTGTGTGCGTGCGCATGTTTTCTGTATTGGAAACAAGTATTTAGATTGTTTTCCCAAGCTTCTCTTACCACTCCTTACAAGTCCAAATATTAAATTGATTTGATACATTTACATTTTTTGATGACAATTTAAGCTGCTGCTTTTTATTTGGAAGTTGCTTATGTAGGCAGACTTGTTTAGAATAATGGCTAAATGGTTAACTTATTCTGATAATTATGCTTTGCACTTTCAGCAAAGACGAGCAAACTGTACAGGACTTAACATTTTAGGACTGGTTTGTAGTATCCTAGCACATCTGTTCAACACCTGAGGAGGGGAAAAAGCACTGTTTTAATGGGAGCAATGAGGTTCAGATGGTAGCTTCCGAAATGGAAAGGAGAAAAAGAAACATCTATCTGGTGGTCCTGCTTTTATACATTGCACCTGGCAAAGGAAAGTTCAGAAACCTGTGATTTTGGAGAGTAAAACAAATTTTGTATCAGGTATTTCTAGTTGTGCTTCAAAAAGCAGTTTATGTTCAAAAGCAGCAAGCCAGCTGTCAATCATCCACATTTAGTTTATTTACATTTAGTTTAACAGATTAAATGGGTTGTTGTTCAGTCACACAGCCTCTTAGGACTAAACGCTGTGTCCACTGTGGGAAATATTCTATTGTTTTTGCACGGCTGCACCACCACACCGATTTGAATCTTGCCTGTGTGTCTCCGTGTCATGATTTCAACGGGGTGTTCCTGAAAAAGCTGTCAGCGTTTGGAGGACAAACTGTCTGCTGTGCATTGTGGTGCCTTTGTAGAGAACCGGTCCTTTGGGAACAGCTGTTTAGAGAACAGATTGTGATGAATGGCAGAATGCTAGAAGTCTGTTTTCTACCTGATTCCTCGTTTTTCTGTCAATCATATTTAAGTTTTTTTCCTTTTATCTGTCTATGTCTATTTGCCATTAAATTGCTGTCCTGTTCCTCTCCCGCTTGACCTTTTGGACTCCTTTGTATGGGGCAAGTCCTCAAATAGCCTTTGACTTTCCATTAATTTAACAACTAACAAAATCGAGCACAAAGTAAGCTACTACTTAAAGCTTAAGGAGAACACAGATGAAGATGGACAGAAAAGGAGAATTAGAGGTGTTAGGCCATGACTGTTGTTGCAAGGAGAAACCTGTTATATCCTAGCCCTTTTTCTTTTCTCCTCACACACTCTCCCAAAGCAGCAGTTATAAGCTGAAATTTAATTAACCAAGAGTCATTCAGTAAGCTGGTTTACCAAGCTGCAGCCACCAGTGAGGAAACACAATTGGAAGCTTTGTGTTGTCTTTCTTTGTCTGCCACTACCTTACACTCATGTGGTCCCTTTTACACAGTCTCTCCTCCCTGGTAATAAATTAGTTGGGGGCGCAAGTCTGACAGGGGGAGGTGGGAAGTTTGCTGCAGGAAGCAGGATTGCCTTGCCTTTCTTCCTGTCATGGCTGTGCCTAGTGGCTTTTTTTTAAATCCTGTAGTCTCACCACAGCAACTGTGTGAGCTCTGGTCTCTGTTCTGACTCCAACCTTGGACACATTTTGCTACCCTTGCCCAGCTCTAGCTCAAGCAATGCCACTCCTATCTTGGATGTACGATAAAGTCATCCAACGACAACTCCTGGTGCTTATCTAAGGCCTCAATCCCACGAGTGCTGGGGCCTCCTTATCACTGCTGCCTCTGCCTGGCCTCCTGTCTTTACACCCTGCCCCAACTGCCTGCCTGACTATCTAACTGTCGTCAAGACTAAGTGTCTTCCCCTATATACTGCTGCCTGTAAGACAACACATTGCAAGAGGTTGTTTATCTCTCCTTTTCCCCCGTCAAGCATTAGAAGTAGAGAAATTGCATCAAAATGAACAGAGGACAAGGTAACCAGGTGCACAGGGATTATTTCTGAAAGTGAGACTCACAGCACTAAGTGTATACTAAATGATGACAAACAAGATTAAAGAGGAAGAAGTAGAAGAGGGTGTTGCAATTCATTACAAAAGCTTCCTGACTCTGACTAACTCTTTAAATTAGGTTGCTTATTCTTTTTTATTCTGAAGCTCCAGTCTTCTTCAAAGTTTTTTTTTAGTTTTATATTTATGCTTTTATCTGAAATGAAAAAAGAAAGATCTACTGGAAGTTCTGCCTATCTCAGACAGGAAAGCACCAAGGAGCAGGCAAGTCAGTGGTTTGTTTTTCCATCTGACAGAGAGGGAGGGGGAGCTGTTTTCTTGCTGTGGTGTCAAGAGAAGCCTGCTTTTCTTTTATCCTTTTTACAAAGATGGCTCTGTCTCTGAGATTTCTTTTGAGTTATTTAGATTGCATCATTTATCATCTTTCAACACATACCTCCATTAGCACATTTGTGCGCAGAAGCAGCACACACAATGTCTCTCAGTCAGGAGAAGTTCGAGCCCCACCCTTTTTACATTCCTTAAATATTTTGAGTAGTTCTCCCACTTAGACTTCTCATCGTAGCACCCCCATTTTTTAACGTCTCCAAACTGTCACAGCCACTACGATGTCTAACACAGAAGTTTCTCGGGAATACTGTCTACAGTTTTTATCATCTTTTCCCAGTTTTCCCCTGTTTATGTCACAGGAATTTGAAAAAAAGTTGAATGCTCGCTCTGTTCCGCTCCTTCTCGCCCACCAGTCTGCAGTGATTTTTTTTCCTCTCCTTTCAGAGGAGGAATGGCAAGCGAGTGTTGGCAGCCAACTCAGGAATTTCACCAGGAGCACAGTCAGAGCACTTAACCTCCAGCCTGTTTGTTTTCCCCACATAGACTCTCATAGTGCGCTTTAACTCAGCTTAACACGAGTGTCACAGTGAAGTATTTCAACTTCTGCTTTTGCTTTATATAGCTAAAATCTAGAAAGGATAGTGTCTTTCTACAGGTTTCTCTAATTCTCGTATTTACGTAACGCATTATTATAGCAAAACTAACAGCTGGGCTTTGCCACGTTTCCATACCCTTATCCTCATTTAAACCAAGTGTTAATTTAAAATTCAAGTCACTGTTATTATTTCCAGAATTTGCTTTATGAAATTTAAGTATTTCAATTTGTTTGGTAGCTTGTGTTCTTTCTCAGACTTCATCAGTGTTGTCATAATCGTTCCTTAAGGCATACAAAGGAATGCAGTAAGAATTCATTTCTGGATTCGTACATGAATGAAGTGACAAGAACTGCAAATATTCTTGCGTTGCATAGCAGAATATGTTAACAGTACACAAGATGGTATTTAAAAACTTTATTAACTTGAAGCTTAAACATAGTTTATAGCTAATGATTTAAAATCTGGTGACCAAACCTGTTCCGTTGGGGCTTTTTGTTGTACTGAAAGGCCAGCACAATTTGTTGTTGAGTCTGTTTATTTCCTCCTTGTCACTCAGACTCGTATTTTTCTTCAATTCATCTGATAGCTATAGATTCCAGCAATAGAATCTGAAGTGATTTAAATTCATGCCTGAGTGAAACCAACAGCCATACCCCTTGATGGTTAACCAAATTGTTTTCTCAACCATAATTTTGATTTCGATCCCAGATGCAGGTAGATGCATCTCATCCTTTCTTTCTTGTCTGGATTCATCCATTTTCCTTTGTCATGGTGTTCTCTGCGTTTTTTAACTTATGTTTGAAAGTTCATTATTCCTATTCGATTTCACCTTGCAACTGGTGTGCTGTTTAATTGAAATGGAAATACAGTCTCAGCCGCTTCCCTGTATGTGCACAGCTTTAACACATTTCCTCAGTTTATACTTGTAATAAAAAAAAAAGTGCAGTACTAACATGGTGCACGTCTACTCAGAAATACATAAAATATAACTATGTTGTGGTCCATGATTCCTTTGCAAGACAGATTTCCAGTGTTTATATAAAAAAAATTGTAAATGCAATCTATTTTTCGTGCTTCTTCTTGACACATGGATATGTTTTTTCTTAAAGAAGTTGTGCATTATTTTACATATCATATTTGTATTAACATTTTTACCTGAAATTTGATGGGACTGCTATATGACAAGGTGCAGATTCTTTTGGAACTGTGTCAATAAGAGCAGATCATTATTTAAATGTTCCCTTATGCTTTTACAATTGTTAAAATCGGACAATGGTAGCTTGTGTAGCTCAGCTCCAGTTACATGTGCAGCACAGTTGTATTGTACTCTGGCTCTCTGCCCTATAGTCTTGTGCTCTAATGTAAAACATGGTTTGCTTAGTGTAATTCATGCCCACGTGAAACACATCCAGCAGCAGCGCATGAATGAAGTCAGATTTCTGCTCAGCAAGACAAACCAGTTTTGTTCCTGGTCTGTTTCTGTTTTTCTTCAAGATCGATCATTTCTTTCATCCGTCTGTCCTTATCAGTGCTGCGGTTGGGAGACAATAAATGGTTTTGTATGATTAGGCCTTGATTGTTGAGACAAAGAGTCTCTGTTAGATCTTGTTAAACAGGAAAGACTGACATCAAAATGTACAGATAACTAGCAGAAAAGAATGTGTTGACTAAAGGGTTAGCGAGTGTGACCCTTGTTCTTACTCTGTTGATTGACTGTTCATTGCAAGCAAAGAAAAACAAAAAACGCCAACCCAAGACTGGTTCATGTGAAACAGAACATAGAATTCCTATGTGCTGTGAATGAGGTCATCTGGTTAGTTATGAACGAGGTCACTGACCCCCTCCTCAGCTCTACAGTCTAACTCTGTGTTCCCTCAGCAAATATTACACAATGGCTTTTTGTGCTTTAATGGGACACTCACACTGTGTCACTCCTGCAATGTCTCACAAAAGTATGCGTGCAAGTGCTGCCAGTCGCACCAGACCACAAATTTGCATTGCATTTGTTACATGATGTATTTATTACTCAGTTTATTGTCTTGGTTAGATAACCAGTGTACCACTTGAGGTACTGCTCTTATTGACACAGCTGAATGAGTGTGGAGACAATTTGCAACATGTTAATGAAAGAAAGTGGATCTATAAATCATGTATTCAATACAACGATTGGTGTGCATGTATTTTTCTGGTTGGTTGAATATTAAATATTGGATTACCAGGAATCATTTTAGCCAATTCAAACTGATTGGGACTCCCTCAGATTCAATCAATTCATTATAGTGTTTTTAAAGATATTAAAATTATTTAAATGGTACAGCAGTCAATTAAAATATTGTAATCAGACTCCTATTATTCTTATTACTTGATTGTCCAAAGTTTTGCCAATTGTTCTTTTGTTTTTGGTGCATGTCGACAAAGACTATAATGAAATATAGCATTAAGACACCCTTTTTTTAAAAACCCTGACGAATTAAACACGGCTCTTTGATGACTAAAATGAGACAAGGCGTCTGTGAGTATTCGTCGGTGCGATGAGACAAAAACATGTGCGTGGAGTTGTGGATGTCAATATGTGAACTCCCAAGCATCCTCATTTTGTTGTGGATGAACTCTTCCGTTAGTTTTGGGGTGATCACTCTGTTTTGTCTCTGTGGTTGCCCCGCTCATCTCATCAAATGAGTACGTATTCAGTGAAATACTTCTTGACAGCTTGTGACAACCCTGCTGATTGATTTCATATTGTGTCCTTATTTAATCAACTCCACAGTGAGTCATTTACTTTGTTTGTTTCTTTTGTTTTACTAAAAATGCGGCGCTACATTTGGCCATTCAACCCCCTGATTAGCTAATGGCAGGGCTAATGAGCTTTAAGTCCTGATTAGTGATTTTGTTCATTAAACAGAGACGTCTTTGTTATTATGACCGAACGTTAGACCAATCCTTAAGTGTTGATTGAGTGTTATTGTAATTTTGTCAGTTTTTGGGTGTTTATCATTGCTTTTCCTGTTTAATGCAAAGATGGCTTATTGTACTTTGAATTGATTGATTCATGTGAGTGATTCTACTTATTGACCTAAATTACTTTGTTAAAGGATTAATTATTTTTTTGACTAAAACTAGGGCTGGACGATACAGGAAAAAAAAGCCTATCGATAAAAAAAAATCCTATTGATCTATAATCAATAGTATTGAAAATATTTAAAAATGTAGAAATTTTTTGTTGACTGAAGCTGTCACATATAGACATGACTAAAATCTGACTAAAACCAATCAGCATTTCCCAAAACACTAAGACTAAAATCAAAGTGCCTGCCAAAAACAACACTGAGTTCAATGTGTTTTAATGACAATGAAATGTGAACCTGAAAGATTCCTCTTATTGACTTGTCTTGGTGAACTCTGCAAAAAAAAAGGTTTAAATGTGTAATTACAATTCTGCACTAAATGATTCATATTAGGGTTGGTTGGGCGAAGTGTAACTTTTTCCCAATCGTTCGTCAGTCAAAAATTAGACGATGGGCGATTTATTATTATTATTTATTTATTATTATTAGCACAAACATTGTTAATAATTACAAAATTAATTTATAGGGGGACAAATAAATCGCTCTTGAAAAACGGGCGGCAATGGCCTTGGTCAATTGCCGATAGTCGATAGATTTGTCTGATTGACCAACCTTAATTCATATAATGTTTTTAAATTACCACTTGGGTTATTTAATTTTCACTTACACTTGATGCTAAAAATCTAACAAAGTTTGACCCGATTTAGTCATTTCTCTGCTGTATAAAAATCTTTACTGCCTTTATAACAGTTACATTCTGCTTGCCGCAACAAAGTTCTGTTGTGCAAGTGTGGTCCTTGTCTGATCTTGATTGTTGTCTTCGTGGTGTGTTCATGTCACATGGCCAACACAGAGACACTGATGCATGCTTTTATCACCAGTAGAATGGATTACTGTAATGCCCTGCTTTCTGGTCTTCCTAAAAAGAGTATCTCAGGTTTACAACTCTTACAAAATTCAGCAGCACGTGTCCTGACGAAGACCAGGAGGCGGGAGCACATTACACCCATCCTGAAGTCTTTGCATTGGTTACCTGTGTGTTTAAGGATTGATTTTAAGGTTCTTTTAATGGTTTTTAAGTGTCTTAATGGTCTTGGGCCTTCTTATCTCTCAGAATTGCTTTTACCATATGAACCTCAGCGGTTTCTGCGCTCCTATGGCAGCCGTCTTTTTGTCATTCCAAAAGTTAGAACGCATACTCACGGCGAGGCGTCTTTTTATTATTATGGCCCTCACCATTGGAACAGGCTGCCGGAGAACCTCAGGGCTGCAGAGAACGTTCATGTGTTTAAAGGCAGGCTCAAGACCCACCTTTTTAAGCTAGCTTTTAACTAAGTATTATTTATTTAACCTGTTTAACTGCTTTTAGTGTAATTTTAACTTATTTTGTTTAATTACTTTTAGTCTGTTTAAAGTCTTTTAGTCTGTTTTAGTCTGTTTTACTTTTAGTCTGTTTTAGTCTAACCTTTAGCTGATTTTAGTCTAATAGATTTTAGGTATTTAGTTAGATTTTATCACAGTTTTATTGTTTATTCTTATATTTATCTTATGTTATTTTATATTTTAACTTATTATTTTAATCTTCCTTCCAGGGTTTCCTCTGAGGGAGTCCTCTGCCTCGGGAGCGGTGGTCAGCTGTGGCTGCCTGGTTCTCCTGGTGGTTCCTGGTGGAGGTGGGGTCTCAGCCCTGCCTCCTCTGGTCGCCCCGTGTCGGTGCGTTGGCTGCTGCTGTTGACCTGCTGCTGCCGGTGTAGAGGGCTCCTCTGATGGTGTTTCCTTAGAACCTGCTCATCTGTACTCAGCCCAATGTCCTTTGTGTGTATGTGTGCGTGCGTGTGTGTGTGTGTGTGTGCTTTTTATGGGGGAGGGATGGGATTGTGGTTTATGTGGGGTCATTTTTACTTGTTAAGCACCTTGAGTTACAGTTTCTTTTTCTGTATGAAAGGCGCTTTATAAATAAAGATTATTATTATTATTATGTATTTTCCCCCAGATTCTGGCAACATAAGGAGGCAGAGATGGAGGCTTGCTGTATTGCTAGTTCTTGACATTGTTTCAGTGCATTAGAACTCAACCTAACTGATATTTTTCCCTCTTGACCTCAGCTGTGCTTGTAATGCATTGAATTTGATTCCTGGACTTGAGCTTTGAGTCACAGCAATGACTAATATATAGTTTCCAGCACACATTTAGTAACATGTCGAACAGGGAGGTCAGGAGAGGCTGAGGTTGGGAGGGTTGACTGAGCAGAAAATAGAAGTGAAAACAATTAGCAAGAGTTGAACTAAAGGCATCAGCTGTGTAACTTTATTTCATCTTGATTTTTTCAGTTTTTTTCTCTCTCTCTTCATCATTAGTTTGACAGTGAAATGATAAAGTTAAGTTAAAACAATGCAGCCTAGCTGTTTTATCTACAAGTGTCATGCAAAATGAAGCAACTCTAGATGAGAGTATTTTGACAAAGTGTTTTTGTTTTTAATCTAAGTTGAAAATGCCATAAATGTTTATCAACAGGTATGTAGCATCTTTATGTTTTTGTTATTGTTTGTGGCTGCTGCATAGATAATTGTATGGCAGCTCACGATAAACATCCAAGTTTTATTTTTCTTGTCTGTTTGCTGCATATTTTCCTGAAAATATACTAAACGACAAGCTTTGATGATGATGATAAAGTTAATGTATGAGACTGTGTGGAAGTTTATTATTATTATTACTGTCCAGTGTTTTTGCATACAATTGTTCTTAAAAATAAGTGACCCTTAAGGGAAGGAAAGCTTGATTGCAGTTAGAACAGCAGGAGGTGGACAGGTGTGAGCATGATCAAGGTGCCAGATGCTGTTGACACGTTCAGGTGAAGAATAGTCTGCTAGGATATAGACTTGTCTCAGACTGTCCTCTTTAATCTTTGTCTTAGTCTTCCTTTTCCTCCCCTTCTTTGGCTGTCTAACAATGTCTGATACAAGTTTAGCTTGTTGTTGTAGGAGTTTTTTCCTCAGCCTTATTTTTATTGAGTAGCTGACACTTTCAATGAACCAGGCCTTGGTTTTATTGCTGCTCCTCCTCTCATCACTATGTAAAATCCTGCTGTCTGCATCTTGGACAGACAGTTTCCTTTGTTTTCTTTCCCCCCCTCCTGTTATGTTTTTAACACGCAGATGCATCCTGCTCATCTGTGTTTTGACTTCAGAATTGGTAATTCAGTGATCAATATGAGGATTGTTCTATTGTTGTTGCTGTGTTTTCCAACAGAGAAAATCGGTATGACTTCTCCCCTGGGAATGACTCATTTTTCCTGGCTTTGTCTTTTCACCTACAGTATTTATTTTAGCACCGTCTCTTCAGCAAACATTACCCTCTTGTCCCTTCTGTCTTGCTGTTCCCTTTTCATCTCATGTCCCCTCTTGTTTTTTCTTCTTACTTTTGTTATTTTACTAGCTGTACGCTTCCAATTGTTCTCCATTTTTCAGTGTCCTTCTACATGAGTGCAAGTGTGTGGCAAAAATCCAGCCTTGGGGCTACATTGCCTCTTTCATGTGAGGACCAGCACTGACATTAAAGCCTTGCAATGTTGCCTGTCGGTTTGCATCAGCACAGCTCTCACTAACAGCACTCAGGATCGTAGCATCTGTTTGGTTTTCTACTCACTCACTGCCAGACTTAAACATCAGATGTTAGGGACAACATGCCTTCACATGCAGGTTGTAATTGTCTACATGCATATGCACTTGAAGATTTGTTAAGTCCTCACACCCAAGTGCTTTGAGGCAGATCAATGTTTAAAAACCTAAGCATAGTGAAAGCTTGGCTAATGACAGCTGAGTCAGCAAGAAGACTTCTTGCTTTTTTTAATCCCTCTTCTCATTTTCTTGATATAACATAACATATTTGACTTAGGTTGTTGTAACCCCCTTTTGATTTTTATACATTTTGGTTTAGTTGGATACAACTTAAATTAGCAAGCAGGAAATTTCAAGACAAACAGACCAAACAAATGCAGAGTCAAATAATGGGTCTTTGATCTGCAGATAGAAGCAGGGACATCTGGGCAGTCTTCACTTTCTTTTACTCATTTTGTGCCCTTCAGGATGAGCAATCTTAGCTTCGGGAAGTGCACCAGACCCCGGTAGTTTCTCTATGTCTCTGAAGGGCACCGTGCTTGTTTTTTTCTTCACTGTTTGACTGAAGACTTGCCTACATTTGTACAGCTCATGTTTTGACGCTCAGCCCAGAACTACTGTTCTGGCAGAGATCATATTTATATATTTTGCTCACATACTTTGCTTACATATTCAGCTCAAGTGATAAGATTCAGATCCTGGAGAAATGGACTCATGTTGTGAATTGTGTGACAATGAAGGGCTGGTATAAAGACAAAACAACAGCTGTATGTGTGTGTGTGTGTTGTCACAGCCAGGGACAGTGACTTGCTGTTGGATGGGAACTAAAGATGGTAGCTACAAGCCCCAACAGGCCCCATGATGAGGAATGAAGCAAGCTTACAAACACAGACAGGCACATTCACAAACTCTGTATTGTAACCTGTTTGTCTACTGCCACACTAACCTTTGGTCTTTCTGCAGATTTTCTGTAAGAATAAAGTAGGTTTGTGTGATTGGACAAATATATCAGCGATAGGCTGAGCCCATTACCTGCCGTACTTATAGGAGCAATATTTTTGAGGGGGTGTCTATGAATTAGTTTCTTCATTAACAGCTGCCTTCAAAAGTAGTGGCGATTTACTTACTCAAACTTATGACAGAAAGAAAGAAAGAGGCAGTAGCCAGAGAACCACAGTAGTGGGGAGAGAAACAAACAGACTGGCTTTTTTCCAAGTGTAACCCTGTAACTTTTTCTAACAAAAAAACATTTTTTTTTGATTAACATTTAAATTCCATTTCTATATTTTTCACCTGTTTGTAATATTGTGCATTTTTGAATTAAACCTTGGGTTTTTTCCACCCATAAAAGTACTTTTTATTGTGATGCTGTTGGTTACTGTTTAATTGTAATTTTAATCTATAGATGAATCAAGAGAGTGGATGTTAGAAAACAGCACAGAACATTAATCATTTTTGTGTCATCGGTCCCCTCTTCCTATGATCTAATGACCTCATTTCCTGAAAATGAGAGAGGGAGAGAGAATAAGGACTGTGGTTGTGCCTTATTCTGCCTTTTACACACTTTCCAAATATACAGTGAATAAAATGTTCTTTTTAAAAAATCTGCTTGACAATCTTTTTGCTGCACATTAAGCACTCTTCTGCCACTTCCATCTGTTCCCTGCCACAAAACAGCAGTCACAGTTGATGTAAGGATTTACTCCAGGTTTACAGTGAGAATGCATGCTTTATCATCCTGATTCTGTTGCCATTTGCCAGTGTTCAACTGATTTAAATAATAAATAAATGTAACTTTTCCAACTCTATACGCTTTTAGCATTTTTTTGTTTCTTTCCACTTGTTTTTTGTTATTTTTGGAAACATTTAGAAGCTTGGGCAAAGGATCCCTTTAGGGGACATATGATAAATATAAAACTGGATCACATAAAGTGCAGATTACATGGAGACAGAAAGTCTCGATTAATTTGTTTAAACTGATGTAGGGAGTATTACAAATTATTCTCTCATCCTTGCTAGTGTTTGTGTGGACTCTAGTTTCCTTAGTGACAGGGGGAGATACAGGAAGACTGCATATTATCTTCTCCACTCACATTGACTCGCAGAGCTTTTCTTTCCACCCTTTTCCTCTGTTGTTTCCTCTTCTGACAGCTGGACCTTTCCTGCCATTGTTGCATGACCAAGAAAATAGCAGTGTACACATACTTAAAAAGAGCAGTATTTAAAATAAGAACAGTGCTAAGCATTTAAGGTCCTTTTTTAAAAGTTGAATATTTAGTCATCTTCTCTCTAATTGCTGATTGATTAACATTTCTTAATGTGAGTCAATAGGAGTTATGGCAAGTAAAGTTTGTTTTCTTCATCTCTTTAGGTAGCAGTTAAAGGGAAAATGACATGCCTCTATGCCACGGTGACAAATTTCCAGAGAAATTGAGGGAAAAAATGGGGCCAAGAACTGCTCAGATCCACAACTTCTATTCAGACATAACACCCCCTGGGCATGCTTCCTGACTTATACATCCTGTTATTCTTAACATGCCTTATCTTATATTCTCACATCTCATTGAGCTCAAAGCCAGCATCCTGCACTTTTATTTTACTTAGAAGCTCCCACACATTCCTGTGCTGTGTGTTCTAGGGTGTCTATATCTTCAGTGGATACAGAGGTTGTGTCTCCAGGAGCTTAGAATGTACACATAATCAAATATTCAAGAAATTATCTGCATGATTTCACTGGCTGGTAAAAAGGGGAAATCAACAGTCTGGTTTTTATATGCATGCTTTATGATTTCTGTTGTGTTGTGCTCATTAGCCAACCAGTTTTACTGTGACTGATGTATCTGACCATCCCTTGTGTACATTGAACATTTAAAATACAGGTTTTACATTGTGGACTCTGACTGAAACAGCCAGTTTCTCTTCTTTTCTTATTTTTTGACAATATAAACCCTCAAATGTGTGAAGCTGTTTTCAGCTCATGAGGCTTCTCTGTTAAAGCCAGGCTGTTAAATGACAATTGCTTTGGCTTCCAATTTAACGCTACATATGGCTCCCCCTTAGATGGTAAAAATGGCAGTAAAATAGCCTGCCTTTGTGTGGTATTTTAGAAGACTGAGTCTGCGATTGTGTGCATTAGGTTGGTTGTTTCAGCTGAGGTAGCAAATTGGGTTACTTTACAAACTGAACCAAAAAGAAAGAGTGACTTTTTTCCACTCACAGATGCTGAATAATTAGCAGTATTATGAAACTTCTCTGTGAAAGAGCTCTTGTCTTCTGTTGACTACACTCCTTTGTACTTCTTGAAAGCAAACTGTGTGTGTGTGTGTGTGTGTGTGTGTGTGTGTGTGTGTGTGTGTGTGTGTGTGTGTGTGTGTGTGTGTGTGTGAAAGAAATAGTCATTCATCTTGCTGACTCACCTTGGGGTGCCTCCCTCAAGTGTAAATTGAGGGTGAGTGTATATGCATAAGTTTCTCCTCCATCAGACGTACCCCTTCAGAGAGTAATAAACTTTGGCCCCTCAGGGCAGCCATTAAAAGTAAACCATTAAAGTCCACCATCAAGTCGACCCTCCCTGGCTGTTTCACGTCACTCTGTGGAAGACCCCACTGAGTGCACAAAACTGTCACTTTTATGGCTCATTGAGATGCCAGCTTGCCCCCCCTCCCACCACCACCACCAAATGACAGCTCCATAAAGCAGTTCCACACCATCAAAGACAGAGGGATGATCCCTTTTTCTAATTTTAGACTGAGGTCCTAATAGCTCCCCAGATACTGACTGAAGCACTCATTTTAGTTTTTAGCTGAAGTTTGAGAGTAGCTTGTGTGAGTGTGGATAGATATTTATCAGAGCTCTTGTTGATCAGCTAAATGTTTATTATATGTATATTAGTGATATGAAACCTAAATCAACCCAACAGTTTGAAAAAATAACAGTACAAGCTAACACTGTTCTTCCCCTCCTGTCTACAGTACTGTGAGAGAGAAAAACACTTAAATCAAATACCAAATAGTTATTTAATAATCTATGACCTGGGCGAGTGTTATTCTCTAGGTCAGATCTTCTACCACAGAGTTTCACAGCCCTGCAAAACAATTAGCAGTCTCTACAACAGCTTTTCATAACCTGAAATGTTTTAGGAGGAATCAGATAGTCAGTCTTTTAGTTTGAGGTCCACAGTGCTTAATCTTTCTAATACTTCTGGGACCACTTTGGACTTATCCGTCTACATCTGTTTCTGCTCCTGATACATGTTCCTCCATGTTAGTAATCTATTAACCTCATGCAAAGTGCAGTTCACCAGTGGAAAGAGTGTTAGTCGAATTTTTATTGGCTGCAACATCTATTTGTCTTTAAAAACATTTCCAATTTAATTTTTAACGCCTCTTTTTTATGTCACTGAAGATGTTTTTGTTCTAATTGTACAATCTGGATTGTGGTCATATTGCTGAATTGATTAGGCATTTAATCAGATGTCGTCATGATTGCATTACATGACTGATAAGGATCTAAACGCATCCAGGGTCTATAGTTCTCTCCATTACTGCTTCATGTTTGCTCCTCTAGCTCTTCCTTTCCCTTGCTCCTTTTCCCCTGCTCTGCATCCTCTGTTTGCTTTGTTTAATCGCCAAACTAAGATGCTCTGACACTTTTTTTATAGCACACTGTCCCCATTACTGCCAGCAGCCACAGAGAGCTACATTCAGCCTGGCACCTTTTTCCTCTTCCTGCTTGCAGTCACACTGACAGCTCCAGAAAACATTGCATTTGCTACCGATTATGATAAATGGCTTTGCTGATTGCTGTTCTCGGCCATCACCACACCTACATGCTCCCATTTTAGCATACATGGTTTCAGGGCTTCAACCAGAAAAGGGAGAGGTACTGTTCTGTAACTTCTGGATGCTTCTGACATAACAAATATTTATATGTGTCATTGTTTGAGATAAACAGAGTATTGACTTCATCAATTTGGAATAAAAAAGTGAATTTAAACTCTAATGGTAGAAGTGTGTCAATCATAGTTGAGTTAATTATGTCAAACAAGAAGACTTGTTCAAAAATCAGATTATTACAACCAGTCTCAGACTGTAATCTGTTATTAATCAGTCTCTCTCTCTCTCAGTAGGCCTAATCAGAACCTATGGCCAGTAAGGCAAGCTAGAGAAACCGGGTTAGCACTATTTCCTTCTTGTTTCCCTGCTGTATTTGTTTAGCAGATTTTTCTCTGAGGCAGTTTTCCTCCTCCTTCCGTGTGGAGTGTTATTTCTGTGGGTTCACGCTCTCAGGGGAGCCTTGGCTACAAACGCACATAGGCTCATTAGCTTGTGTGTGGGGGTGTTTTAATGTTTAGTTTGTCGCTGGGTGTTTGTTTCTATATGTATTGTGTACATTTATACATGTGTGACACAAACTGGACTGTAGTTGTGGTTGTGTTGTCAGCCAGCTGCAGCTCATTATTGATGATCAGAGAGCAGAACGGGCTTCTTTTACGGAGGTAGTTGCCTGGGAATATAAACACGCATGTGTACACGCAAACCAAGCATTTCTACTTTTTCTGCAGTTTCTCAACCATAGTGTTGCTTCAGAGAGATTGTGTTACTGTTACTGTGTGTAAGCATATTTTCCCCTCAGTGTAGAAAGCTCTGCCCATCCTCAATTTGGATGAAAGAGTAGCTCCTCTGTGTCTTTGCTTTCTGTTTACCTGTGTGTGTGTGTGTGTTTTTCTGTATTTCATTACCTATTTTTTAACCTGGCCTATCCAGAATAGAATTCTCAAACCTTGTGGATAGTAGCCTATGTACTTTAAGACCTAATGCCTCAGATTGCCTCAGAAGAAACGAATCTCACCTTCAAGCTCCAAAACAGCACTACCATTTCACTCTAGGGTCATTTAGACCCCTCAGCGTGAGACGGGGTGTGCTTTATGTTCACACATTATCCTGGGTCATCAGCTGTCTGGGTGGTCAGTAAAAAGTAAAATGTTTTTGAAGTATTGATTAAACTATTTGAGAAACATGTTAGTATTATCAAATGGGAAGTGGAACTACATTTTGTGAATACATTTAGATTTACTCAGAATACTCTCACTCAGTTGTGTTTGTTTTCAGCTACTCAACCCTGTGCAAATGTGTGGTGCACTTGAACAAATCAACATTTTTTAACAAAGATAACAAAATTAATTACTTGGATTCATATTCAGTTCAAATAAAAATCATTTGCTTTACATCATCAGATTCAGCTCAGCTATCGTTTCATTTTGGCATGCAGAATGTCACTCTGTTTCTATTTTGGGTACTTGCAGCTTAGATCACGTTTCTGCTGTTCATTACACATGCCTTATGCCTACATTTAATAGCTATAATTATAAAATGATTGTAGGTTTAAAGGTAAAGCCTCAATATTAACATCATTTTCATCATGACCAATTACGTTAACTTTTTACAGCTGCTTGTACATGTGCTCTGCATTGTAACGTAACTCTAAAAAAAGAGAAAAACTGTTCAAATCGACCCAATTCATCAGAATGGTAAAAGTCAACACTGGCTTTCTTTGACTCATTTATAAAATACATTATAATTAATGCAGAATGCACATTTTTTCATAGGATGATTCCTACCTGTGGTATTAGGATGCAAATATCTTAACAACTCTGCACTTTTTGCAGTTGTACATTGGTGTAGTCACAAACCTTGAATGTTTTTTGCTGTTCTGTTTTCCTCTGTTATCTCGCATCCCCCGAATATTCTCAGAGGGTAATTTTTGTACAAAGTTATATTCTCATGTTTGTATTGCAGTGTATTTTAAAAATGGAGTTGTGTAAAGAATAAACTTTAAGAGAGAAGTTTGAAATGCACCAGTGGAATTGTATGCTACAAGATCCTGTACTCAACTTAGAACACGTTTTTGTTTCTCCTTTATTATGAATAGTTCAGCATTTTTGTTCAGATAATGTAGACAGAAATATTTTTAACGAAAAAAATATTTGGAATAGTCTAGATGGGGAATTTGCTTATTGTTAGCATTATGCATTTGGGCTATGTTTTTATGACGTAGTTTAATGAAACTAATTTTCAATTTTTTATCACAAATAAGGGATGCTCAATTGTCAATTACTGCAATTTCACATTTTTTTTACTGTCAGAATAATTTGTGTTTAGACAGTAGTTGATGATCAACAGTGTTGTATACAAAGTCCTGGCAAAGTTTAGTTATGTCACTGTTTCCCACTGCAAATTTATGGAGAGAACATAAAAATAAACGTATTTATTTCGATTTTTTAAAGGAAGGACAAGCTGTTCTTAACTGTGCTGATAGTACAGCACGACATTAAAGGCACAGGAATAGTTGGCGCATGAATATCAAAGGATTGTGCAGCTGAGGCTTACTTTTACATCAAAGATTGGGAAGTAAGAATAAGATGTAATCATAAAGAAACTTTAAAAAACGTCACAAAGATAGGGAGGGGGAGGACAAACTGAGTTGTTGATAAAACCCAGAAATGCAAATATTTTCATGGATCTGTCCCCCTCCTACACCAATGCACATGATACTTTTGCTTTCTGCTTTAAAATAACACCCCGTCTTTCACATGCTCGGCCTGTCAAACCTCTAAACTGTTGAGGTGGAGTGTCATCTTGGATAAAGTTGTCTGTGCAGCGAATAAAGGCCAGGAATGCATTAAACACCCAAATCCCTCTGCTTGCAAGGGGTTACCAGTCTTTGTGATTGCTAAAGTGCGCAGCTTTAAAGTGAAAAGGCTTGTTTCTCCCCTGAGTCTTGTTTCACTGAGCACTGGCACATTTAGGTGCATATATTATTGCTGTAGGTTTTTGAGTAGCGTCACATTACTTCTATCTTTATCTCAACTTTGTAGACCTTCGATTCCCCTGTTTAAATTATGAATCAAGCATATGTGAGCAGAAAAAGATGGATCAGTTTTGAGCACTACAAGTTATCTTAAACCGCCTCACACCAGAAACACTCATTCAGACTCTCTACTGAGTTGAACATTTGATCATTTTGTGTTCGAGATTAATTGGTGTTAGTTTCAATCTGTTTAAGGTGCCAGATTTTATCAGCCTAATACCAGGCATCACAAGGCATCCAAAGCAGCTTTTCTCTGGCAAAGCTGATCACACCGCTTACTCGGCCATTACATTTCTTCTCCTTTCCTTCTCTTTTGTTCTCTTTCTCTCTCTCTCTCTACACCCCCTCCCCTCTTCGAGGTGCATTGCATGGTCAGACGTTTGAGCGTGAGCCAGATAGCGAGGGCAAAGCATTTATGGAACCAGTCTATTTTTGGCCTCTTAACGGACTTGTTCTCATTTTCTTATGGAGCAGGTCTCGTTGAATGATGTTCACCTGTCTTGAACCTGATTACGTTATCTCCATCTGGACCTGTTCATTGTTTTAAATTTAACTCGCGAGTTCTGTTTTTCTTCCGTCTCCTTGATGAGTTTTCCAGTGTTGATCGTGAACCTAATATCCACCCTTAAGGCCTCAAACTTCTTCACCCGTCATTCTCTTCTCCCTCATCCTTTCCTTTGGGCACTCATTTCTCCTCACAGCTAAGATCACAGAGGAGATGAGGATAAATCATTTAATTTCTTGACACAGGGCAGAAATTTATGCAAGAACTGTTTGTAACATTTTCTTTTTCTCTGCACATTTTAAGAGCAGAAACAGTGAGAAACAAAAGAATGGGGACAAAATGAGAAATGTTTTAACTTGGATTGAGAGAAAAGACCAGCATGAGTCAAGAGACGTACTTCTGCTCATAATGTGCCTCTCTCTTTGTCTCATCCAACTAACCCTCCCTCACAACCTGTTATAAGTTTGAAGATTAATTTTCTTAATCTCTTCATAAAGTGAGAGATCTCTGTGTGTGAGCGCATTTGTGTGCAAGCCCTCACCACACTCCCTACAAATAGCTCTGACATAAATTGTTGTCTGTATGTTCTTTTTTTTATTTTAGAAAAAGATTATAGATGACACACTGGCACTGTGCCTAGAGGTGGCCAAAAAGAGGTTTCTGCTTAGAAAATTTGGTCTTTTGAAGGTTTTTGTCATCTATGCCACTGTTGGAAGAAAAGTTCTCATTTGATGGCTTACACTCCTAATACTCTTGTTGATCCTCGTTTTTCCCCATGTCTTTTGTTTTTTCTTTGATAGTGACACTTTCCCAGCCCCACTCAAGATAGTGACACACACACACACACCAGCCTTTTCTACCGGGGTGGACAGATAGATAAATGATTTTCTTGGCCGTGTAAGGCAGGGGGTAATTTTTAGGTAAGCGCAACACTTCTGAAAAGAATAGCCGCACTGAAATTAGAGGTTGTCAAATGCCGCACGTCTCCATTGAAGGCCCAGTTCAGCCCCCTTATGTTAATGTGGCATTTCAGCAAGATGAAATAAAAATTAGAAAGCAGAAAAATGCTGCTTGTTGGTTTGCATTGTTACGTGTGAATAAGACTTTTTATATTCTTTTATCAGGACTGTAAATGCTCTGTCATGCATTTAACATCATAAATGGAAAACTGCGTTCAACTAATTTACCTTTGATTAAGGATTTGAGCTGCAGTTTATTAGCTGTTTTTGTTAAACTTGTTAATCTTTTCAGCTGTGGTATTTTTGTTATTTTAGGTTTTTCTGATCTCTTTTCTACAATGTTACCACAAAACCCCCCAGCCATCTTTTCATTGTCCCACCAACATGTTGCTTGGTTGCTGTGTGGATTAGAACTGATGTAATCTGTTCCCTTGGTTAGATAACAGGAGGTTGAATTTATCTTTTGGCCCAAATGGGAGTATCTTTTTCCCTCATAGCACTTTGGTCATGTGGCTTGTAAAAAGAGTCGCTCTGGACTGTACAAACAAGTCAGAAGGCTTGATGCATCATCAACAGGTGTCGTCCACAAAGCTATTTAAAGATCTTTAACTGTGACCCCGCCCCCAGCAACAGATTTATCAATATGCTATTTAACCATTAATCAAATTGCAAATCTTCTGCAGTCTTTTAATTCTTATAAATCTTTATTAAGCAAGTTTGACCTACGTTCAAATTTTATAGTCGTATTTTAAAGGTCAGACATGTTTTACCCAGGGCATCTATAGTTAGCTACAGCTTAATTTAGAACTTCCTTCAAGAGAAGCCATCCCCCACTTTACTCATTTCCTCATGGCCTCAATAGACCCTCCACTTTCATTTAGCCGTTTCATGATCAAACTTAGATTTTTGATGTCTGTTGGGTTTTTTTGCCCCATTTTGTTTTAGTGATGCAATAATTGTAAAGTAATGTCAACTTGAAAAGCATAAGTCAAACCTGCGTGTCATGACTTTAATAGGGAGTAACAACCGCAGCTGCCAGTCTTCATCCAACGGATTTGCTAGCATGAGTGGTTGCTTTTTTTGGCTCAAATTGCAGAGCATTATATTCTAGTGTGAAATTGTTAGGGCTTCACAAGCAGTTAAAAATAGAGCATGCAGGTGGTCATGCATATGAAAGAGTCAGAGGTCTCTGTTGGCAGCGTGTTTGTCAGTGACAAAGGTGTGTTGTTTTTATTAAAATCGATATTCAGAGCTGAAGGTAGCCTTCATACCATTGCTTCTTTGTGTCTGCTTATATTTTTAGCAGCTCAGACAAGTTTTGCCAGAGAGTGGCCACTGAAGGGGAAAAAGTAAACGCAGTGGTCATAAATAGAGCAGTTTTAAAATAACCTGTAGCATCTAAAGTGACTGGCACGCAAACTGATTTAGTGTTTTATTGGCAAATATTTGTGTTCACATATTGCTACACTCACAGGCATGAATAATACTCTGAGTTAGTGTTTTTCAAAAGTCTGTGGAGGAAAACCCTAATGCAGGCAACAAATTTACATAACATTTAGCTGTTTTTTTTTTTTTTTTTAAGTTTGCATGCTACATTAAGTTGTTGCTCATGAATCAAAATCTATACAAGAGTGATTTATCTTCTATAAAATACTATGGAAAATGTATTTTGTCTTGCTCTTCTGTTAATGTTTTCCATTTATTTGTGTTTCAGAGATCAACAGAGTGCGTAAAGACATGTACAGTGACACAGTGAATGGCCTTGTGGACAGACACCCACTGGAGCTGCCTGAACCCATTGGACCCATCGTTCATCTGCAGGAGAAACTGTTTGTGCCTGTCAAAGAGTACCCAGATGTAAGTACATGACTTATACTTGCTTTGTTTTGACAGCTGTTGCGAAGAAGAACATTTAAAGTCATAATCTTCGGGAGAATCTGTTATTTGTAGAGCAGATGATTCAATCATTCACATCAGGTTGTTTTTTTGTGTGTAGTGTATTTCACCTGTGACACTAATTGAATGATTCTCACATGCACTGTGAAGTTTGACACCCTCATATGTCCCCTGTGCTCCCCTTTCTTGCTGTGCTTTGCTGTTTTGTGCAAAGTGGAGCTGTAATTATTATATTTACATGTCAAGAAAGCTACTAAATGAATTCCTCCCTGTTAGTTAAAATGACAGTTGGATGACCTTAGTAGAGATGCACATTTTTGTTGTTACTTTTTAGTAGACATATTTATAACCCCTCCACCAAGCGAGATCATTAAGTTAATAGGGAAAACTGTAAATGCCAAATAGAAACTACCAGGAGAAATCTGCAGCAGGACAAAATGAAATAAGTTCGACTCCCTCTGAAACCGAGTTTGTGTGCAACAAAAGCACATTTGCAGAGAAGCAAACATCAATCGTTCAGAATTGTGTAATGCAAACTGGATAGCTTGTGAATTGGCATGTAGCTAATCTTTTGCTCTTTGCTTTGTTTTGCTCATATGGCTGCTCTTAGTTATTTTAAGTGTGTTGAGAATAAAATTTGAGGTTTCATTATATGAGTAACAGGCAGTAGAAGATCAAATTGTTAGCTTCAGCTGCCTTCCTTTAGAGCTGAACTTGTCATGCTCTGTGGTTTAAGAGGAGTCTGAGCAGAGTGAGAAACACTATGTTTATATTCAGTTTCTGTTTTCAGGGAGGAAAATAAGTATAACCAGTTACATATTAGGTAAGGGAGTATATGATGTAGGATCAGGGAGAACAGAGAGAGAGGAAAGAACTGATGGATGAAGGGAGAAAATGTTAGGTTTTGTCCACTGGCAATAAAGGCATGTAAACAGGAGACACAGGCAGCTGCATGTGTCTAAAGTAGCAACCAAACGAGTCAATACTGCATCTTTGAAGAAATCGGTAAATGCTTTTTAAGGAATTACTGATGCACCTACATACCAAAGTTGGCCAAAGTTTATAGACAGTGTTATATTTTTGGATAAGTTTAATTGTATTGATAGTGTTTCACATTTATGCATTTTGCACATTATATTTTGCTGATACATTGATATATAAAAATTATTACATCGAGGTCACACCCACTCACCTGAGCGTTTCCTGTCAGATCAGCTACTCGTGCCCTTTCCAGGTTTCTCCACTACATAATCAGGTTGGGATGGTGCCTGGATTTAGTGCAGCATGTTGATTCTACCAAAATAACTTGCCTTGCCAGCACACCTCTGCTATAATTCCCTTAAGTGTGTCCCTCCTCTGGTTTACGTGCCCTGCATCATTCTGGTAATGTGTTTGTGAGCTTGACTGTAGCTCTATCATTCTGTCTGCCGGTGTGTCTGTCAACCCACCTCCTCACCATTCTTAAAAGTCAGCCATTTCCTGATGTCGTCAGTGATGCTGAACGCTGCAAAGCGTCACCGTGGTGACTGCATCTTGATTGACAGCCGAGTCGCAGGCTATCAGATAACTTCAGCCTTCAATTAAATAGCATCTACAGCTCTGCTTCTTTCCAAGCTAACACATACACATCACACAGCACACTGATGGGCATATGACAGCCAGCTCAGCATGTCATTTCCGTTGACCTTCAGGCAACTGATAGGGCATGTGACGTCCTTTAAATGTGTGTCTGTTTCCACTGTATCCACCTGCATATTTGTATTTGACAAAAATCAAATGCCCAGTTGAGTTGTGGGCTGGTCAGCTGGGGCGAGAGAATCATAGGGCTAAAAACACATGCACACACTGCTGTGCTGACTCTGTGAAATAGGATCCTTAGTAATCTTTTAGGCAACTGGTCAACAGGACTGTGTGAGCTCTCCTCACCAGCTTGAAACCATTTCAGAGAAGTAAATAATGCTCATTATATAGCTATTTAAATATAGGAGACTCAATCTTTTGGCACTAATAAATGATAAAATTGTTTTTAACTTTCTGACTTCAGGTTCCCTCCTCATACCATCATCTCTAAATTATAAAGTCTCAAATAAAAAGCTGTTTTATTCCCTCGGAAGTCTACATTTTTCAGGTGTTAGACTAGGTTTCTAAGGTAACCGTCAAATAGTTAATTTGAGCTTGTGTGCTGAAGAAAAGGAAAAAGATTGACATAATTGATGAGGAATTTTTGTTAACTGCTACATTTTAGAAAAATACCTGTTTTACATGTTTCATGCTTTAACATTTAAGTCAATCAATCAAGTGAATTTTCTTCATAAAAAGCTATTTTATGTGGGGAAACAATGTTGATCTCACTTTTCAGTTTTTAAATAACTGGCACATTTTTTTTAGTTTTTGTGGTGCAGAAGTCTGCTTCTGAAAATGAACCATTTTTCAGTGACATTATTTGAGGGATGCAGCAGACGAAGGCTGATTAAAACTACTGTATTAGTGTATAGCCAACAGCAGGATATATTACAGTTAATTATGGTAAATCTTAGTGTATGTGGAGTTTGATTAAACTCCAGTTTGTCTGAACATGGGGTACATTGTTTTTCTTTGAGAACAAACTCGTTTTAGAACACGGGTGAGGTTTGAGCAAGTCAAACAGCAGGATTTCATTGTAAAGGGTGAATTTATGAATTACAGAAACAAGTTCCAAACTTCTTATCCTCTTAGGATGAGTTTGAGTCCAAAATCATCTCCAGAGCTTCTGCATCTCGTCATTGTTATCAAAACCAGCTGACAGGAGTTGCTGCTTTTTTTTGCCCTCCCATAAATAGATGAATGGGGAGAGGGCGGTATGCTGCCTTCATATACAGATTATATGTTTGGTTAATCTCAAGACCCACAACAGACAGGACAGACATCTTCTACACAAAAAACAATGTGGATTAATGTGAAAATTATTTCTATGCATAATTCAATTGCTAAAAAATCCACATATTGTGCAGAGCAGGTGTCAAATCCAAAGAGTTAACAGCTACAGGCAAAGGGAAGGAGTCCCAGTTAATACATCACTTTTGGTTTTCGAGTCCAGTTTGCTGTTTATTAGCAGGGTGACAAAAGTCATCTGAAATACTAATTTCACATATACAGCTATTAAAGATCACAGAGATGGCCTTAATATGAAAGGTGGCCTTTAGTGTTTTATTATAACAGAAATAAATGTGTGTGAATAGATTTATTTGGTTTTGAAAAGAACAAATCTCTGTAGCATTGTAACATGTTGCTTAATGCAAGACAATAATTTGAGAGAGAAAAAAATAGCGTTGTGGTTTTCTCAGACTAAATATCCTGGTCCTCTCTGTTTCACTGCAGTAAAATTGTCCAGCAAAACTAGCCATTTCCCTGGACAGAGAAAGTCATTAACTTTCCCCCATGAGGGTGTCATCACTTATCATGCCAGCTCCTGATATCCTTCTGACCCCCTAAAGTCATTACCAGCCCTGGCGGCGTGCCACCACACACCTCACTTTAGAATGGTAGACCAGAGGATTTTGTTAACTGATGTTAGTCAGCGATGCCTGGTGTCAATAATTTGATGAACTGGTGATTTTTTAGTTAATTATTTGATAAAGAGGTAATCACTATGATAATTCACAAACTGAGAATGCTACATTTTGTAGTCTGTTAAACTCTGAGTGCAGTAATGGGTAGATGTCTAAATGACAGCTCGCTTCTCACCAACTTGTGCTTCTATACTTTAGGTGATTGGTCTTTTGTGCTTCCTCAGCCTGTCCTGTGTATCACTAAGCTGAAAGGCAAGCATTTTGAAAAATGAGAAGGACGGACGAAGGAAACTGGTTGACCACACACGACTAAAAGGCAGCACTGGGGACGATGTGTCAGCTTTTATTTATAGTTATCACATGCAGCAGATCCCACTGATACAGGAGTTCTGAGACCAAGATAGCATTGGTACTTTGGAATAATTTGTAAAAACATATATACACAAATATTCAGCAAAAATCATTTGGATATTAAGAAAAAAGTAAGCACACAGAAGGCTGGATATGTCCTTTTTTGTTTTTTAATGTCCATCTACTTGTTTGTGTAAGACTGAACTTTTTCTTTGTTCATGACTTACTACATCGTCATCTTCCATATGTGAAGCCAACATCAAACCTGTACATGTTGTGTCACTGTATCCTCTGTCTTGTGCATTTCCTCCTTCCTGCAACCCTAAAATGAACTCGGACTGAATTGACAAATGGAGCTATGGATTAGACGCTAAATGCTGGATATGCTGAATAGAGAGTTTTAATGTCCACAGGGCTTTGATGTAGAAATGTCACTTCTGGAATCCTAATTTTCATTCCCTCATCACACAAAGCCCCCTGACATCCATTCCCAGACATGATCCAGTGTTTTAAGTCACTGAGGAAAGGGAAGCCTGGTCGCTATATAGGAGTTATGAATGGGTACAGAAAGGAGGATATGTAGAGAGACGTTTTTTAATGAATAGTTTTCTCAAAGCTGTTGCTTTAAAGAAAATTCACCTTAGTTTTGAGGAAATACAAGTTATATTAACGGGTCAGTAGCGCACAATGTAACTGGAAAGACTGAGAAATTATGAGCTGGAGCAAGATGATGGTACCTGGTGAAACCAGATTCCACCTTCCTTTTGTGCATCACATTGAATGAACTATTACTGATTTCCTTAAGCCCAACCTGCTAATGCGTGATTGGTATTCACCTCCTGGTCTTGGCCCGCTTTTTGATAAGCCTTTGGCGCACACAGCCAGAGCCCTCAGCATGATCTCATTTCCTGTCTCCCCACCACCACAAACAAACACCATCAAAGCCACAATTGTTCTGCTTCTGTGAACATTGTTGGTGGAACTGTTGCTGTCTCGCCATTGTTCACACACACATACACACACACACAAAACTGAATTCTGTGCACTCAAAACTCACACAAAAATCAGCTCCGGGTGCCAAGGGTGTCTACAAGAGTTCAGCCTGTACTTTGTGTTAATATACACACACCCTCACAAACACACAGTAGCAGAAACATAGATGCTCATAACATAACCCGCCTGTGGAGTAGCGATAACTGTGGCTAAACAAAGACCCTTTAATGTCAGTGTAAGCCTTTGTCCTGAAGGGGTCTTTGTTTGCATGCTAGTGTGTGCAAATGTGACTTTTTTTTTGTTAGCACATAAAATATGTTTGCGCGCAGTTTGTGCCCGTGCTAAAAACTTTGAGAAAAGAGATAAAATGAAACTTAAAATGAAGGAGTGAAGAACAGTTTGCCACCAAAGGTCCCAGAGACTTGAATGCTCTGGCTGCCAGTGAGCAGTAAATGTGTTTGGCAAAAACATAAACAAGCAAAGACTTTCAGAGCTTTCCAAATTACAAGTTCCAAGACATATTTTATGCCTAATGTTGGACTTATAATAAGTAAAAATCTTAATGGGAGTTTAGTCAATGCAGAGGGAAATGCTGCAGTTAAATTGTCCCTAATTGCGTAAAAAATAATATAGAAAATCAGTCATTTTTCAGTAGGACTTATTGTGTTTTTGACAGTGATTATTTGTTCTACTCTTTTTCTACTTTGTGAAGTTCCTGGCAGACTCTGTGGCCCTTTGATAAACTCACTGCTTGGCTCTACATCGTGTCTAGGTTGCTGTGATTTAAATGGTGGTCGCTTTTCTGAGACTATATCCTTCCTCACCAATAAAATAATGGAAAACTACAAATCAGAGCATGAAATTAAGTTGCAAAATGAGCTACCTTTTCAAAATAACTCATTTTAAGATCTTTAAAGTTTTAGTTATACGTCAGTAGATCTTTTGTTTGTTTGTTTTTTATTTATTTATTTATTTTTTACTGTGGCAGGAGTCTTGTAACTAAAAACATTTTCTCGTGATATGTGTGTGTTGAAATTCTCCTAACTGATTGCTTGGCCAGACACAACACCTGCTGTTTTTGTCGTGTGTTCTTGCTTATGCCATTGATGTGTGTGTGGGTGAGTGTGTTTGTTTACCTAGACAGTATAAGCCTGATGTACACACACACACACACACACACACACACACACACACACACACACACACACACACACACTTTTTATCCTTGAGCTCTCCCATAGATGGAGTTGAGCAGTAATACACGCAGAGCTCAAAGAAATGTGGTGGCAGCTTCGGCTCATAAAAGGTCCTCCGGTGGTTTTCCCTATCTGCTGTACACCGGAAGAGAATTTCTTTGTCTTTTTGACCTTCTGCCTCCATCGCACATCATGACACTACTTTCTGTCATGTACGATTCTCATAAACTTTCATGTTGCAATGAACATTTTCTGCCATCAGTCTTAAGGAGATTATATTAGTAACAGTGAGCAAGACTGAGCCCCCCCAAAAAAGTATTATGTTTGGATTTTTAAACCAGCTCCTTCCTCAGAAAGGATTTTCTCTTCTCCCGTCTTTTAGATGTGTGGAGCCTGATTTGTAATTCATCTACTGTATTTTTGTAATATATTCATGCTGTGTAAATTGATTAGGAGCTGGACTGATGGAGGACTTTGTAGCTTGTGTAGCTGGTGGGTACATGTTGTACCTTTGCAAAAAAAATACATTTAAATGTAAAATTGTTAAACCTAATTTGTGCCAGATTATCGTAGGCAAACATGTAAAATTGCTTCCAGTGTACACAGCAACCCTTTTGTCATTGCTGCTTTAGTTTTACAGGTTGGAAGGTGTGTGTGAGTTGTGTGGAAGTACCACTGTGAAGCTCAGAGCAAAGGGGTTCACCCTTGTTTGCTTGGGTACTATGATGCAGCCAGACAGCTCCCTGCTCTGCGCACCCAGAGGCTGTGCTTACACATGTGTGTTTACCTACAAGCCAGCAGCAGGTCCACCTCTGGTGGCTGACCCCCTCAGACGAGTGTCCTTACATCCTTCTGTTGGCGCACACTCCACAAAATGTACCCCTTGCACTAGTTTTCTTGATTAGTGTTTATCAAACTGACAGTAGCCTTGTGACAGAAACATGCTTTAAGCCTGTGTTACTTCATGTGATGATCATCTGTAGGGACGCCAGCATCTTTCCAGCTACAGGGTTCAGCTTTCTTGGTAGAGACAGGACAGGGATGCATTGACGGGGGGCAAAAATAAAACAGCCCTGAGATTGGATTGTTCTCTCTCGTGTTTGGTTAAATTGTTTCGGGGAAGTGCACCATCATGTAATCTTTTTGTAATTAAATGTGACTTCTCTGGTGGCCTTTTTGGTTTTGCAAAAGGGATTGCTGTGGTGGAATTAGAGAACAGATGTGTTTTAGAATTGAATGCAGTGCTGTCACCACATTTTGTAAAGATTAATAGCTGTGCTTTGGATAACTGCTCAGCCACTAAAAGTATGAATACGTCACATTTGAACTTTTTAATTTTGTAATAAGTTTGTGTTTTACAATGATTTTAACTGTTGTGCTTCACTAGAAGCTGGAGGTTTGTCTTTATGTCCCCGTTCTACTCCTTTTTTATTTTTGTTACAAACAGTAATGGATTACTTGAACACATTTATTGCCACATCAAAAACTGAAGTAAGTTATAATAAACTTGTAGAATTCAGAATATCATAAACCACCTCTTCCTCCACATCTTTAGAAGCCTCTCTATATTTTCCTACTATAATTTTCACTCAGACCTTTCTTTCCTTCACTTGTTAGAGGTTGTTTTGATATTTGCTTAGGTTTACTAAAGAATGCAAGATTAGTGAATAAAAAAAAACATTTTTATTTGTCTTAAAGGTGCAAAAAAATGAGCATAGAAATAAATAATAGAGTGGAGCATGTTGTTTTTGATCAACCTAAAATTGAAAAGTTTGTGGCTAGCTTTTAGAAAACTTATTGATGGTGAAGTCTGTGTGTGCATGCATGTTTAAAAACAACGAAAACACATTTTGTCAGGTTTTTGTTCACATTGGTCCAGCCTCACTGTAAAGGAAAGTCTTTCGGGCATTGTGCTTTCCAATATATTCACTGCTTTATTTTTCTGTCTGTGTCTGCAGTATAACTTTGTGGGAAGAATACTTGGTCCCCGGGGACTCACTGCCAAACAGTTGGAAGCAGAGACGGGATGCAAAATCATGGTGCGAGGCAAGAGCTCCATGAGAGACAAGAAGAAGGTAAGCTCATCAGCCCAGGGTTTTGGACAGAATGTTGATCGCAGTGTTCCAAAGTGAATTTTATTGCAGAAAACTCTAACCGGACCTTATCTTTCCCTCTGCACACTATATACATATTATCTCTGTGTGAATGTCACACAATATTATAAAATTTACTAGCATGGTCACACTAAAACATTCCTCTAGGCTTCTAGAAACATGAGGCAGACACACACTTATTGGAGGCCTGGTGGCTGCATTTTGACATCTGATAGCGCTGTTTGCAAAACGCTGTGCAGTGGAAAGAGCAGAAGGCAGTAGTAAAGCCTGCAGACAAGAGCAGCCACCATTTCTGGAGCTTCTGAGCTTGGATTAAAGATATAAAATAAATATATACACCATGTGTGATGTATATTCTGCATAAAACATAAAGCTGTGCAAGAGCCTTTACCTGCAGATTGGGCATTCTGGGTAAAATTAAACAAGCATTAGCTGGTTTGGCACAATTTTATAAACGTGAATAGTGACATAAACTTTGTGTGTTCTCTGTTGCAGTGCTATAATACTGTTCTTCTGTGAAGACAGATTTACCTGTTTAAAAATTATGTATAATATTTTAAAGATTTGTGGAGACATTTCGTCTGCTCATTTTCATTTTGACTTCACCCCCCAGTTGCTCAGATTTGCCAGACAGGGGTGCTATATTACAATGCATTTAAATGAATCAGAGCAGCTTTGAAATGGCACCTTTTCTGCACAATCTCACCCACAGAGTTTATGGTGCATCAAGAAAACCAGACGGCAACACAACAGATAAAAACTGTAAAAAATCAAATCAGTGTGGTGGATGGACTTCACTTTAATCTCTCTCTTTTGTGCTTCAGTTATTTGTGTTTTAATTTGTTTCTCCTCTCATTTCCCTTGAAGTGCTCATTATTTCAAAATAAGACTATAACTTGTGATTCCTTTTCTTGGAATTTGATCCAGAGGTAGTAAATAGGAATGAGAACACTCAAGGTACATAAAGTGCTACTCATACACACTTTCTAGATGTTAGCTTCAGTTTGTCACATACATTTATGATTATGCTCATAATCTCTCACTATCCCTAAAACCTAGTGATGTGTGCCAGTTGTATTTTTCTTTCTTGTGCTGCAATTGATTCTGCAAAAGGTTCTGCTCAACTACTAATCTGACAAAAAACAATAACATTTACACAAAAATACAAAAAAGAAGGGTGTTTTTTCTCTTCAATGTTTTCATTTAGAATTAAATCTGACAATGACCCATAAGGTGGGCTAGTTGTAGATATTTAAATGAAGCCAAACTGTTAAGATAATGGACAAAAGACAAATCTATATAATGTTGTTTGTTGCAGCCCAGTAGCTTCTGGATAAACCACATGTGTCATAGTTGTGGCTCAGCCACAAAGAAAACCGCAGAAGTAGCTTCCAGTCACTGCATCCTCAACCTCAGTATTTTCAGCTTGATGCCCTGTGGCAGCAGAGGATGCCACGGCAGCAGCTAAGCCCGTGTGTTTATTCAGGATCCATTAGCGGCAGCATTTTTATGCTCTCAATAATTCAGCTGGTTACTCTCCCTTGGGCCGCACTGCCTGACAGGGAGCCGGCTCACTGGAGCTACGCAGTGGGAGAGAGGCAGGCAGACACTCAGAGACAGAGAAGCAGGGTAAAATAAGAAAAAAGTAAAATCGAACAATGGAGAAGGTAGAAAAGCTATTCTGGTGGAAAATAAGGACCAAAGGAGCAACTAAAGTGGAAAAAGTGGAAAACTCTGTCAATTTGACTAAATATTTAGAGTTTGGGACTATTACAATTACTTTTACCTCAAATGCTGCAAAAATATTTTTGATATTTTGCCCACCCTACTTCTTTTGGAGATTTTTTTTTTATCGTCATTTTCTCATACAGATGCATCACAGTTATACATGACCACATGTCAGGTATATATGACAGTGACTGCTTCTTTCTTTAAGGGTTTTGTAAACAGATTTTTAATTCTTGTAATTGTTGCTAATACTCAGGGAGTCCCTTAGAGACGATTTCCCATCCAGTCTTTATGTGTTTTTCATGTGCTGTTGTAGCTTTAGGCCCTTTTTTGTTCTTCAGTCACGATTAATGCAAAACAACATTGAGAACAACCAGAATTAAATTACAGACGAGTTTTATCGACCACTGCACATGTAGAGTGGGGGATTCCCCTTCCCCTTTGCACAAAAAACAATTCCCTAATTCCATTTAGTCTCCTTCACAGTGAGATTACAGTTAGCACCAAAGACATCTGTTTTATTTAGAGCCACTCTGAAAATCCTTTCAGGCTTGCAGTTAAGAAACCCTCTCTATCAAATGAACTTTCATTTGGTTTTGTTTTTCTGCTGATTGTTCCAACACATAATAGCCAAAGCTGTTGTATCAGCACAGTCACTGACAGAACAGAATTGGCCATTCAATACATGTTGTCACAGCACAGCTACATTTCATTGCCTAGAAAGTAATAAGTGACATTTGCAGTCAGAATACTAAATTTTATTAGCCTCTTGGCAATACTGCAAACCAATTCATTTTATTTAAAATTTTAAGCTGACATTTTTTATTTGTCATCTCTTGACCTATTTCCACTAAACGCTTGTTTCTGAAACTCTCAGCCCAGGTATTATTCTCAGTGCATTTCAGGTTACTGTCTGCAAATGACAAAACGTGAATGTGATGATTCAGGACACATGGATGACATATGGCTGAAGGTCTAGCCACCACTGGAGTCTGGATTATTGGAATTTTTTTGTATAATACCCTCTGTTAAGATGAGCTGCTGTATCATTTTTCCAGACAAAGCTAAAAGTCGTGACATTTAAGTGAACTGTTCAGCACAGCTTTCTGTCCTCTTTGGCCTTTTATGCTTCAGCAAATACATTATATCTTAGTACTGTATTTTATTTCAAGAAAAGACCTATGCAGTAATTATAACATTAGTAATGCTAATTTTAGTGTTTTCTTTTGTGGTCATATTTTGGTTAAGTTTTCAAAATTTAAAGTTTGACAGGTTCTGCTGTAATTATTGGTCCGTTTTCTAACACTTTTCTAGACATTTTTGTCCCGTCATGTCCCTTAAGCGCTCCTTTGCACCGGTTTGTTTTGCTAGCATTGTGCCTCACTTTGCATTGACTTTAATTGGTAGGCCTTTAGAACAAATGGCAAAGAGCCACTGCTGAGTGGTTGAAACTTGAAACAAAACAAAAAGTGTTTTGTTAAAGGGATACTCCACCAGAAAGTGACTTTTTTTCTCACAGTGCTAGTTGTTACCATTCACTTACAGTGTTTTACGCTAAGGTAATGCTAAAGGCTGTTTACAAATTGTTTTTGTCAACTTATCTAACTATGAAGAATATGGCAATAGACAAAAAAAAATTCACTTCTGGTGGAGTATCCCTTTAAAACTACATGCAAGAAAGGACTGCATCAAATCGCCTTGGAATTTAGAAGTATATCTTATCAGGGGTCACCAAACTCTAGTCCTCGAGGGCTACTATCCTTCATGTTTTAGTTGTTTTCTGTTTCAACACACCTGATTCAAATAGTTAAATGACCTTCTTAGCATTTCATGTTCTACAGAAATCTTTTAATTTCCCTTTAATTTGAACCAGGTGTGTTAAATCAGAGAAACATTTAAAACACGCAGGATAGCAGCCCTTGTAGACAGGACTTGTTGAACATGGTCCTATAGAGATTTTTTTTTAAAAAGACGTTTAAATGAAATATTTGTTTTATTTTATAAAATATGACTTTTAGAAGATGAAAATTCTACATTTATAACCCTTTTGTTTAATCTTATTCATAGTGTGTGAAGCATGACTCCATAAGGTTTATTTAGCCTAAGCTGGGGGTGTGAACTCCCAACAGACAGACAGGTGTTTTGCATTCAAAAGGAGTCAGACAGCATAACTCATAACCAGTTTTTCTGTTCTTGTTGCACAAATCCATTCCTCTCAGTAAGATGCTTAGTCATGGTATTTGTTTTGGGAGCTGGTGCAGACATTTTCATCAAAGGCCTTCCCCCGTTTCCATTCTCACCCTTCTAACCTGCCTCCCTCTCTGGCCTTCATCCTGTTTGTCATGCTGTCACTTTCTTTCCGAGGGCATGCACTGACCTTGTGCGCAAGCAGTCGTGGCGGTGAGATGTGTGGATCTGCGTTAATGTATGTGCAACTGGATTTCCTTCCTAGCTTTACTTCAATACAATCCACACTGAACAAGAGCGTCTGAGCCTACAAATGTACAGTTAACTAATATTTGATTATTAAAGTTAGGTCATGGTCTCAACTCATGCACATATCTGTATCAGGCACATTTTTAAAATCGTGCTCTTGTACAAAGACAGCTCCAACTTGTTTGTCTTCTCCTTTTCAGAAAACGCTGATTCACCTTCCAGTCGCCTTGTGTCCCTAACAGGCCATCAGCAAACAGCCATTGTGAAATAATGGCTTCACTGCCTAAACTAGCCCCCACCACCTTCCCCCATCACCCCACCCACATGCAGAAAAGGGGAAAACGAGAGTAGAATATTGAACTTACTTCTGTGTGTGTCTGTGTGTTGTAAAGAGCAGTGCCATGGCAACAGCTCTCTGTGGAGTATAAAGCTGGTGGGTGGCACCAGGCTCAAACTCAAAACGGTGTGTGCATGCGTGCTCCCTCCCACTTTGCAGTTCTTGTTGGGTCTATTGAAATCATGTCAGGGGGACCCCTGCAGAGCAGCACAATGTATTGTTAGTAATTAGTCTTCTTTACTGTAGCTCACTACTCACAAATAAGCAGTAATCTGAAGTTGAGGTATTAGCAACCTGTATAAATTGGCACCAACACATGAGGATGGTCACTTGTCTTCTTTACTTCCTCACACACTACAGAAAACCCCCTCAAGTTTAATTAAGCTTTATCCTCTTTTTTCCCAATTGGTGTCAATAATTGCAATTTTATGAAACTATGATATCACACATTAAAGAATTTAAATTCTTTAGGCAACCTAGACCTCAGCTCAGCAGGAAATTATCAGTTTTTAAATCACAGGCTTTTGTAGTTATACAGTGATGTGTGATACAACCTCTAAAGCTCTTTAGAGTGCGCTCAGCATCGGCACGCTGAAGTTTCTTGCCTGAGAGGAAGAACAGTAGTTATGTTACATTATGGAGCATGCCATGAAAATAATCTGCAAATATGACTCTTTGTATTTATCTCTTTCATACCTACTTTTACCTCTTTGCAAAAGATTTAAAAACTTTTTAATGGGTGCAACTAAATCTTTGATATTTTTATATAGGAGGGCTGTTGACCAGACTTCTTCTTTTTTATATACATTTCTGCAGTTTTTTATTATTTAAGTCCCACTGGTTAGGGCAGTGTGGGTTAAAAATCCAGATAAATCTCTTTCTAATCCCTGCATCCATTCATCTTTTACTGATATTAATTGCTGCAGGGCTAGCTGTCATCTTTGGCTCTGTGAAACAAGGGATCTATTAAAGAAGGGTGTCCTTTCAAAGTTGAAGCTAAATAGCTGACTAATGGGTCGGTCCTGTCATCCTGCTTCTTTTCACAGCACCTCTTCATCCTCTGTGTATGCCTGTCTCCTGCATCCGCTCTCTGATATGCAGTGTTACTGCACTAGTGCTCTGGCACACCCGCGCTGTCACATTCACTCACTGTCTTTCTCACTCTTTCCTGTTTCTGTCCAGGAGGAGCAGAACAGAGGGAAACCAAACTGGGAACACCTAAATGAAGACCTACACGTCCTAATCACAGTGGAAGACACACAAAACAGAGCTGAGATCAAGATGAGGAGAGCGGTAGAGGAAGTCAAGAAGCTCCTTGTGCCAGCTGTGAGTACATCACACGCAAACTTACAAACTGTACATAATTGATGTAGTGGTAGCAGCAGCGTTACAGAAAATGGTCAAGAGGAAGCTGTGTTTTATTGCTGCAAAAAGAAGATTTTCAATATTCAAACACTAACAGAATAATAGCGCCACATATGGTACACCACTTCTACCCCACTGTTAGCATCCTGTTTACTTCCATATATAGATGAAGGGAACAGGTCGGCTGTACCTCCAGTTGAGTGGAAAACATAGCTAGCTGCACACACCTCCTGTGACCACTACATTTCATCTCCGCTTCCCCTCTGGCCACACTTCCTTATGCGCTGTGCCACTAGTGATAGTTCTATTGGCATGGAATTTGTATTTGTGCTTTAACTGTGGTGACCAGGTGGACAGAGCAGCTGAAGGCTCCGGTTTGGCATCAGGTGACGATGTGCAGGGCTTAATGGTACATGTACATGGAACCAGGCCAAGCATGCAAGGGCAAAGGAAGTAGCTGTTTTCCTTCATGTTACTCTTTGATTTTTATGCTAAATTGTTAGACAACATAACATGCAACTGAATTTTTGAAGCCATTAAACATGCAAATAAAGGTGCAGGATGTTGGCAAATATTTAAATAATTATAGTTTTGATCATGTAAACGTACCCGATCATGACATATTTTTTTTGTTTGTCCATGCTTCACATTACTTTTTGTTTTTGGTCCTGAAATGCCCTATTGTCCATGAAATGTAGATTAAATATATTATGGCCTCTGTTTAAACTATAAACTGGAGCGTTTAATTCAGCTCACCTTCACACGGATTCATCTCATGCATTTTATGTTTACTATATTTCCTCCTGATCTGTCTCATCCGGCCTTTAACAGAGTGTGGAAAACATAAAAATTTGTGTCCATTTGATTCAGTATTACGCGTCTTCATGCTTCCTGCTTTTTGTTTCTTTAGACACTTAGTTTTATTTCTTAGTTCAGAAATGTTTAAAATATCCCCAACACTTCGAGAGATTGACGATGCACACTTTCACGCACATGTACACAAATATAAATCCACGCGTGCAATAAATTGGTGATGAAACCTTGTATAGAAGCGACTGCTTTCTGAACAATTATGCTGAATGAGTCACTGTTCGCACACACGTGTTGACACACAGAAACGTTCCTTTTAAGTCAGTGACAGCTTTCCTTACAGCTAAAACTCTTCTGAGGAAATAAGAACATCAAAGATGGTGCAGTGATTCATTATCTGAACCACTGGATGAGTTAAAAAAAAGTTTTTATTTTTCAAACACAAAAAAGCAGCTTCAAGTCATTTTAAGACAGAAACTAGTGAATTCTCTCCTTAGGTTTACTTCTATTTGAAGAAATTTCAAAACAAAAGTTTTGCTCACTTCTAATTCTGAGAGGAAGTAAAGAATATGGCACAGACTCTAAATGCTGACCTGGCTTGAAATAAAAAAAACAACAACACCTGGATTGTAACTTACTGTAAGCGACATTAATGTTTTCACTTTTTCTTTTTTATTTACATTCATTTATGTGAATGTGAAACTAGCTTATAACCACTTATAATCTTTTTTTAAAGCAACCTGTTTATTTTTAACAAATGTAATTCCACCCTGCAGAGCACGTTTTCAGTTTTTTTTGTCATTAACTATAATTCGGTGCACATTATGTAAGATGAGCGTAATATAACCAAGTTTGACAGAACTGAGCTCCCCACCGTCGCGCCTCACTCGCCTTAACCAAGCTGAATTGAAATATTAGTGGAAGTGATGATTAATGCCAGCGTGACAAAAGTCCTCAGCGTTTGGTCGGGGAATTAACTACACATTAACATTTTTCCTGTCATTACGTGAACGTGCATTCATACATGTCATAAGTGGGTGTTTTATTGCCTGCCAGTAATGGCTTTTATCATGCTAAACTCAATTTGAATTAAAGTATGGAATTGCTGGGTACACTCTGTTCTAATGAAGGTCATTTTATTCATGTTTGACTGCACAGAAGTGCCTTAATTAAACTGAACAGAAACCAAATCGAAGGTGTATATATATATATATATATATTTTTTTTTTTTTCCAGAAAAGCTTTAATGCTTCATGTATGAGGACTGAACTGCTGTAGTAAAGCAAAGGAGGTTTTTGTTGTTTCTGCAAACTTGGCTGAAAATCAGGACTCAAATAAATCACAGAATTGATTAACATTGGGAGCTAGAGCATCTTCAGTTTGAGATTTTGGTAAAAAATGTAAACAAACTCGTTCCTTTCTGTCCCTGGTGTTGCTCCTTTGCTCCTTAGTTGTGTGAACTCTTCAACTCTTTGTGAACTGGAATCTGTGAAACATTTTGAGGTGAGAGAGCCAGAAAGAGAGAGAGATGGGTGGGAGAGCTTGATTGAGCTACTCTTTCAAGTGTGGATTTATTCAGCTGATCCTGCCCTAGTACACACATACTAGCACACAGAGGCACACATACAAATACACATTCTCAAAAAAAGAAAAATAAATGTACTTCCACGTGCGTGCACATACACACTACTAAAATGTTCCGTTCATCCCTTGAGTCCTTCGTTAAGGCCCTCAAATCGAGCTGGCAGCAGAGCCTCGCTGCACTTTAGGTAACCTCCACTCAGAGAGCAGCAGCGTATGCATAAATCCTGAATACCCCATTCCACTTTTCCCTCCCTTGTCCCTTGAAGTGCTAGAGAGCAAAATAATAATTGGCCTTTGGACAGAGATTGTCCTGTGATTGATGGAAGACCTTCACCACATGTGAAAGAGGCAGAAATCCTCATCTACCAGAATTATATTGGATCCAGCCCCAGCTGAGTTGTGTAAACATACATGTTAAGACCAACTCCGTCTGAAAAACCTCCATATGTTATTAATGATCATCTGCTGGGTTTTGTCTAAATCCTTTTGCCGTATAATAAATATTTGTCTGTCAACAATAAAGGGTGCCACATATCTACATGACTTATGACAAGGAAATCTGGCATTTGGATTTAAAGCCGTGGCTGAAATCTTCAATAAAGACCTAACGGGTCTCTCTGGAATGTCAGGTGGACGATGACAGTGATGTTTGGCAGCTCTACGTGCGATTTATTGCTGAGAAATTGTGTGTTTGCTTCAAGGCATCTGAACTATATTAAGAGAAGTAGTTGGCTGCTTTTAATCTCTTAACACTTTCACTCATGCTGACTCCCACACAGAGCATCCAAAAGCAGGAAAGAGTTTGAAAGGAGAACGGCACACAGAAAGAGCAGGGGCACTTTAGTCGTGGAGAGCCGAGTGCAGACCCCCTTCCTGAATGAAACTGTCATCGTCGAGAACAAAGTGAGCATGCTAGCAGCCCGGGCAGACAGCGGCCTGGAGCACTAATCTCCATTTGTCGAAACCCAGTCCTGCCTCAAGAGTCCAGCATACTGCTCCCTTTTTTGGCCCCCAACCTGGTTCATATTCTACTTCGTCTTTTTATTACCCATTTTTGGAGTTCTGTTTTTAACTATTTCTTACATTAAAGCTCTTCGTCGTTTGTCAGGTTTGGATCAGCAGCCCCCCACCCCCGTTCTTCCTGTCCCTTGTTCCCTCAAGTCTTCTCCACACACACCCATTTTATTGTTTCTCCTCACTGCCATAGACCACCTTTGAGAAAAAAGATAAAGTGGATAGTGTTTTTTGTCAAAGGCAGACAGATGGACTTTAATAGATGCCAAGCTTGGCTATCTATGGGGTGTTGTGTCTGTACTCACTAGTATGCATCCGGCTTGGCAGAGTGCACAATGGCAGCACCATCAGAACCACTCCGTCTGGGGAGGCAGGGAGAGAAGATGATGCAGAATTGATTTAAACAGTGGAAGTCTGTTCTAGGCCGCAGTGTACTGACTTTGCAATCAGTAAACACTTCTTTTTTGTTCTTCTTTTCCTAGCTCTTACTCCCTCCTTCTTTCTCTCTCCGTCAGCAGCGTATGACAAATGAGTACAAAACACCATCTGGCTGTACCCATCCATGTGTGCCTCTCCAATTAATGATGTTTATTGTCTATTAGGCCTACCTATCACTACCATTCTAATCTGATTTACTCTTAATCTACTTCCCCTCCTTGCGTTCTCAGTCATGCACGGTATCCAGCTTCTTGATCAGAAGCTCACATTTGTCACTGAGCTTTACTGATTGGCTCAAGAGATGAATGCGTTGTGTTCGAACTGTTGTAGAAATACTTGTAAATTCTGAAATTTATGGTCATATTATGCTGGAGATTGAGCAGCTTTGATTTACAAAAAAAAAACTGTGTAATAAAACCAAACCAGTGCACCATATAGATCCAGCTAGCGGCAAGGATTGCAGTAAAACTTTACTATAAAAGTAATGACAAACACTTAACATGAAATAATATCTTGCTTGTTGATTTTAATGTTTGCCTGCATGTCAGAATAATGAATGACAACAAGAGCTGTCCTCTTAGGATACTAGCCAGCTTATGTAGGCATGTGGACCTTGCAGGCAGATTGTAGGTTGTTGGTTTAAGTCAGCCTGACAGCCTTTCCTTCCCTATAGGCTGTTATTACCTTCATCAGGCTAATGAAGGAGCTGGACTGGATCATATTAACCTTCTGATCTCCACCTCCCAGGACACCAGTTACAACAGGCTGGACTGCACCATTTACTGCTCCCGTTATATATATAAATATACGCGTGTGTGAGGGAGAGAGCAGGATGGAGAATGTTGAGCCCGTCCCACCTGCACATAGACATCACATCTCCCACATGAATGTTAATCATCTTTTTAATTGACTTCCCTGACTTGGTGACCTCTACTTGATACATTGGACTCCGCCTCCAATGCTGTTAGGCTTTTTTTTAATTTTGTTTTGCTTTGTCTCTGTGTGTAGTCTTCTTAGCTGCGCTCACTCTCAACCTGTACATAATCTAGGCAGAGGACATTGTGACGATTAACTTCTAGCTATTGTTGCTTTTGTACTTTCTTTTGAATGTTATTCATTTTCAGTCTTCGGTCTCTTTAATCAGTTATGTAGCTTATTCCTTAGTCAGATAAAATATTTGAGATAATTACTTAACCAGCCAAAGGCTAAGACTTTATAAGCAGGTCAGCAGTTGAGAGAAAACAAGAAAAACTGATTTGTGAGACCCGAGAAAAAATAATTAACTCAGTTGTGCACATTGATGTTTATACTTTTTTTTTTATCCTCTACCTTCATGCATTAATTTAGAACTGTGCAGTAAAGGTAACATTGTCTTCTTTACATTTTACAACTCCTACTTTTATACATTAAGTATGATTTTTGCACCATTATATGGATTATTGTATTGCATGAAGAGCCAACTATATTTGGCAATATAAATTAGAAATGCACCACTGGCCAATATTCATTATGAATGGCTTAATCTGTGATCGGCCAATCAGAGACTCATTCCATTGTTATCACAGAATGAGGCCAAGTAACAGCATTTCATTTCTCTCTCTCACTTTTCAATTGTTCACTCACTAGTCGTCTTTCTCCAGTCTTGGCTGTTTTTATTATTGTTACAGTTTGAATGTTTTTCTCTCTCCCACAGTTCACTGTTTTTTCCCTGTGTGGGTGATTGAAGGGACGAGGCATTCACCACTCTCTTGTATTTACTCCATCTGTGGTAACCTTAAAGTGACCTCATCCTGTTAACCACACACGTTGTTAAAAACCATTCAAGAAGCTTGAGATGTTTGCTTCTGCTACACCAGTTGCAGCCCAAAAAAAAAAAAAAAAAAAAAAATATATATATATATATATATATATATATATAAACACAAATATCTATATTCTCTTCTTGTATCTGGTAAGGCAGGAACAAATCTAAAGCCATTTTTCCATCTGCACTTCTATTCCTGTATGACGTCCAATTACAAGTGAGCTTCTGTCTTGCGTGCCGAGGGACCTGGCCTGCTCTGCTCTCGCCCCAAAGGGTTCCTCCCCTGCCGTCCCTCCCCTCTACATCTCCATCTGGCCATCTCTTCTCATCTTCATCTTTGTGGCTGTCCTGGGGGGCAGACAGGTGGTTCTGACCCTAAAAGAACAATAATCCCATAGGGAACAACCTGCCTGATCTTGGCTACCTCTTGCTGCTCTTGTCCTCATCTTAAATTACTGCTTTGAAAGCTGAAAGGCCGTCAGCCTTTCTGCAAGCATAGAAAGCAAGCTTACACCACTTGTGATTAGGGATATGAATTTGAATTCTGTTTGTGATATTTTTTGCTGTTTATTGCAATAATAAATTTGACACTACATTGTTGGATATTAATCTATAATTTTATGCAGTTTAGAGCCTCACAAACAATTTAAATAAAATCCCCATCAGTCTGAGTGTGATGTCATCACAAGATGATATTGTAACATTAGAGTATTGCCCATACAAGGCTTAGGGATAGATGGCATCACATTTTTAAAGCCTTATTTGACTGTTTTTAACAGATATATAGCTCCATCTTCCTTCTGGGGAAGATTTTTTTCTCAAATGCACCTGTCAACCCTTACAGTGATCACTGAAGTTCATTGTTATCCTATACTTGTGCTCATACGGAACACTGAGGCCTGTATCTGTGACAGACTTTGAGAACAAAGGACAGGATATCCACAGATATATCAGACATGTCCATTTTTAAGAGTTATATTCCAATTGATGAGGGTTATATTCTACTTGTGTTTAATGAATGGCATTGGTATAAACCACTTTGCCTTAGTTCTCAGTGAATAAAATAAACTGAGTTATTATTTGCAAATAATCCAGGCATTGACATTTATTAAACACTTCCTAATCAGCTATTAGAAGATTGTATTTTTAATCTATTAGCTCTCAGATAGATTGGAATAAAACTGAGACATTTTCAAACCACCATAAAACAGTTATTTTGTCTGAGCCTCAGTTTAACAGTCCGCGTTTATAAAACCAAACTAAAAGGAAATGCAAGCATTGTTTTAACTGTAAGAAACAGGTTAGTGGTTTTAACAACAGTAGATGGATGATATGGACATTCTTTTGTGCGTTCATCTACCCCAGGGCGTACCTGTAGTAAACTGTTGCACGAACACAGTGACTTAAGAACAAGAAATGTAGCTGTGTGACTTTGAATTCCACTGTCCCTGCTTTTCCCCTCATCGTCAATCTCCTCACGAAGCCAGCCACAGGAAATTGTGAAAATTCAAGGCAGGGGGGAAGATTCTGATTGCAATAACATTAGTGTCAAACAGCACGTTTGATCTCCTTTCCCACCTATGTGGTAAGGATGGAGCCACCTTCAACAATCCCCCTTTCTTTCACTAACCCCCACTGGGGAAGATGGTGTTGGATAAAAATATTAAAGCTCAGCAGCATGTATATGTAATATTAAAGTTACAGATTGTTGGAGGAAATTACATGTAAAAGAAAGATAAATTATTATTAATTCATAACATGCATGTCGGTGAATGATGGGTCAACAGATTATGACTTAAATGAACTGTCTAAATACACCTGAGACAAATGGCTGTAAACACAGCCTCAGCCTCATCATGCCATCATTAAAAGTTCTCTGTATCATATTCTCTTGAGTACATTTTGCACTAATCCTGTTGCTAATCTTTTATATTAATTCCCATCATAATGGGGCAGTTACTCCTTCTGCTTCAGTCTTATTCATTCAGGTTTTAACTTAGCTGCAATCCCCACTGAAAGTGCCATCAATGTACACAGGCCCTCTGCACCATGTGCAAAATTGCATTGCCTGCTTGTGGTGTCCTTTTTTAATTTCAGTTCACACATATACACATACTCCTCAGTCCCTAACCACTCTGATCCCCTCACGTAATTGTAAAATAACCACCTTCTTAATCCACCTGGTTGTGTTTTGCTCCTTCAGGAGCGATTGTAGTGCCCTAATGCACTACACAGAAAAAGAGGACCGGTAACAAGGCAGGCTTAGAGGCCCGGACAGTTTTAATCTGCCCTTGTCCTCCAGTGGCGAGGAGAGGGACCCTGCAGGCCCCTGGCCAATCTTTCCTTCTCTTTGAAGGTTCCCTTAATCCCTTTACAGAGGAAAGCAAGGAAATGCAGAAGTGTGCATACTCCAGTGGGTTGATTACAAGAGACTCAACTATAGATTTCTAAAGTCTCAGCGCTGACTGAACCTTGGACTCATCCTCTCTCTGCCACTGTTGTTCCTTTGTCTCACACACGCAGACCCTCTGAACTTCCAGAGGGTCCATACTGTGGCTAAGCTTCAACATCTGTAAAGTGAACACACACACATATACACACAGTGCTTTCATCTTTCCCTCTGCAGTGACAGTGTGTCCCAGTGTTTAGGCAAGAAAATGGGATTGTGTAGAGCTCAGCATACAGAGCGCCCAAAGGCTGCCCGTCAAATACAGCTTCTACAGCCTGTGATGCCTCGTTTTGCCAGCCATCGCTCAAGTTGTTTCAAACTCTCTCAGTCCCACCAGCCGGCTCTGGACTGATGGATTTCTGTGCCTCTTTTATGGTGTCTTGAGTGTGGAAGCTTGCCTTTATTTGAATTTGTATTCACTGTCCCCTCCTCTTTTCTCATTCACATAGCATTTGCTTTAGTGTTGTCCAACTTTCTGTTGATTGTTTGGCTTTAACAGGTCTGTATTACTGACATTCTATTAAAAAAATAGAAACACAACTTTGTCTTCATAGTTCTGCACCAAGTCAGTCATCAAAATGTTTCTCCTACTGCAGGAATAAATTGAGTTTCATGTGAGTGACCTAGTCTCCCAGAACAGACCCCTAATTAGCCTGGTTGAGGTTCTAAATATGGAAAGAGTTGGAAAACTTGATGAATGAAGTAACAATTTTAGCTTTGTCAGATTGCACAGAGCCATTTGAGCTGAGAACACTTAATAAAATGTTTCAGAAATAGATTCTGGCTTGCACACATGCACATACACAGAGAGGTTTGAATTCACACCTCGCAGGAGATTCTCAAATCTCTGTTTTAAAAGAAGGCTTCAGTCATCAGCTCTGAGTCAGGATCTCTGAATCTGATGCAAATCCCCTAGCAGCATTTAAACCTCCCAAATCATCCCTGGCCAAATCCCTTCAAGATATTCCCTGCTCGATTGGATGGCATTAAAGGATCGCAGCGACAGAACAATACAGCGTCTGCCAGTGTGGCGGAATGAGGAATAAAGAAAAGGTTGGGGGGGGGGGGGGG
>SSNR01000062.1:2381721-2402494 GCA_006937965.1 Callopanchax toddi | reverse complement strand
GAGGAATAAAGAAAAGGTTGGGGGGGGGGGGGAGTGTGGCAAGAGAAAATGAATAAAAAGAGGATGGAAATGGTAGAACTTGTGAGTGGAAATTGGGAACGCTGGAAGAAGCTAAATGAAGATGGAGTTTTTTAGATGTGAAAACGGTGCTGATTAAAGAGAAGATATTATGAGATGCACTGAGTTTATAACATAATCTGATTCTAATTTAGAGATTTCTGGGTTATTCATAAATTTTAATCTACTCAGTTTGGAAAAATATGAATCGGTTACTATTTGAAATGTTTTGTGAGGAAGAAAGACATCTTTTCTGTGAGTTTTTAAGAGTTCAGGCAGCTGATAAAATAATTAATAAGACATTTACTGTTTTCTTTTTTTTTTTTTTTGGTCGTCAGCAGTGGCTCTGAGTCTGAAGTCTGTCAGCAGATATTGATGGAGCTAGCACACAGCACCAAGGCTTCCCATTTCTTTTTTCTCCAGCACAATAAAGCACTGCATAAGCCCCATAGATTAGGATCTATTGCCAGTTTCAGGGCAAAAGCGATGTCTGCCACCCATACATTGCCCATTTTTAATGACCCCAGAGAGGTTGTAGGAGTGAACAATGCTCTTCCAATTAAATTAATACTTCTCTGCAACATATCGCCTCACATACTAAGCAACCCCCCAGTGTCAGACTGAAAAGATCCTACACTTTTCATCTACCATTGTGAGCTCAGTTATGATGCAGACATAGAAGTATTAAAAGAACAGCTCTTTCCTCACTTTTCTAATCTGCCACTCTCTACTGTACCTCAGTAAGCTGCGTGACTGGCAGTAATGGGGCGGAGCAGCCACGATACGTTTGTAATAATCTGACTGGAGTCAGGTTCACGTCTATGCTAATGAACTAGTGTGTTGTTGGTTTTGCATGACTAATGGCACGCACAGCTAACAGAGCTGTCTAGAAGCTGGCTTTGCATAAATGCTGTGAAGGTATAAGTCAGCCAGAGAGGGGAGTTGGAGGGGGTTGCATTGTTAGTCGTTGGTGCAAATCCAGTTGAGGCCCGATTCCCTCGGCCGATATGCATTCACGAACATGGCTGAAGAAAGCCTTTTGAAAACACAGCAGTGGTTTGTGGAGCCAACATAAGGCGCTTAGTTCTGCAACACATGCTTTAAATAAACTATTTATGAAAGAAAGCAGGAAAAATGACACATTTGTATAACATTTGTCGCCTGTCCACATGTTGTTTTTGCGTGTCTTTCTGTTTGTCTTACTTTCTCTGTAATGCTTTAAAAAATAGACTGGCGTGTGCTTGTTTGAGCTGTTGTTTGATTTATGGCCTTGTCCATGAAAATGCCAGAATCAAGTTAGTTTCACATGTGTTTTTATTTATTTCTGGAATCCATGTTCCAAGTTTGCTTTGGTGGCTTGGATTGATTAAACTTCTTGTAAGTTATTTCTTTAATGTGGACATGTTTTGAAGTTTGTACTGTACTTGTAACAAGTACTCATTTCTTCCTCTTCTAACCCTCAACTTCTGGAGGGTGTTCAGCTGTTGATAAGTCATCCTGGCAGCTTGACAAGAGAAATCATTTCCCTCCAGATGTTGCGTTTTTGGGAAAGAACCAGAAGGGAGTGAAGACAGGGAGGGGAACATTTGCACCACTACCAGTTCCACCCCTTGTACAATGAAGTCATCTACTCCTCCCTCCCTCCCTCCCCAAGGGTCCCGGTTTCACCTCCTCCACACCCTTCCAATGAATCTCTCTCCTCACGTCTCATTCTCAGCTCCACACGTACAGCCCCACTGTATCCCAGGTGGCAGTCAGGGCAGGCTGTGTTTACTGCTGAGGTAATTGGAGTAGTTTGGAGAGTCTAACCCTGGCCCTGCTAAGGCCTAAGATATGCGTGTGCGTGTGTGTGTGTGTGTTTATACTTGTGTGCGTACTCCTGCTTGTGATGACTGGCAGTGAGAGAAGGAAAGCAGGCCTTAGCCAGTGTCAGCCCACTAGGGAACAGACAAATTGGCTTTCACTACGCTATCTGTCTTTTCTTGTCTTAGATTCTCCAGCTATCACGTTCTTCTTCCTTCACATCTTTCCATCTCTCCACAAACTCAAAGATGATCGTTCACACTTTCTTTTGTATTTGCTGTGCAGTGCCTTTTCTTCTTCTGGACTTTTTTGTTACACCCCTTTCTGCATCTTTGCTCATCATTTCATCTTTCTGAGCTAAGCTGTTAGCTGAGCTGCATAGATGGTGACTCTTGAGCAAAAACTCCATCTCAGTAGCAGGCATAAACAAGGGCAAATTATTCTATCCTGCCTGGTCTCCTGATTTATTTATTTGAGTTGGTATGGCTCAGGGAAGACCTGAAATTGGAGCATTTCCTGTTGTCATTCTAACACACATTGAACATAACCCTTATTGTTTGTAATAATTGGTATTAGCTACAGTTCAGATTAATCTAACATATTGACACAAGCTTGGGTCAGAAGAGGCCCTAAAGAGTGAAGCGTGAGTGTGATTCTACATTCATCAAGTGACATCATCGCCAGGCCTGTCAGGTAGCCAGTGGGACATGGCTCACCTACTTTAGCTCATCACACTCTCATCTCCCTTCTCTTTCCTTCCCATTTTCTCCCTCTCCCCTTATCCCTCTGTCTTGCTTGTCGCTGATAGCTTTTACCGCTCTGCTGATTTCACAAATAGGCCTCATTGATTGAATCAGATTCTTGTGGATAGAGCAGCTTTATTGAGTGACTTTTTCACTGATGGACAGCAGCATGAGCGTGTGAATGTTTGTCACACACACGCATGTGTGAATGTTGGGGGGATAAGAGAAAACTTCCTCCCCTCGTTTCGCTCACTCTAATCCAGCAGCTTTCCCTCTCAGGGGTATTCCAGCAGTTAGATCATTACAAACACACTTGCAGCATGCTCACAGTCTTAGTGGTGCCTTCCCCTGAGTGAATCTTTTACTGTGGGTTGTGCATGCTGAGTGAGGAGTCTGTTAATTGTGACGACTCCTTGAGCAAGGCAACATTAAACAGTTAACTGCTCTCCCTGGCACTGTTCCTCATTCATTTCAGCTATTGTAGGAAGCTAGGAACAACATGATTAAAATCAGACCAACTTATTTCTCTCCAGCATTATCAGCAGCTTCATTTTAGTTACTTCTGATCTCAAAATTCAGTTAAAAGTCTTTGTTGTGTAGCTTAGATTATGGTTCCAATATTGACATCACCAAAAATGTTGTATCAAAGAGGAAATCAAAAACGGAGCTTGTTTCAGATGTTAAACATCACAGATCTGTTGGGGTTTAGTGTGGCTTTAGCTAACAAACTGTGTTAGTGAGACGATGGAGCTATATCATCTGGCCTCCACTGAGGATACACACACACACAGCAGCAGCACACACCTCATCCTAGCAGCAGCATCTGTGCTCTTCCCCTCTTGCTGCCCTCTATTTTGTGTCTCTCCACTCTCAACAGGCAGCGAGCCACCTATGCAGAGTGGGATGAATGGTGGCACCCTCTTCTCCTGTGCCTATTTAACCCTCACAACCCTGCAGATTTGTCATAATGCAACCTGCATAAACACACACAAGCAGCTTTAACATTCATCCAGCATCATTTGTCCTGATCTGCAGCCTGCTACTCAGCATCTCCTGAAATCCACCCATCTTTTCATTTTCTGTTGATGCTTTGGACAGGTTGTCAATCAATTTCAGGGCCAAATCCCTGAAATCTTCTTTGCAAACTAATCCCAAACTCATCAAACCTCCATAATATGTCTTATCCTTATTTTTACATTTGGTAAAAATACACCACACTCTTGACATTTTTGGGATACCCTGTACAAACCTTTATTGTTGTAAAGAGGACTTGTGTGTTACAATATTTTGCTGTAAGCAAAATATTTTCAGAACTATCAGCCTCCTATGTAGTAAAAATGACAAAGATAAATGCTAAATCTACTAAAGTCCTTATTAACCTTTAGAAATAATAAACATACAGTCCTGTTTGGTAACTATCAATTCTGATGGCTTGGCCCACTTTCAAAGAACTGCTGACACAGTTTTTAGAAATACATTCAGAAAAGGACATTAAGACAATTATTTAGACTCATAAAAGTCATCATAAGTCATAACAGGCTGTTTTTGTCCTACCACGAAGGAGGTTAGTGTGAAAACAAAACTGGTTCACATAATGAAAGATGCAGAGATGATGATGAACATTTGGGTTCACTAATGTGTTATAGTACTTGTTCAGTGCAATGAGCAGTTACAGTATTTTAGCACAAGATCTCTTGTGTGCTGTTGTCAACATAATTACATCATTTAGTGTTGATTAAAGTGTTAAAATCCCATCTAACCCATGTCTGCCGTTGACCACTTCCATGTTTAGTCGGTGAGTCAGTCTGAACTTTGCTTAGCCTGTTTTTTAAAACAATTTAAATACATGAATCAATATTGTCATAAATATATTAACTCTTCAATACTTTGTTTTTAGTTTAAAGCTGGACTAGAATATCAGAATGTGTATTTAGTGAGTACTGCAAACTAAGCTTTGTGTTATAAGTGTTAACCATTTGTGTTGTTTTGTTTGTTTTACACGCTTTGAATTTTTGTGATTTAATATTTAATTTTCCTTAATAAAAGAAAAGAGAAAAACACAGTGCAGGTAGAAAAGAGAATTTTCTTGCTGTATTAATTGGCAGCTCAGAGTGAAATAATGAACAGCACGCACACACACACACACACACACAGAGCTGAATAAAGTGACTTCTCTGAAGACACTGCCTTATATTTAGTCAAGGGTGACTGTCACTTTCTCTCTTTCTTAGCCCCAGTCTTTCTCTTCCTCTCTGGCTGTGTTGAAGAGGAGTCTCAGGGGAGGCCTTAACTTTGAGCCCTCGCTTTTTTCTTTCTCCCCCACCTCTATATCCGTTTTTTCCTTATCGTCATCTGAATGGAGCTACAGACAGTTGTTGAACTATGAATTTGGGAAAAGGTGCACTCTGCCCATTGACTGAATGGAGAAACAGTGTTTCTGCTTTCTTATTTCTTTTTGTCACTTTTATATATAAATGCAATGTGTATGTGACTGAACAAATAACCTTTGGATTTGTGAGTGGAAAAATGCAGCAGGGAAAAAAAGCGTAAGAGCTTTAACTTATTGCAGCAAAAAGAGTAAAATCAATAGTTCACTTAATGTTGACCTGAGGTCAGCATGACTTCACGAACTCATCTTCACACCTTTCATTGTGGAAATAATTCACAAACAAGCCAGCTTAAATATGATGTACTACCTGGAAAATCACAGGGGCTTTTTTGTTGTCATGGTTATTGAGTGTTCGTTGGCTCCAGGGGAAATGGAGTTTGGGGGTGGAAGTGGGAAGCTGAAAGGAAAGGGGGGGAGGAATGGATGGGTGCGAGCAGGAGGAGGGGTGCTATCTTAATTGCTTTCCGTGAATAATTTCAGTCCCCTAATTTGGCGATAATGACAGTGGCTGCTGCTTTTGTATTTATTTATCCAAACATTAATTGACAGGACTGACATTAGCCAGGGCGGTTATTGCGAATTTGATTGCGCACAAGGGAGCAAAGAAAATTACAGTAATTATCATTCTGATATGGATTATGAATATGCATTCTCACACTTAATGTCTTTGTCAGCATTTTAGAAACAACAAGGCACTCTGGAATGACAACAGCACTTTAGCTTATCCTCATCTTTATTTTCTTAAATCCAATCCAACCAGTGTAGTGGAGAATATTAACTTGTTGAAGTGATTTAGCCGTCCCAGTGTAGCATTTTACCGTCCTAAAATGTGATTAGATGAACTCGCTGACACAACTGTTTGTTTTTTTTTAAGTTGATCTGTAAAGATTATTTTACCTGTTAAATGCCTGACAAGTTATTCTGTGCCTGTTTTGCAGGCGGAGGGGGAAGACAACTTGAAGAAGATGCAGCTAATGGAGCTAGCTATACTCAATGGGACATATAGAGACAACAACATCAAAGCACGTAAGTGGACTGCAACAACCTCTTATTTTGCAGCATACATGACTAATCTTTTCATAGCATACATCAGACTTATCAGAATAATATCTGTTTCTCATTAACTAACAGTTTACTCACATTAGATTTTTTTGTGTAGTGAGATTTTAAATCTACATCATATTAACTGTGACCAGCAGGAGACTCTTCCAACAGTTCAGGTTGTCTGTCAGTTATATTAGGACCACTTCTTTTCCATTCTCGGTTTCTCTCCTAATCATCCATCCATCGTTTCCTCTGCCACCCATAAACACCAGCCTTGCATCACTTGTTCTCATCTTTAAGCACATTACTGCTTTCACCTGCCTAATCCTGCATGTCAGGCACTGAATCATACGTAACATTTGACATGTGCATGTTCTGTCTGAGTCCTTATTGTTTTTGATTATTATAAAAACATGTTTTCAATTATGATGCTGAAACAGATAAATTCTTCTGTGTTCTTGGGTTCAGACACACAGAATTAAAGTTTTAAGTGATCAGTTTCAGTGTTTGTTTTATTACTTAGTCAAACATTAGTGTTTATGAGCCGAGTTACTCTGTTAAGCCCGTGTGACGCGGCTCATAGCACCTGCTAATGCATACCCTCCTGAAAAATGTTTCTTTTCATATCCAACATAAACTGACTGCTGACTGTGTAAATGATCAATTTTGATTTAAATCATTAACTTAGAGTTAAATATGTTTTAAATCTGAGCTTCCATATTGTTTATCCTAAAGCGTTCAATCTTCTTTGGTCATTTTTGGGCTGTGAAAACTTTATCCTCCTCTGTTTACAGTCAGCAGCTCTGTTTCTGTTGGGATGCGTATCATTTATTGTACTGTGTCATCTCCATTAGAAGAATGTGTTGCTGCTGTGGTGATTGGTGTCATATAAATGCATTGGGATGATCGCTGTAATTTATAGATTTATTTATTTGCTCTAGTGTTTTTACTTTTGTTTGTTTGTTTTTGGTGCGAGGGTTTAGAATTGTTTTGGCTCTGTTAATTTTGTTAAATTGATTTTTGCAGCAAACTGTCGCTTTTGTGGTTCACCATTGTGATCATTGCATGGACTAATTTTCCCTTTTGCTCCTCTCCTCTCTTGTCCTCTCCTATTCTCTCATTCACTCTTTTTTTCCTCCTTTTATATTTTCACCCCTCACTGTTCATCTGTGATAATGATCCACCACACTACACTTTGTCTCTTGTCTTCTCTCTTTCCTTCTACGCCTGTCCTTTGCTCTCTTGCTTATGGCAGCCACCCTTGCGTTCTCTCTTGCAGCGGCGGCAGCAGCCGCGCAGGGCCCCCGCCTCATAGCGGGCCCTCCAGGCCAGGTGTTGCCTCCTCCGGGGCTCCGGCCTCCAACACCAGCTGGGGCTCCCATCATGAACATCATTCGGCCAACTCAGATGGCTGCCATGCTGCCCAATGGCACCCCCACCTTGGTGCCTCCCACACCAGATGCCGGGCTCATCTACACCTCCCCTTACGAGTACCCTTACGCCTTGGCACCCACCTCGCTGCTGGAGTACCCCATCGAGCACAGTGGGGTTCTAGGTAAGAGACCCTGGGGAAGCATAGGTGCAGCAGGTACAGCAGCCAACTTTAGCCAACCTGGACAGGAGGGCAGCTTGTTTTACCCTGGAGCTGGGGTACTGGACGCAGCTACCTTGAGCCACAGTCAGGACTTGATGAAAGGTAAATATGTTGTGTCCACCTGAGGTTAAAACAAACAAACTTACGGGGTGGATGTGCTGGTGAAGCTCTCTGTGACGGGGTGACCAGCAGTGTGTCTGATGTGGACAGTATGTTAAACATGCAAAAGGGGACAAAATATCTCATGAGGGCTCAGCAGTTGAACTCTCTTTATACTCCGGAGGTTACTTCACCATTTTTAGTTAAAATCTCACCAAACAAATACGCTCAGGTTTACATTGCCTCCCTTCTGCTAGATTTATAGGAGAATTTGCCTCAGTGTGAACCGTGGCACGCTGACAGAAACACACTTTCATACATGCAGCCTGCTCTCTAACCTTTTCATGCACTGGCCTGGAGGCATATTCAGTCTGGAGGCAGATCCCCTCGGATTTCTGCAGCTTTTGAAATCATTTCTCTGTGCTGTTCTCTGCAGGCAGGCCTTGATGCCTGCAGATAGTCCCTCTCCAACTCCCACTGGGGATGTTCATTAAATTCCTCCAATTTTTTCTTTTTTTCTCCTTTGTCCTTTCTCTCCATTGTCTCAGCTTCACCCCTGTTGAACTTGAGCTCTTTGTTGCGTATACCTGATATTACCCTTAGTTTCTGAGTCGGGAAAGACGGTTAAATATGTCGATCCATATATTATTCTCTTTTTCCCTCTATGGTGCTTAAAGCTCAACACATCTGCTACCAAAGATACAACTGTACATCTGTTAAATATTCTGATGTGTGCAGCATATGTAGTTAACTAAAGTAAAGCTGTTTCCCATGTGGAGACAAAAGGAGGCTTCGCGGTTGTTGTCGAGCTTTGACACCGTGTTTCTTTAATGTTGTCCATGTCACCATGTGGCAGCAGCAGACACGAGTGTGATTTTAGCTGACCAGTGTGTCCGAGGTGCCTCTGGGAGACGTGCGTAGAACAGACAGGGACAGCTGACTGGCTTTTCTCTCTTTAACTTGCAGGGTTACACCAGCTTAGTGCATTTTATTTACTCACACTATCGATTGGTGCCTTCAGCAGAACACAGAGCCCTGTGAAACACACTCACGCTCATACTCACGTGCACTCTAGTAGATTTGGCCCAGCTATGCGCGCTACTGTATCTGGGCACCATCCCCTTAACCGAGGAGAAGAAAATATCAGGCCATCTGCTTCAGAGCGTAGACATAAACCTTCTTTTAATAAGGCAAGAACAAAATCTGTCAAATTTATTTAACACGGTCCAAGCTTCCTCTGGGAGGGCTTAACTTACTTTCCTTAATCGCAGATTTTTCTTAATACTTGAACACACCGTGACACGTGGTTAGTTTGTGTCACGTATATGAGGCCGTGTCAACCACTGCAGTAGGAACAAATCAGTTGTGACAAATATAGGTGGAAAATGACAGCCCTCGCCGTCAGTGAGCAGATTGACCCGGAGAGAAATGCTGGAAGCAGCAAAGACAAAATGAAGGAGAGAGGGAGAGGCAGGTGGTGTCTGCCACTATTCAATTACCATCAGAGCTGTATTGGATTTCCCCACCTTTCAAAATAAAGAGACAAATTTCTCTCAGTTCCCTTTTGGATCCCACAGGAAGAATCACATTATTTTTCTAGACAGACCGAGAGCCCGTACCCTTTAGCAGCCCCCCTTTTCAAAGAGTCCCCATAAAACTGAGCACTGTGGAATTTTACTACTTAAGTTATGCGTTTTTAAAGCAAATCTCCAAAAGGATGTAAACTATTTTTTTCTAAGTTTTTGTACATGTAAAAAAGAAAAGATATGCGTGTTATGTATATGTATTATATTCTGTATTATGTTCTGTGTATTGTATAATCTAAGCATTATAAGTCAAAATGGTTCAAATGTGAATGTTATTTCTGTAAAAGAATAAGAAAAAAATGACTGTTTTTCCTTTCCTCAAAGTGAACGGTTTCTAACCTTGTGGACCTGTTACAATCTAGGTGCAATGGCTACTAAAGTGAGACGGCATGACACGCGGGTCCATCCTTACCAAAGGATTGTGACCGCTGACAGAGGTCAGTGTAGTCTCTTAGCTACTTTCCTATTGACTGATGCTTTTCAATGATTATTATGCCTCACTGCCTTAGTCGGGGATCTGTATATTGTGTGTATTGTAAAGAAAAAAAGAAAGTATTTGTTTTTCTTTCCCCCTACCACCTTTCCAACTCTAAACATCAGCTCGCCAGCTAAATGGTTGAGTGTGGTGTGCACATTTTGTTTACATTTACAGTTTGTGCAGACTGTGTATGTTCTAGCTCAGGCAAAAAAGAAAGGATCTTAAAAGATTTTGGTTCATGCAGCTGTGAAACCAGGACAGGTTAATACTTTACAGGCAGTATTCAAGGTGTAGGATGACATTCCTCTGATGTGAAATTAGAGCTTAAAGTGGAGCAAACTTGTTCCCATACATGATTTATCTCCTCGGCTCATAAGGAGCAAAGACAAAGCTTAGCGATGCTGTAGGACACATCGCTTCAGCAGACAAGTAGCGTCACTGCTACTAGACATCATTTCAACATGAAATTCAAATTTTTGGGGTATTTTTATTTTTCTAGAGGAAGTAGACATGCATAGACATTAGCGGAGGTAGCTTCCGTTCTCTGCAGTGTATTGCAAAAGTATTGAAATAAAGCTAAATACATTTTTGATATTTCAGTTGTACATGAGGTACTGTCATTTTATATTTGAACATTTTATATCAAATGTATTTATGGTTTTGTGTATATTTATATTATATAAAAAATATACTGTTAAATAAAGAGAGAGAATCAGAAATCATTGATTCATCTGTTCATTGCACAATGAACACTAGATACAGGTGTCCTCACATAACACTAGTTTTATTACTTCACCACTAATCACACTGTAACTTGGACAAAAAACACACTAAAACTTTAGATTTTTGTTAAATTCTCCTTGTTCACCTCTTTGTGTTTTTGTGTTATTTGGGGGGGGTGCGCTTTAACAGAACCAGATTTAGGGTGTGGCTTAGCTTTTGGGATCATAATGTAACTACGTCATGATTTTGATTAGATTAGGCGGGTGGGATGGGGGGTTAGGAGCAGGGGGCACCATGTTCATTTTATTGTTAAAATGATGTCATTCCAGTCTCTTCTTGCTGACACTAATATCCTTTCTATCTTTTTTTTTTCTGTTTGTTTTGTTTTTGTTTCTAACCACCTAGCCGCCACCGGCAACTAACACATGACCTTCTGACCTCTGAACTCTTCACCCAATGACGAGCCGCCCCAAGCCTGCCTGCTGATCAGTTAACTGGTAATTGCCTTTTGCTAGCCTCTCGGACGCAAGTGACAGAGAGAGGCGCCTGCCCGTACAGATACCCTAACACGTTCTGACAGAAAGATAGAAACCAACGCAGAATCTTCACTGAAACACAACGACAACAAAAAAACAAACAAAAAAAAAAAAACAAAGTTGTGTATTATTCATTTTTCCCTCTGTTCATTAGTTCAGTTCCCATTCTTTCTCTTTCTTTTTCTTCATGAATCATGTCCTGGGTGGATGTGTTTGTGGTATTACTCATAAATCTGCACTGAATTATATAGCAATAAAGACCCCCCCCTCCCCTGCCCAGCCATCCTCCTGTAACTGCTCTGATTTGGTGACCTCACTTGCTTCAGTCAAAGTTCAACCATTTGGTTTTCAGAGTGGTGATAATAAGATTGAACCCCTCCCCATGCTAAACATAACTTGTATGAGCGCCTACCTGCTCCCACCCTCCTCAAACACCCACCTGCTGTGAGAGAAAAAGAAACGGGAGAGAAAGAGAACATCCACTTACATTAACTTGTTTAATTTCTGTCATTTTTCACATGTATTTGAGTTGAGCTCTACGTTGTAATTATGAGCTGACACATTCTGGGTGTGCCCCTCTAAACGGCTTTCTGTCTGTTTTTTAAAAAAAGCATGGCTGAAATGATTGCAGAAGGAGCTTTTTTATGATTTATGTGTTTTTAGTTTTCCCTTCTGTCTAATTTTTTCTTTTTTTTTCTTTCTTTTGAGTCATTTTCTCCACGTTGTTTTTGTTTTTTCTGTTCAGATGTAACAAACTAGCTTAAGGAGCTAAAAACAAAGCAGGTAGTTATTTCTAGAAGTCAGAACACAGTTTAGTGTTGAGGCAAAAACGAAGAAATTGGAGAAAACAAGGTGGGACGGTCAGTTTGGGCTGATGGGTCCATGTGTGTGCGTGTGTGCATGTGTGTGTGTTTTAAATAATACTACAATGAAAGTAGGGTGTGTTGAGGCTTCGGGGACACAGCGGCAGTGCTTATTAGCGACTGACCATTGCTACGCCCCATCCACACTACATCCACTATCCAGTGCCTGACGTATCTAGAAGAATATCTCAATGAGTTAGCCGAGCTGTGATCACAAAGATGAACAAATAAAAGTATTGCGTGCATATTTAGCCAAAGGGTTTTCCAGTGAATTATATATCTGCAATTTATGCATCTGTCTTGCAGAGGGCTCTTTGTGGTTTTAGAGTTTGGAAGGGTGTGAACTTTTGGTGCCTGTCTTCAGCTGGAACATACAGCCAGTCAGTTAGATTTTTGTTGACCCCCTCCCTTACCACCCCCATTTTTTCTATGAGGTTAACATAGGCAATTAACACTAAATTTACATGCTACTTAATTACAGCTCCATTATTACATTGCTAGGGGGAAGGACACTCAAGTTCTGCACATAAAGAATTGCATCTATATTGAGTTGCTTCATCAGCCAAGATTTTATTTCCTCATCTTTTTTGTTTTCTTTCTCAAATTAGCCAATTTATTTCGAAGGACAGTGGATTGTTTTATTTTTTTTTTTGTAAGTTGGGGTGTAGGTTGGCATAATCAGAGCCTTCCTTTCTAACATTTTTTTTTATTATTATTGTTATTTTTCTAATGAAATCTAACACATGCCAAACCATCAAAAAGTGCATCCACAATGTGTCACACTTCCCTCTGATTGTAGTCTAGCTTCTGAGCCCACAGTCCTTTGTTCAACTCTCAAGAAAAAAATAGGATGCGAAAGCCATGCCTGCCTGTTCAAATTGCTTTATACATACGTCTTATAAATATAAATATATATAAATATATAAAAATGTAGATATCCATCATTGCATATAAAACTACAGAACAAAAAAAAAAGATAATTTTACAGGGTGCTGGAGAATAAAAGAAAAATCAAAAATCTATTTTTGGCAATTTTAGCTTTTGATACTTGCAGTTATAAAATAAAAAAAATAAATAAAAATTAGACAAAAAAAGTTTCTGACATTATAGGAGAAAACAGGCTAACTGAGTGGGTGAGGAAAAGTGCTGTTACCTTGAGTATAATTGGAAAGGAAGACCAAAACAGTCACAACCCTTGGAAAGCTGGCGAGATCAGAGCGAGACAGACGCCTAAAAGGATCAAATCCAAGTGCCTTATCAACAGTGGTTTCTGTTTTCTAGTATTCCAGTTGTGTTTAAAAATATCCAGCACCCACCAAGATGGCGCAGAGAGGAATGGCTAGTGTTACGCGCTCTGATTAGTCGAGCAGGGTAGCTGCCACCGCGGCGTAGCGTTACCCGAGTTATTCTATGCAAAAAGAATAGCAGTCGTTTTGACCAGCTAAAACATGTGCCATGGTTTTGTCTTCCTGAAATGATTTTAATTCTTTTTTTTCTTTTACTTGACAACCCTTTACTCTGCTGAATGAGCAGGTTTTGTTGTTGTTTTTTTAAAATTCTTTTAGATTTTAATGATGAAATGAGATATTGTCTTGATTTTTGGTGACTGTACCTAACTTCCTTCAAACAAATTGAACTGCCATTAACTACCAAGTATTGTGCCAGAACATGGTTTGATCATGAGCTGAGGAAAATGCATATTATTTAGGGAAAAGGATTGAAAAAGTGGGGGCGTTTTCCCCCCGTTTTGACGGTTTGTTTCAACAACTGCAAACTGAAAACATCCAGTCCACATCTCTCCATTTCGATTTCAGAAACAACCCATCAATACAGTAATAAGATTCATAATTAACAAACAGATAATGAAACACGTATCTCTGTTACAGACTAATAGTTTTCAGTTATTGAAACAGCTGACAGGTTATTGCTTAAAGGTGAAATTAGAATAAATCTGCAAATTCTTAAATCCAATATAACCCATGGCAGTTGGGTTTTTCTATTCATAGCTCTTTCATCAAGCTGTTACACCAAAAGGTCAATGATTTTTTTTCCAGTGTTATTTTAAATTGTAATGCAATATTAAAGTGGAGCAAGAGATGGCAATTCAGCATTTGACAGTATTAAGAAAAATTCCCTCTGCAATGTTACAACATGCTGTGTCATTGTGAAAGGCTGGATAAGTCCATCAGGTGAAAGGTTGGATCTATACCTACCGTATTCTCTCTGGCCTGCCTACTACATGTATGATAATGTAATTAACAGCCATTGTTACAGGTTTATAATGTATTTTTCTAATCTCATTTTATATGTATATTAATCATGTTTCTGAGTGTTATTTTTCCCCCCCATTTTTTTTAACCTATTGCAACTCCCTCCCCCCTGAACAGCCCTCCTCCCCCTCCCCCTGCCTCTTCTACATCTTGAACTGTCTCTTGTGGGGAGTGTTGCCTTTTTTCCTGTTATATTTTGTTTTCCTGCCGATTCCCAGCTTGTTTAACTCATTTAGCTACTTTATTAGTTTTCTTGTCATAAGTATTTTTACATGCTTGCATTTAGTTTTCATGGTGTATGCTGTTATTTTTCTTATTAACCTCTTGGCATTTATTTTAATAAAACATTCTTAGTAAGAATTTTACTAACTTGCTGATATTTTGTCTTGTGTTTTTAACCAGTTTCATGAATGTATTACCTTGGTCTGGTTCACGGACTAACACAATTAAAACCAGTGTATGGCCACAACTTCCACTGACTGACGAGCACATTTACCAGTGTCTCACTGGGCTGCCACTGTTGGTGAATAGTTGGAGACACAAAATTGCAGGAAAAGGCTCAAATTTTCCTGTTGGAATGACACTGACATGGTATTTAGGGACAATTTTGCTTGTGTGGAAATGGCAATGTCTTGATTTATTGACAGTATGTTGCACACGTCTTGCATCCATTTTTTCATCCCCTATCAGCCACAGTTTAGTTTCATAAGTTACCAACCCCGCCCCCCCCCAAAGTTTGACTCACAGAAACTAAATTTAAAAGAGTTTGAGATCAGTTTCAGATTCCTGCAAAGACTCAACTTCTGGGAGGAAAATGAAACCCCTCATGAATGTTTCAAGACTTTTCAGGAACCCTGGTAAGGTGCAGGCACACCTAAAGCCAGTATCACATTGCAATACGAACAGCATTCTTGGGGTAGTTCCCAAAATGTTTGCAAAGGTTCCCAATGTCCTTGTGTGAGTTGCAAGGCTGAGATGAGATTAATTTTCTCTCGAAATGTTAGCGGCATGCTCGTGGCCGTCTGTAACGCTAATCAACTTAATGTCTGAGAGTCAGAAAATGAGAGAACTACTAGGAGGAACTGGCAACCATTGAAACTAAACGGTGACCATAGGAGATGAATAGACTGAATTTCTGAGTGCAACAAAATTGCAAATTTGGAACCAAATTAAGATGATTTGTAACTATAAACATTTCCATTAAATTTTCTTTATTTGCAGTTTTCACACACGCAAATGTGTCATAAGCACCGATTCACAGTGATTCCAGCCTAAAACTTGCTTTTTTTCTCACAATTTTATTCCCCGACTACTCACAATCCGTTACAGCCTGGTGAAATACGAGCCTAAGAAGCAACACACAACCTAACTGGAAACTGCACGAGTCGAGCGTCCCCCCTCACTCCGGCTCACACACCTTGTGCTGACCCTCTTCGGTCTCGTCCAGCTCACTGCTGCTGTGTCGTCGCCTCTCTTAGAGACAACTCTGATAGTTGTCCTGTCCTCTTGTGTCACTGAACCTCGCGAGACAGCAGGAAGTGGGGGAGGGCTTGTATAAGCTGCACTTTGCTAGAGGTCACTGGTTACACTTGTGGGTCAACGGTTTTTTCTTGAACACAACACACTCTGGTCAAAGTGCGATTTGTCTGCACACGGGTTAAGAACTCCCAGTCCCAAAAGAAAAAACCCAAACAAGCTGCCTCCTGCCATTAGCACAGCGCTAATCTCAATCTGTGCATAAATACTTCATATTAGTCATCTCAAAAGGATTAATTTTACTGTGAATATGTACAGCAGAGCATCTCATTATAAAAAAGGGAGTTTTTTACGACACTCGGGAGGGGGGGGGGGGGGGGGGGGGGGGGGGGGGGGGGGGGGGGGGTAATATTTATAGCTGACAATTTGAAGCTGTCCTTTTATTTTACTGCGTCTTTAGCTTCTCGGGCCGGGACAGCAGCGTCACAGTCATCTCCAGCTGTTGTCTGGCGAGCACTCCCCCACGTTCAGCTTATTGATGCAGCTACTAACACTGGACCATTTGGGAGCATCTAGAATGCTTAGACACACACCAGTGCACCATGCCAATAGGAAGTGCTTTGGGATCAAAACAACCGTCGTGTTTTTTGTGTAAACTGCTCTCAGTTAGTCACTACTTTTTTATTTTGCTTGTTGGGGGATTTTATTAAATGGTTTTTGTCTTTTCTCTGAAGCCGAGCCAGTGCTGCTTGTTCACTCTCCTGTCAGTGCTCTCATCCCTGGGTTCATTCAGCTTCTCTTCTCTTTCCACTAATACGCGGTATTGACACTGACACGCAACAAAAAAGATTAACTATATTAATCCTGATTATTACTTTTAACTCACCGAGTGACGCTTCAGGAATTTATTTTCCTTTCCACCGTTTTCCTTTTTATATCTAGGGTTTAAAAACAACAACTTGGCCTTGAGTGTTGCCGTTCTTTTCATGTCTCAGCGAGCACAAAAACAACAATTAAAAGTGTCTAACATCAAACCTAACATCTCTCTTCTCTCTGAAATTAACTTTTCAGTTTGTGTCTTTGATCTAAAGACGGGTGTTTTGTGTTTCCTCGACACCTGCTCTTGCAGAGGCAGAGATTGGATTACAGAGAGCACAATAGTTTTTTCTTCTTTGTACAGTTCGAGTTGTCAGAGTTTTTTATTTATCCAGAATGAGCTGTTCATGTCCCGATTGGCTCATTTGAACGATAACCAGCTCAAATCCGTCCAATAAAGTCAATATTTTAAACCTGTTTTGGCTTGTTATGGATGGAAAGGTTATTTTAGTGACACAAAGTTGTTTCATAAAGCACAATAAACTGTAAAACAACCTAAAATATTACAGACATGTTAAAAAAGTGCCTTTTTATTCTGTGAATTTGGGAAAATATTTATATTTTTCTACTTTTTTTAGGCGTTAACAAAAACTAAATGCCGTTTTTGTTTGTTTCAGGGTCATTGCACATATTCTATTCAACTGGAAAATATTTCCCGCCGATTAAAAAAAAAAACAACCTCTAACTGGACCACAGTGTGCGTTAAAGTCTTTGCATACTGCTGCCGTCTCTGGCAGAGCTCTCAGAGCTTATCCAAATTTGTCGCAGGGCATTCTGAATAATCATTCTACTAACTGGCTTCTCACCTGTCGGTTTTTGTTTTTCTTCCGCTTAACAAACATTCCTCCTTTGAGTCGGGCTGCAGGTTATAACCCAACCAGTATTTGTCTCAGCGACGCAGCACTCAGGTGGTTAAACGGTAAAAGCAAGGAGAGAATTTCAGCCCCGCTTGTGTTTTTGTTGTTTATGACTGTGATGAAGATGCAGGTGAAACTATTAAATGTTTTTCCATTTAAAAAAATAAACTTTATTATAATTATATACTGCAAGTTCCTCATCCATATAGTAGTGCACTATGTAAGATTTTTGTTTGTTTTTATGTGAAGTAGATTTTGTTTTGTGTTTCCTTGTTTTTATAGAAGTAGGAATTTGAATCGGTTGTGTAATGCCAATTTTTGTTGCTCACGCCAAAAAAAAAAAGAAAAAGAAGGAAAAAAATGTCAAGTGTGCAATAAAGAACCATGTTTTCAAGCTTCCTTCTGACTGCTCTACCTGGACTGGTAATTGTTTCTGTATTGCGGACGTCATTTTTGAGGATTTGAAGTGACTTGAGGGAATTTCAAGGTAAGTGGGCCACTTTTACGAGAAATAAAAAGCAAAATCAATGAGGGGAAAAATAAGCGAGATCAAAGATTCTCCTGGACTTTAACGAGCAACTGATGGAGGAATCGCATGGTTGTAGTTTAGCAACAGAATTTGTGGCGTCGGGTGTCAAATGAACCACTTCAAACCCACCTGTGACACCGCTCAGCCAGATCTCTTAAGATCAAGGCTGATGAGACATTGTGGCCTTGCTGCGTTCAGGGAGCTCATCGCAAAGGTCAACCGCTCACTAAAAGCTGCACGTCAAACTGACTGAGCCGTATGCTGTTTAAACACGTGCACCGATGACTGCAAATACATCAGTCATTAAATATTATGCAAACATCAGCCAGAAATGGGTTTAAGAGCATGAACACAGATTCTTCTAATGAGTGTTTAAAATGGGATGTCATGGCTCTGCTGGAACACAGGAAATGAGCTCAGAATGCTGGACCAGGAGGTGATCGTTTGCATTGATTTCATCAACATAACTCAGGCTCCGTTTATGAGTCACCTCAGTGAATTTGAATTATAAAATAAACTTCTGCCTGAGGTTTAATACTGCTGACTTTTTAGCAGCAACTCACTCATTGTCTCTAATAAAATCACCTAAAGCTCGTCTGTTTTGTCACTTATATTTTACTCGTCTACAGTTTTTAAAAAAGGGGTTGATATTGATATAATTATATGTTTGCAAACATCACATGGATCGGCGGCCCTTAAAACAAAGAAGTAAAATCTGACAACAAAACAGCCTTTTGACATCCATATTTGTGGCAAAGCTTCACGGTTCGTTACCTAAACGGCATCCTGTCAAAACCAGATGGCAACCTGTAATCTTTACTAAAAGGTCCAAACAGACGAGAACCTGGAGATCCCAGCTAATGATGGCATCGTCCACATAGACGAAAACAATCCCATCATCAGAGCGACCAAAGGTACGTCACTGTCATCTGGGTGAGTTCATCCAGCTCAATCTGGGCACTCAAAAAAAAAGAAAACAGCAAAACAAAGGTTTTCAGAAGGCTGCTGGGGTTTTGAAGGAATTTTGAATTCAAGCACTTTCAAGGTGAGTTTTTAAGATTTTCCAAAATCTTTGTGGTAAAAGGTTTATAAATGTATGTGTGTCTATGTGTATGTATTTATTTATACTTAAAACAACTATTTCATGTCCAATTTCCATGAAAAAAGTTATCCATGGCTGATTTTGGTAAAACTTTCAAGCACTTTATTAAAAACCTTAAATATTAAAAAAGAAATCAAAGCATTTTCATGGATTTCAAGCACTGGGATCCCCACAAACTTAATTACTGAGATTCAGCTGTATTCTAGACATTTCTCCAATATTTTAAATACATTTCCATAATGCATACATTTTAATAAGTGTTTGCTGTGGTGCTTCAGTGGCTGTAAGGACAATAACCCTCTGAATAAATCTGCCCCTCACACACACACTCATCCCCGGCCATTTTATGAACATGACTGTCCAAAAGGAAAATTCTAGCTTCAATGAGCAGCAAGATTTAGATATTTCTGGACTATTTGAAGGTCAAAAAGTTCATTTTTTCTGCCATTTTTTTATTTTTACAACAGAAAACAAACTTGTAAATCACTACATCATATGATTTAGTAGTTTTTTTCTTCCTGATGCATAAAGCTGTAAAATAAATCTCAGAAGACCCTTGAAGTTCTGTCATAGGGTTTGAGTGGTCTGATCCACCCCTGCCCTCCTTCCGAGTTTTTGCACAAAAGCGAGACACTTCAGCTTCCATCGTCATGTAAGACCAGAGCAGATTCATCTTTTCATATTTAAATTTCCTTTTATTCGATCAAATCAAAAAAACAAAAGAGTTCCAAACAGACCATTCCAGCTCAAACCGGCAACTCTGCAGGAACGTATCTTCCTCTCCACATCTCTCTCCATCCTTTCGCTGGGAGACGGAGCTGCCTCTGAATAGGTCAGTGGGGAGTAACGCTTCATGAGGGGGCTGCTGGAAGTGACTTTAATGTCATGCAGGAAGTGGGGAGCGAGGAGGAGAAGGAGGGTGCCGATGGTGGCTTTGGCCCTCGGGGAAAGATGCATCAAAGGAGCATTTGTCGCAGAGACCAGCTGGGAGTATAATCGGAGAAAGAAGAGGGGTTAGCACGCGTGTGTTTTGAATTTGGAGGGTGGAAAGGTTGCATCAGCAGTGACAGATGAACCTTCTTCCTGTGGAAAGAATACTGTGCATTCATCAGAGTGCAGCTGTTTCTCTCTGGTCCTCTGTGTGTGGGGGGTGAATTACTTCAGAGGCCACAGTTGCTGCAGGTTTCAAGCTCCCAACAGATAAATGAAATGTAGCTCTCAGGACACACAGGTGTCAAGTGACATATTAGAGCAGCTGGATGTTGTAAGTTGGAAGCAGCGATAGAGAAAAGCATCACTTTTATTTATTTTGTGTCAGGACTGACTAGGTCTCTTTGAGGAATCAGTCGGAGTTGTTTGTGGAATCCATCACTGAAGATCATAGATGATCTTTCCAAGAAAAAAATACTTATCTGGACTTGATGGCGGATATGTCACAAGATCTCCAGGCTCAGACGTCTTCATGAGAAAACAAAAGGCCACTCGACAGAACCTAGACACACCGATGCACCAGAATCAGATCGTTGTGCCGTTTCCGTTCAGGAGGAGGATGAATCTTCCTTCCTCAGCACTGCAGGTTTTTTTCTTTCTTTGTAGCTTCTGCTCTGTGTTGAGTGATCCAGACAGGTGTGAATACTGCACGCCTGCTGTGTCACTGAATGCTGACAGAAAATGTCTAACAGGTGTGTGATTTCCTGTGTCAGTTCTGTCTCTGTTGACTACATGCCCCCCCCCCCCCCCCCCCCCCC
>SSNR01000062.1:2312565-2354123 GCA_006937965.1 Callopanchax toddi | reverse complement strand
TTGTACTGTTTTAAATTTTTATGGAATTATTGTTTTATTTTTGTTTTAAATCTGTATAGCACTTTGAGCTGCCCCTAGCATGAAGGGTGCTTTATAAATACAATTTGATTTGGTTTGACTTAAGGAACTTTGGAAAACGGTCAAACAATTTAGTGATATTCACCCAGCTTTGGTTCTGGGAATAAGGGGTGTAACGCTATGCCTAATTCATGGTTTTGTACGTATCTGGGTCAGCAGAGGGAACATTTTGGGTTCCTTGTAAACTGCAGGTCTTCCAGCTCTTGTGTATTCTCTTCCGTCTCTATAGGGTTGTATTTATATTTATTTAATGACATATTGTTGTCATATGTTATATTAAATGCTTGACAAAACTCTCCCTCCAGTTTTTTATTGCGGTGGTCTGATAAAAGTACCGTATTGACCTGAATAGACGAGGTTTTTTCATTGAAAATAATGTGAAAAGGGGGTGGGGGGGTCGTCTTATAATTGCGGCTTAGTAATTACACGACCCCACCAGCAGAGGGCACATGCTGTTCGGTCAAAGCAGCAGGAAGCAGCTCAGACCGCGGTCCCATTGGTCTGGTCCAGCTCAAAGCTACAGGTCTACAGAGGATTAAAATAACCGATGGCCAGTCCAGCTGCAGACAGGTCCACTTCTGGCCTTTTCAGACTAGTGTTGGTTCGGTACTGATTTTTCTTTTCAGAGTAGAGTCTGAGTTTCCCGTAGCCTATGTACCAAGCCGACGCCTCCTCTCAGACCTACTCCTTATCAGACTGGGACTACTGGACCCACTGCAGGTGCTTTTAGCGTCCATCTCACGTATACTTATTTGCCCGACACACACAAACACACACACTCCCACACATACACAGTCTCAGAGTGAGAGAGGGAGGAGGGAGGGAACTGAGCCCAGAGACAGCGCAAGAGAGAGGAGATTTATTGGAACTTTAACCCCTGATTAATAAGCAAATATTAAAGTAGTCTGTAATTAAGGTATTATTTTAATGATTTTCTCAAAATCTCAATAAATTGTTTTAACTCCCTTGGCCCACTCGTCAACTGACCGTGCTCATGAGTGCTTTGTTTACTAACATGTGGCGCTCATGTATGACATCACTTATTTCTCTACGCCACTATTGTGGTGGAGACTGTCCATGTGCTGGGCCGAGCCAGATGTGAAAGTGCCAAAAATATATACTTGCCCCTTAATGGTGGAAGTAGTCATTACCTGTCTTTGGAATGAACCTGTCTGTGGCCTCTGTACAATTACTAGCCTGGCAAGCCAGACTATATATCCACATATATAGTCCATGATCCACTGAAATGACTCATTCATAGGGGTGGGATCAACGGTTGTCAATCAAACCATCTTCACATGCTATTGGATAGCACTAGGACCAATCAGAGCCGTTTAGCAACAACCAGAATCAGCTGGTAGAATAAACTTTTACCAGGTCCTGTCGGCGAAGCGGCCAAAAATCCTCTTTCAAAATAAAAGACTTAAGTGTCTCTATCGTTTTGTGTCAGAAAAGTCCAAATCTAAATCGTCCAAAGTTGATGACAAAGCCGTTTCAAATGAAGGTGGTTCCCAAGCTGCCACCATGTTGTTTAAATTCAGAGTTTAAGCTCTGCCGTAATCGGCTAATCCCGCACACCAAACCATTTGAGCGTTGTGATTGGCCCAGTACGAGACTGACCGGCCCAATTAGTGGGCTGCAGAAGTTGCAATGGAGCATGGCTAGACCAAAATCTGCAGAGCGAAACTGACGGTCTAGTTTTCTAGGCTATGCCATCACAGCCCTAGTAATATTAGTATCTGTCTAGTGAGAAAAATGTCTTCCACTTCTAATCTTGTGGTAAAGTATCATCCTTAGCTGTAAGCGTGGTTACTCTTGACAGCACTGACTGTTTAAATTTGAGGTTTATGCATTAGGTCACGTTAAAGGGTTGCAAACTAACCAATGTAGTTTTAGATTATATAATATGCATTCTAATTATAGATTAAAATAAACAGTTTTTTATGTTGAAAAAGCAAATAGCTTCTCACAGGCTTTTTATAATGGTTGAGTACCTTTTCTACCATCTCTACATAGCTTCAGCTTTCAGGGATGAAATAAATAAAGTCAACACTGAAGTGCTAACATTTCCATTTCTGCAGCTGGCTCTAAAAGCGATTGTCCACCTAGAGACAGCTATGTGTCAAATGTACAACTTTACAGCAGAAATAAAAATGTTTTCACCTGGTAAAGAATGTGTTTTTTCTGCACCTTTTAAAAACTTGGTGTGTTAAGATTTAAAGTCATGAACATTGACCTGGTAGTTTGTCTAAAGAACCAAAAGAAAGGGCAGTACAGTTCACATGGATAGTTTTTAAAATGGCCTTTTTTTATGTATAACTTAATATTTGTTGCACATATAATAGCTGTTAGCTTCAAAACCACGTGTAACGTGGTTATGTGGTGTTGTCCCTCTGCCTCCCTCTGTCTTATTGCATTTCTTGCTGAAAAGTCGGACAGTAGACAAAGTCTTTTTTTTTTCTTTTATGAGTCAGCATAGGAAGCAAAGGCAAAAGGCAGGGAGAGAGAGGAAAAAAGCTTTCATTCATATCGCCATAATACTCTATTCATGAACCCCATGTGCTTTTATTATTTAAAGCATTCTCCCAGCACAGAAAGCTCCATCCTGTCTCATTGTGGAGCCATCATCTGAGGAGCTATTTCCACAGAGGCAAAAAATAGTCCCATTTGTGAAATACTGATTATCTAAAATGGGACCCCAGGGCCTCAGAGGAGGGGAAGACCGGATTCCACTGGCTTCCGCATCCCACTGGTGGATTAGGACTTTTTTTTTTCAAAGAAGCACTTCTTTTTCATTCAAACTGAGTTAAATATTAAAATACAAGCTTTGAATACCAGCTGTCAAATAATACCGGTTATAAGCACCAGTTGAAATACATAATTAGACTAATCAAACCAGCTTTCAAAACCAAGTGGTGGTAACGCCTCTTGTATGGAAACTGAAGTTTCTTTCAAGTCAGCAAGTCATGGACTGCGTTGACAGCTAAGAAAGTACTCAGCTTTGTACTACAGTGTATTGTCTTGCTTGTACTGTTTTGGTCCCATCTTCTCATTTTCATTGACACCTCGGCCTCATGCTCCCGCTAATTCACATGAAAGCCAGGCTAATTGAACAAGTGTTCTTGTAAATACAAACATTTCAGTAGCCATTGAGCTAGTAGCATCATCGTTGCAAATATTTGTAGCGTAGCTGACACTTTGTCAAAGACAGGGACCTCCAAGGAAGGAGGGATGAATTTGAGGTTGGGACTCCTGCAAAACTAAAGTGATAAAGACAGTAAGAGAAAACCCGTTGCAGTCACATGCACTGTACGTGCCCAATCAGGAAGATGGTGCTAAATAGTTGCAATCAAGGCAGATTCATCAGAGCTTTCTTTTCCCTGCCAACGAGGGCAGCACACTGTAATTATGTAGACATCAGCATCTGTGACAGCCACCCGCGCTAGTTGTAATTTTGCCCAATTTACACTGGAAGACTTCAAAGGGCCTATAATTTGAATCCCTTCAGCTTCACTGTAATGTGTTAGCACTGACTGTTGCACCTTTGTGCTAACATGAAAGGAGCACATGTTCTGAAAGACGTGCGGTGGGGAGTTTTTCAGAGATTTTCTTGTAAAATTAAGGTAAAGTAGATCTGATGATGACAGGGAGAATTTATGGTGCTTTGACCTGTAATTCAGTTCATTTGAACCTCAGAAGGATACTTAACTGGCTTTTATTTCCGGTCAAATTAAGTCATGACGCTTTTTAAATGAGTGACTAAGACATGCAGGGGTATGTCAAAAAATATATATCAAACATGTAAAAAACGGAACAAGATTCTCAGAAAGGCCATCATTGTTCTTGACTAAAAGGTGGAGCGCTAACTCTGATCTGGAGTTCAAATATCAACAAATATCTTGTTGACTTGTTTATGAGTGATGTAGGATGGAGTGAAAGATTAGATCAGGCCTTCATTTTTAGTAATGATACAAGATGACTTGATGAGGGTGTTCCTCTGAGTCAAAAGGTAAAGCTCTCAATTTACTGGTCCATCTACATTCCAGCTCTCACCAATGGTCCTGAGATTCCGTGTTTTCTGGCTTATCTATCATGTTGCAACGTTGAGTTCTCACCTTAAACCTGCCAGAAAGAGCAAAAAACGGCGTCCATCTGTCTCCTAGTCCAGCCAGTGAGAAGCTCTTCCAGATTTCAGACCCAGGTTTCAAACAGTTTTTTTCTCTCCAGCCCGCTATGAGGTCATAGTGATCCGGACTTGCTTATATGGTCAATTCTCCTCCCACATGCACGTTCACGACACCTGGAGCGAGGCAGTGCCGCCGCCATTGCCCATAGACCGTGTAGTGTTTAGTTTCAGTTTCGTTTCACTTTCACGCGACGGCACTGCCCCCTGCTGCAGCAGAAGTGTCAGGCTGCCAAATAAGGAGAAACCCAGCAGAACCGGAAGGCGGCGCTTTCTTCTGATCTCTGAGTTGCTCGTTAGGAAATAATTACAGCGTATTTTGAGTTATAATGGTGCAACGCTAATCTAGAGGCATCGAAGATTACACCTGTTTAATATAAAGTGATCTAAATATGGAGCCATAGGCCCTTTAAGATTCCTCCCAGTCACCTGCCTCTGCAGGTTATCAGGCATGTCCCTTTTGGAAGAGACCTCAGTGTAAACCCAAAACTCACAGGAACAATTATATATCTCCAGTGGTCTCAGGACACTTTGGGATTCCCCTGGAAGAGCTGGAAGGTGTTGCTGGGGATAAAGTAGTTTGAACTTCTCTTCTGGACATGTTACCTCCATGACCCAACCTTGGATAAAGTTGGAGAATGAATGAAGGGGTTCTTGGAAAATGAGCCATTTATGCTCCTAGAAATATCTCTAAAGGAGAATGACCAATGAATGGTGAATACTTTACAAATAAAATTCTAATTTGATCTTTTAGCAGCTGATAATGTTACCAAAAAAATGAGCAACACAGAACATGAAGGTTGGTGTGGAGCCTCAGGCTGAATCATGGCACATGGACAGCTGCTTCAGCTTGTATGTTGTGATTCACTCTGAGCAAAGTTGGGCTTTTTGGACAAAAAAAAAATAAAGTCACAGTAATACAGGTCTAATGTTTGAACTGTTTTACATGGTTAAACCTCTCTCTAATGGATGTAGGAAACAAAAGGAGTGCTGTGCTTTAGTATGCTGTGAGAAGAACGACCCTGAAACACTGAGGACGTTCATTTCATTGTTCAGTTTAGAGCTGGAGACAGTGACTCACAAAAATGATCAGGTAAGTCCAATAAAGCATTTTAGACTGAAATATCCATCCATCCATTTTCTGTACCTACTTGCTCATGTTTGGGGTGGTAGAGATTTGGTACTTATCTCTAGTGGTTACCAGTCCATCACAGGGCTACACAGAGACAAAGAACCACCACTTGGGGCAAATTGAACAAAGAGCATTGAAACAGAAAGTTTTGGCTGGAGGTAACAGTAGAAACCTGGATCTCTACAGATATCAGGTTCAAATGATAAATGCTGCGTTTCACTGGGTCATGGGGACATTTTGCAGTAGTTTGAGCTTGTTATTGACATAATGTGTTCCAATCAAAAGGTCATGCTGTCCTTATGAATCTTTCTAGTGGTTCCAATACCCTCAACGATGCATATTGGAATGCTAATAAACATAAAGCACTGTGCATTTTTTTTCTGATGGGCTGAACTCATGAAAGGAATCTTCATAAAAACCAGAGGTAACTTAAATCAGCCTACAGACAACAGGTAGGGATTGAAAACAACCTGACAGGTAAAAGTCTTGATCATGGTCAATACACACTTATGTAGTTATAAAGCCTTTATAACCCGTGGACTGCGGTCGTCTGTGCATGCCTTCCTGTCCACATGATCAATTACTGGGTGCAGAAGCAACAACATCTGGAGATTTGCATCCGTCTGTGTCAGTACGCTCACATTTAGGACACTGAAATCTGCACAACGTAGATCAAACAAAGAGGAATCCGCCTCTGTGTGAAAGGGAAGGAAACAAGCTGTCTGGGTCAAAGGTTGCTCTGCTTCACCTTGAGTCTGACCACATAACATCCTCCCCTTCGCGCTCCGTCTCTTCCCTCCTCTTCTCTCTGAGGGCTTCTTAATGACTAACCTGTCAGGATTAGCATCTCTTCCTTTTTCACACTGCAGCATCCAGCTTCCTCCTCATCCTCTAATGAACAGCACCAGCTCCAAGGACGGAGCCGACAGGGGTGAAGACGTTTGAAGAGCTCAAACGCTTCACGTTTCAGAACCCACACCATCAGTGTCGAGCCGAAGCAGATTTTTCTCCTCCTCCTCTCGCACCTTTTTAACACCCCTCGTCGGTTCCCAGCTTCCGATGCTTAGGACAACTTAATTAATCACTGTACGGTTCTAATGAATTGACCAGCCAGGCTGTATTGATCCCTGGGGTATCAACGGCTCGCCTTAGTGAAGTCTAATACCCTCATCTGAGCCCGGAGATCAAACATATTGAGAAAAACTGGGAGGGGATATCACATTAAAACCTTTTTTTCCCCTTTTTCTGAAAAGTGAGGTCAGCTCAAAAGACGTTTCTGAAGCCACTTCAGCAAATATGTGCATTAGATAGAAAGCAAATCCTCATCTTCACCCCCTTCCACACACACAATCCCCTTCTCTCCTGCAGCTTGTGTTACACGTGTCACATTTATAGAAATACCATGCCTTTCATCAAGGGAATTAGTGTTATATTTCAGGTTGTCTTAAATCAGAAGAAGAGCTTACAGCTTACTAAAGTGTTGTCACGGCACCACCGCCGAGCAGGCTGGGGGATTTGGCAGCCTTCTTTCTGAGACTGGATCGCTCAGATCTTTTTTCCGGGCCGAGGTTAGATTAGGCGCTGATCTGAGAGGCTAATTTGATGCTGCGTTACAGCTGTGAAAACGCAGCACTGTATGCTCCTCATTTAGGAATACGAGCTGGACGACGCCTCCTCCACTTCTAGGAAATCAGTTATGGAAATGCACGCTGAATTGAAGTAAAAGCTCGACCAATTACGAAACGGAAGAGCAGCTGTGGATTTCAATTATTAGTTATCCGAAACATATTCCACTTATCTATCCAAGCTGCAGGTTTGTTTTTCACTCAGTCAGGTTACGTTAGAGGTCAGCTTGTAATCTACACCCCAGGATTTTAGAGCTCTATACAATAAGAGCCGAACAATGCCCTAATCAGTATGTCGAGAATGTTGTGAAAAGCTATAATAACTCGTTTTACATTTAGTGTCACCTGTTGCTGTCTTTACCTGTTGATTAATGTTCCTGAATGGAGCTGCTGCCCGCTGGGAAATTTATTTGATTTCACCGACACACTCTGCTTTACTGATGAGGAATTCATTATGCTGATTGGCTGTTCAGACTTTGAGTATTGTGAAAGAATTGAACCGGAGAAATGTCTGAAAACTAAAATGAAGCACTCTTGGACTCATGATATATCAACAACAACAAAATAATAATAATAATTCTGGAATCAAGAGGCCAAAACTGACTTTTTTTTCTATAATCCTCCAATATTGAATTGAATTGAATGAAAATTTTCTTAAAGTGTCATGCACAACATGTGCCCAGCCCGTACAGGATCATATGACAATAAAAACACAAAAAGAAGTGGCCATACATTTACAAAAACAATACCGGTAATTTACACAACAGGATAAAATACAGTTTGTCTACAGACCCACGCTTTCTCTATAAATTTAGCCAACATAAATACTTCTTTGTCAAAAAGCCAACCTAACATTTCACCATCTGGAAACCAAAACAAATCAGGGTTTTTACACTGGATCTTTTCAAACATGGACATTTTTAGATCATCATATAGTGGACAATAAAACAGAAAGTGAAATTCATCTTCAAAAACATTTAGATCACATAAAACACACAGACGCTGCTCCTCCAACACCTCTTTGTGTCGCCGCACCTCAAGAGCAAGAGGCAAACCCCAAACAGCTCGCCGTTGTGCACAAAGAGATCGCTGCCTTCTTTTTAAATTACATTCCACATAAGGCTCTGTCAAAATGATCTTTAAATTGAACGTAACTTCTTAGTTTTGGCATTTGAAGCACATTAACTTTCCACTGATCTTTATATGTCTGAAATAGAATTTGCTCAAGTATTGTAATTTTGCATTGCAAGTTATTAATAATAAATCAGTGAAGTCACAATAAATTGTGTGTGTGCGTGCGTGTGTGTGGTGGCAATCTGATACTTCTAACTTAGATGTTGTTAAATAAGAACTGAATAGTATATTTTGGCCAGGTTATGGGTATTTTTGTTGTTGTTTTGGTGAAAGTACCATTACTTGTGACAACATGGAGACGCAGAAGAAAAATAAATAAGAAGAAAGTGCAAAAATAAAATTGCAATTTTCAGGAAAAAAACTAAAAAGCAGGTTATTTCAGGAACAGCTCAAGGAGCCTAAACTATAAAAAACAATAAGAAGCATTTTCTTGCTTTAGTAAAAAAAAAAAAAAAAGACTCTAAGTACTTCCTTCAGTTATTTAAAATAAAAATCTCAAACATGTGTATGTTTAAGATTCTCATCTCAAAACATTTGAAATGTAAAGTCACCATAATTCATTTACACAAGGCATTATGGGTATAGGTCTTTGCAGTAGTACTGATTTAGTATTTGATTCTCTTATAATCTAAAAATATCAACGTCATTCTTGAAATGCAATTTTAGAAGTTTCGACTTTAATCTTGACACTTTTGTTTCTGGCACTGAAACATATTTTTACCATACAAATATTATACTTGTATAATTATATACTCGCCTTTTAACCTCCTGAGACCCAAGCTTTTTCTAAATTCCACATTGTGATTGGGTTTAGAACTCAGGAACACACAACAAACCCTTATAGAAACAACACATGAACGCAACACGTTTTTCCCATGTGAGCTCATGTCAACAAAACCATGTGACCACATGGGATCACATGAACATGTTGAAAGTGTTTCAAAATCACATGGTAAAGGTGTGTTTTACATGTTAATTTAACATATTTTTACATGTTTAAACATCATGTGTTCCACATTCACATGGGAAACATGATGTGGAAAACATGTTTTACATGTAGTTCACATATGTTACACACATGTTCATTTCACATGTTCTCACGTGTAATTTCTACATGTGTTTTACTGTAAAGGACTTTCTTTTATAGACGTAATAACTGGGAATTAATTTAAATAGAAATATTTTAATAAAATTTTAGTTTTTCTGAATAATTATAACAGGACTAAGATAAAACAATCTTCTATGTGGATGCCAGGTTTTAGGAGATTACGGTTAATTTGTTTTTAAATTCTTTCCCTTTAAGCTATTAAATTAATTTCTTACAAGTTTATTAATAATCACCTTATTATTAAAATGAATTTTAAACCTTTTAATCATCCTGTTTCATTGATGAGGGATTAGAAAACTATTTAGGTTGCAGACTTTTACCATTTAAGACAAAGTAGTTTTCAGTATTCCTCCCAGTATTTAACAGGAGAAGTGAACCCTTCCTTTGAGGTTTTTAATGTTGTATTTTCTTGCATTTTTAATGGCATTTTTTAGCCTCTTTTAGCCTCTGCTCAAGAGTTTTTACAAATTCAATTAATTTCTAATTACATAAAAGATAAAAAGTTTAAAAAATACAGCTGATAAAAGCCTACTCTGTCCTTTTGTTCATGTTAAATATTTAGAATATTAATCATGTCCAATTTTTTAAATAGTACATATTTGTTAAACAATCCCTCCAATATCAAAGCTCAGACTTCAGACAGGTTTGTTCTATTTTTCTGCTAAATTGACGTCAGCTTTTCACAGATTTATCCAGATGTCTGCTCCAGGCGCAACGAGTCCCATCTTCTCAGTAAATTAAATGTTAAAAGGGGCATATAGAGAAAAATGTCTCAGCGCGGCTCGTAATTGAGAGACTAATCCAATGTTATGTAGCAAAAATAAGCAGGTAGTGAACGTAACATTTACCAGAGACATTCTGCTTTAATCTTTGTTGCCACAGACTCTGGGGTCGAACATGGTACAGATGGATTTAAGAAGTTGCTTTTTCCAATCAAGAGTTAGAAATTATCTCCACCTGCCGGAAGGGAGTAGGTTGAAAAGGTTGCGTTTGGGGATATAATGACTTTTTCTGCTCTTTTCCTGATATTTTTTTGTTTTCATAAGAATAAAAGTTGAGGCAGACGAGTTTAGTTTTTCTTTGTTCTTTTTTTAGTGATACACCGAACCGGTCTGTAGTGGTGAAGATGGCGCTGAGCTAGAACGGAAGGCTCTTGATTTACCGGTCGTTTTAAGTTCCAATCCTCATCTATGGTAATGAGCTTTGAGTAATGACTGAAAAACAAAATCACGAGTACAAGCGGCCGAAATGATTTTCCTCCACAGGCAGGCTGGGCTCCGCCTTAAAAATAGGGGGAGGAGTTTGAAAATCGGAGGGACTTGGAATTGAACAGCTGCTCCTCCACATGGAGAGGAGTTAGTTGAGGTGGTTTGGGCATCTGTTCAACCTGCCTCCTGGACGCTCTGGGGAGGTGTTTCAGACATGATCTCCTAGCACAGGTCCCCCAGCTTGACCCTGGAGTGGACCCACTGAAGGAAGAACATCTCAAGGCCTGGGAACATCTGGGGGTCCCACCAGAAGAGCAAAAGGACGGTCTTTGGATGTTGCACCCATGACCTGGACAGAGATAAGCAAAGGAAAGAAAGCCCAGGCTTTCTTTGCTCTTCACTTTGATGAATCAATGTGCACACAATGGATTCATCTCAAACAACTCCTGCAGCCCTTCAGAACGTGCACCTTTTGGAGACATTTGTTTTTTTTCTTTACTTTTTACGTCTTGAAAAGTAAAACGCTGTCGTTTTGGTTGCTTTTAGCCCTCTGCCAGCTGCACGTTGAATGCACTTTGCTGAGAAATCTAAAATGTTACACATGTAAATCTGCACGCATTTTATTTTGAGTGCACAAGCATTTTGAAGTAATGCACAGCCGTCTTTTGCTGCGACCGAGGAAGTGACTAACTTGCTGGAAATACCAGAAGATTTAAGTGGAGAGGACGTGCCGAGTCTCTGGTGCACACACCACAGAGCGCCCACACAATGGAGTTACTCAACGAAGTCTATCTGCCATAAAATAAATCCCTCTCAGTCTCCGCAACTCCCCACATCTCCGCTCAAACGCCGCCCCACCTCCTCTGTCTCAGCAGTGCACACACGTCACATATCTGCACACTCACACAATAAAATGCTCTTTAAGTTTGCAGAATACCCTAGCACAACAGCCACCCTCCCCCCAGCCTCTCTCTCATGCTGATGCACCGGGTGGGATTATGCAGGAAGGCTGTATGCCGTGGCTTTCCCTTCGCCGTGCCGGGCTGGGCCATGTGCTGCCGGCCCGTGTCTGCATGGCTGACTGTATTAAACATAAGCTGCTTTACTTGATAGGGCTCTATCCAGCTTTAATTACCACAAACTCACAAAGTCTGCGGACAGCACTCCTAACTCCTGCCACTCTGCAGAACAAGCAGGGTAAAAAGCCACTCATGTGTACTTCTGTGAACAAAAGGATGAGGAAGGAGGGAGATGATGCTGATGCAGGGACAATGTCAGTTCAAGGATAAAATCACAAATGCAGCTCATATTTACCCCAAAACATTCAGGGAGATTTTGGTGGTGAAGTGCCCTGAAAAACACCAGCTTCATGAGTTTTACTAAAGGCGAGCAATAATGTTTTTGCTTGTGTGTGTTTGTGTATGTGTGTGTGTGTGTGTGTGTGCGCGCGTGCGTGCGTGCATGTGTGTGTGTGTGTGTGTGCGCGCGCGTGCGTGCATGTGTGTGTGTGTGTTTGTTATGAAAATACTTGTTGGATTTGCATCTAAAATGTTTGGAGTCATCTCCATTCAAGAGTGACAACTAATCAACATCATCAAATGGGAAAATGTCTAAAAGTCAGTCGATTTTAAAAATATTGAACTAAGATTTGGTGTGTTCGTAGCTAAGCATCTTCCCTAACACATACTCTACATGCTAATTGATTTAATTTAGTAGTTAAGTTAACCATTTCCTATTGGAGAATACCTTGTTTTTTAGCAATATCCCATGAATCACTGGTCTGTTGTTAGAGAAACTATGAGACGTTAATCCTTTCATGTACATCTACAATGTTTATGTATCTTATCCAAAGCAATGTACACAATTAACAATTAGCCTATCAGCTAGCTTCATCATCAAGATCAGGCATCAGGATCTGTGGGGGAAACCAGTGCAGCGGAGGAAACCCATACATGCATGGGGAGAACAAACGTGTGATCTCTTGCTGTGAGGCAACAGTGCTACCAGTTGCGCCACTATGCAGCCTACAACTGACTAGCTTTAGGAATCAACCCAATGCTATGACCAACTGACCTTAGAACACACAAAAACAGCTTTAACCTAGTAGGATTTCATTTGATGTAGATGTATAATAAATACATTTTTGGAATCAACTGAATTCAAGATGGCTGCTGTAGCGTTTGGAATAACTCGTAGTTAACGTAGCTACATCCTCTTCTAATAAATATGGAAGCTCATTTAAGGATTTTAATGAAAAGTGATAAACTGTCATTTAACCCTGATAGAATGGCTAATATTTAGTGAAGGTAGGTTAAGTTCTTTTGAAGTTGGTAACAGTGAATTGAATACCTTATTAATAATGTGAAGCTGAGACAAGGTAAAGATTGAACAATCATTTAATTTGAAAAACCGAAAAACACACAGACAGATAAAACAGTTCTGAAAGTTTGATGTAAACACAATTAATATTCTTAAACATGTGGGTTTTACACTGGGAGTCTCTGCTCCAGATACCTCGACTTATAAATAAATCTGCAGAAGGTGAGCAATAAAACTAAGAGCTTTAACCGTTACACTGCCATAACTAATTTAATCTAATGTTAGCAAACTCAAAGAACACCTGTAACTGAGCTTTACAGAAACTGACTTGAAATTTCACGTGATATCAGCTGAGAAAGTCATTCATAACACACTGAGTACGAACAGATCATGTAAGCTCTTAGAATATTGAGTGAAACAGCGCATTGTTGTTTTCAAAATTTGACCCAGCAAAAATTAGTTGAAATGATTTAGAAAAGACAACGATGTGTAAATGTGGTTGAAAAGTGAATGTTGAACAGATGCCTTGTACACATAATAGAAAAGTTTGAATTCCAATGTCTTTATTTGGGCTAAATTTGAACCAAATCAGATTATGAAAGCCCAACATTTAATGCCTTCTTTTTGGCTAAAATTAGTCAAACAAGTTAAGCGAAGTCTAAATTTCATTGTCATTATCTGGGCTAATTAATCCCAATTGTTGCTAATTCACATCAAACCACTCCTGACCTTAAAGTAACCAGATAGAACAGTGGTGTCCAAAGTCGGTCCTCAGCGGCCGGTATCCAGCATGCCTTAGTTCCTTCCTTGCTCCAACACACCTGATTCAATGGTTGAATCACCAGTTCTGAAGGTCATCAAGCTCTGCTGAAGGCCTTTAATCAGCCACTGACTGAAATCAGGTGTGTTGAAGCAGAGAGACCTCTAAAACATGCTGGATACCGCCCTCCAGGATCAGGATTGAACACCAATGAGATAGAGTATTAGGATCAGTACTTTCATCAAAAAACCTGACTTATCCAGTCTGATACAGGTATACTGCCCTCTGGTGGAGGATCTGTAAGTGGAACAGGCCAATATAATTTCTTTATTTCTGCTATATAACTAAATAATTACATAATAAAACTGATAGTAATATAGTCATGTTATTATTAGAAATATTCATTCTAAAAACTAGATATTTACAATATTAAATATTTTTGGCTTAAAAGGGTTACGGGCAATGACTGGCTAACCTGAACTAGCCATAAAAAAGCATCTGTGGAAATCAATTGTTTGAGGGATAACTCCATCCTTTCTCATCATAAGATAGTTGTAGTTTAATGATGATGTGTGGAATTTATTCATTAAAGGAATGCTAGGCCTTTGATTTGTAAATGCATTTCCTGTATCTATCTACATCCTATCTGCTTGGTTGTTTTTCATTCCATGCAACATATTTTGATGTTATATTGTTTTGGTGGAAACCATTTAAAAGCACAATAAGATATTTGTATATAAATGAGAAAAATGTAAGTTGCTCTATTTATGTTTTTATTAAACACTCAGCAGATGCTCGAAGTTTTCCTGAAGGGTTTCGAGGCAGAATTAAACTACTTTCCAGCCTTCTACACAGCAGTTGTAGTAATTTGACCACTCTTCATTCTGCGAATTGGTTCTGTTCCTTCACAAGCAGCTCTAAGATGTTTCTGCTTTTCAAGGCTATTGCCTTAATTTGGCTTCATGTGGTCGACTGCAGGGCCACAAGAGCATTTGTGCTGTTTGATGTAACAAGCTGACCTAATTACCCACTAACAAGTTACAGCTGAGTACCAGCATCTAGTCCAGCCTCATCAGTTCTGTTCGCTCATCTCCGAGGCAGCGCTGCGACACGCTGTTGCCCCGGTTACCCATAAAGCCTCTCAACATAAATCACAATGTTTACACTTTTATGATAGCTCTTGCGCCATGTCATTGACTAACCAGTATCTAGTCCAAAGGTAAAAAGATTGATGGGTACCTACATTTAATTGGATTATAATGTTTGTCATTTCCTGGAAAACATGAGCTTAATTTTGATGACAAATTCTGCTTTAAACTGCTATAACTGGGTGAGAGCCATACCAGAGACAGACTCTGAAAAGGAGGACGTCTGCTCTGGTCAGCCGTGGTGAGAGAGCAAGATAGACACAGATAAATGCATCATTCAGTGATTTAAACTATTTAGAAATGTGATGTTAGCAATGTCTAAAGGCCTAATATAGAAGAGGTATTCAGTACATCTTGGGCCAAATTCCAGCAGTACGGGTCTTTAACAGGATAATAAAAATGATACATTTACAATCAAACAGATATTTATCAGGTGTAAATTCAGATCAAGGGGTGTGCAAAAACAACCTGATAAAATATTATTTGTTAAGGCACTTTAGATAGATAGATAGATAGATAGATAGATAGATAGATAGATAGATAGATAGATAGATAGATAGATAGATAGATAGATAGATAGATAGATAGATAGATAGATAGATAGATAGATAGATAGATGATAGATAGATAGAAGCAGAATGATCCTTTACCAGCGTAAAAATAGTAATAAAAAAAAAGAAGCACCACTAAACTTTGCTGTTAAGTCTAGTTTGATGTATTACAACATGTTTACAGTCAGCCCTTCTTAAACACTAAATATAAAACTCATCACAGTTCTTGGTTAAAAATGTCTAGTTTGGTAGTCTGGCAAGCCAGACTGAAACGACTCATTCATAGGGGCGGGATCAACGGGTGTCAATCTAAACGTCTTCACATGCTATTGGATAGCGCTATGACTAATCAGAGCCATTTAGCAACAACCGGAACCAGCTGGTAGATTAAATTTTTACCATATCCTGTCGGCAAAGCGACCAATAAATCCTCTTTCAAAATAAAAGACTTAAGTTCCTCTATCTGTTCGCATCTTAGAGAAAAGCCCAAATCTAAATCGTTCAAAGTTGATCACAAAGACGTTTCAAACGAACGCAGCTCCCAAGCTGCCACCATGTTTAAATTCAGAGTCAGAGCTCTGCAATCATCGGCTAATCCCGCCCACCAAACCATTAGAGCGCTGTGATTGGCCCTGTACAAGACTGATCGGACCAATCAGTGGGCTGCAAAGGTTCCAATGAAGCATGGCTAGACCAAAGTCTGCAGAGCAGATCTGACGGTTTAGTTCACTAGTCTAGTAGTTTGGTGCCTTGCAATGAAATTGTTGTTGACCTCCCTCATTAAACTCGTTACACTCTAGAAAACTAGGTACGCATATGATATGTATCCACCAATGGTAAGTCTGTTTATGTAAAATCAATCATCAGTTGGTGGCGTATCAGCTTCTTTAAAGAGTGCCCTATAGTTTAACCATTAACCCTTAGAGATTTTTGAATTGGGGTGTGGGTAACAGACAAATTGGATTTGACCACAAATAAAAACGGGCAACAAGGTTTGCCTTTTACAAAAATTGTATTGCCTTTTTAAAAATACTTTTTTTAATGCTCAAAACCACAACAAGCAGCATATTGTTAAGAAAAAGTTAGTTTTAAGCATTAGTTTAATCTTTTTTCATGTATGCTGTTAAAATACTTAAAGAAACAATTAACACATAATATGGTATCAAGTCAGTTAAACTTCTGGGATATTAATCGGGTCAGTTATGTAGCAGAGGATGTTGTTATTCACTGTCAGCTGTTTTGGTGTTAATTCAATGAAAAACAGGTGCAACAATATGACAACCCCAAAAACAGGAATGCATTTGCAGATGGAGGCTACAGACAGTCTTTCCCATTTTGACTGATTTCAGAAGGTATGTATTGACTACGGTCAGTAACAGGTCACACCTGGACCCTACAGAGGTTGTAAAAGGAGTCCAACTCCTCCAGGATGGCACATCAATGTGTACCATTACCAGAAGATTTGTTACATTTCCCAGCACAGTCTCAAAAGCATGGAGGAGATTCCAGGAGACAGGCAGTTGGGAGAGCTGGACATGGGGCCGTCAGAGGTCCTTAATCCAGCAGCAAGACCGCTATCTGCTCCTTTGTGCAAGGAGCAACAGGATGAGTACTGCTAGAGCCCTACATAATGACCTCCAGCAGGCCACTGGCCTGAGAGCCTGATGTTTAAAAAAAAAAAGTTTTTTAAAAAACTTTCCGGCACCTGAGCTTTTGTTAGTGCTCATAAACATAAAAATATGCACAAATATTAAAAAAAAAAAAAAAAAAGTGTAATAAAAGTTTAAACTCTTTCCTAAATTAAATAATTATGAATAAAAATAAATCATAATCAAGTTTTCTTGGATAATTTATACAGGTCAACAGAATAAAATGTTATTAAAGAAGACGACATCCACAGGGTCTGAGAAACCTTTAACAGCAAACAAAAAGTCTAACAATTGACTTCAATGCAACCTTCTAAAAATAGCCAAGAGGATTTGTGGTCTAAATGCAGCTAAACTGAAACTGGAAGTACAAACAAACCTAAAAAATCATAACAGTTTAGTTTCAAATGGTTCTTTGCCTGAATCCTCTGGGTGGAAATCCTGGGGTTTTACAAATTAACCGCCACTGCTTCCTCCTCACATGGACTTTGTTGCTCTCTAAGCTGTTTTGGAAAATGGATATATTTCTCTCCGTTTCTTCTCAGGGGTTCAGCTGTTCTAATGGTGCGATCTTTTCACTGCAACATCTATGTCAATGTTTTAAGCATGGCCATGAATAATAAAACATGTAGGGGAATATTATGAGCAGAGATCCCAGGATATAAATAATGTCCATGTGTCAGTTATATTTAAAACAAAAGAGTTTTTTTTATCTAATCACTTCACATATTAGTTATTAATGAATGCCTTCATGAAGCACCAGTTTGCCCTGAATTTGGTGGAATTACAAGATTTTTCCAGTTGTTTCACATTTTTGATATCACCCTTCCTCTTTGTCACTTGCAGCTTAAAGTTTTAACTTCGTCGTCAAGGAATTTTTCTCCTTGGTGTCTTATTGGCTGCAGAAATTTACTTTATGTTGTCAACAGGAAAGATTACATGAAAAAAAGCTCTGAACAGTCAGTTTGAAGTCTTACAGCGTGAGCAAATCCACTCAGTGGGATAAGAGTGCAAAGGCCCAACACGCAGTCTCTGGAGTATGAAGCCCAGAGCACTGGAGCTCATCCCACTTTTTTTCTTTATGTGCTCTCTCATTCTTCTTCTCCTTTGGGATTTTCTGACCCCGTCATTCTGTCAATTCCTTCTCCACCTCCCAGTCAGGGTGCTCCATTTCTCTATTTTCATCCCATGTTCTCCTCTCTTCACCTTCTCTTTCACAATAGTAAAACCAAGAAATGCATCCATCCTGTTTTGTGCTATTTATGTCCTCCCTTCTTTTATTTTCCAGTAGACCCCACCAGCACATCTACTTTCCCTAGTGGGGTTTTGTTCTTGATGAATTGCCACCTCACAATTGTTTGCATCCTGCCTTCAAATGCCTCATCCTCATCACCTTCAGAGAATAAAGAAATTCAATATGAATTGCTGTCATTATTGCAAGGGCAGTGTCAGAGAGAGAAAAGAGAACAGGAGAGACGAAGGGATAAATAGACAAGAAAGAGAAAAAGGAGAGAGATGGGAGGTGGAATAGATAAAATCTATATTTACTCCCTCTAATGTGTCAGTGATAACCACAGAGGCCAAGCTCCTCTTTTCAAAACCGTCTAAACGACGAGGCAACTAAAAGCCCTGAGAGCCTCTAAGCTGGGCCTCACCATCGCTGGCTTGTCTATACAACACAGGCTCCAATTGAACACAATAATCACACACACACACACACTCTTGTTTTTACACCTTATGGGGACTTTTAATCTACATCATATATTTGAACCCCAAACCAACTGCAAAAGCAAGTGCCTGTCCAAAAAAGTCACACACTCTTAATATTTTGTTATTAAACAACAACAACTCTTAATATTTAGCTTTGATCATGGCATGCATTCACTAAGGCATTGTTCCAATGCATGTCAGCAATTTCACATTTCTTTTTGTCCTGAGTTGCATTCAATTTTTCACCAATATCTATTTTTTCTCCAACACAATTCCTAGCTTCTCAATAAGGTTAAAGTCTGGACTCTGTGGTGGCCAATCCATGTGTGAAAATTGGTCTTATGCTACCTTAGACCACTTGTTCACAATTTGAACCCAATGAATCTTGGTATCATGTTGGAATATGCCAATGTCATTGGTGAAGAAGAAATAATAAGACATTTGGTTAGCGGAGGTGGTGGACACACGCTTTTTTCTGTTGGAAACCTACGTCCCAAGTTTCTGGCTAATACGCTGTCCCCCGCTATCCTTCCAGTTTATATAAGTAGTTTTAGCAATCTCAGATTTTTTTTCTTTTATTGATGCATGATAATAATTAAACTCATCTGAAACAGATTAACATCTTCTCCATTGCCACAAGATGTGTATTCTGACATGTTATTTAAGGAATGAGAAGCTAATCTCTGCATCAGTTAGGGTGAAGTAACTTGTTGCCTGATGAAATATACAGTACTTGCAATAATTATCAAATATGGGGCTCTTATCTATTTGCTTTGTAAAATATAGGGAGTTTTTTTTTTCTTTGATAGGCAGTTTCTCAAAATCACTTTGTACCCATGAGGGCTAAAGTTTGGACCCATGTACAGGAAGTCCTCGTAAAATTGTGTCCATTTAGGTTTTGGTCCTCATTTTGTAATGAAAACAATCACACACAAGCTGGCACACCCTGAACTTAAATCTAACACACATTTTCTGCATTATTGTGTCTTTATTAAAATGTTTCCATCAACTGTGAATCCAAAATGGATTATTTAATAAAAGAACATAACAAACACAAGAATGCTTAGAGGGTGTTTTTTTCTTAATTTACATGCAGACACAACCACAGGAGACAATGCAGTTGTTGCTTGTTTGGGTGTTAATAAATGCATTTATACACAGTGTGTGCATTAAAAGATACAATTGTAGTCAAAAATCTTCATTTTAAGCATTCATTTCTTTATAACCAGGAAGCTTTAAGCAATTAAGTATTTATTTCAGTAGAAGCTTAGATCCTTCCTAAGGTGTTATATATATATATAAAAAAATAAAATAAAAGTTTACAAATGAGTTCTGTAACATTCACATGATAAATGTTTCCATGATTATAAAAGAGAGATGATGTGCCTGTACTTTAGGTAGGAGTGAAACACGAGATGTCAGTGTGAGAAAAATACGAGTCTAAAACACTAAACCGAAGCTTCTGTTCCACAAATTCAAAGATTTGTTTATTTTTTATCTTACAACTCCTCATAATACAAAGAACAGTTGAAGTTTTCTTTGTCTGCTTTCAGTAACCTAAAAGTTCATATTATGGAAAAATGCCTTATGTGAGCAAAATAATATACAGAAACTAAATCTCACCACATAAGATTTACTGACTGATGACTTCAGTTTTTTATTGAATGACTACGTTAAACTGTTTCGACTTCTGACTTTTTTAAAAACTCAGTCTAAACTTTATGTTTATGATTTTTTTCAGATAATATTCATTTTAATTGGATTGGAATAATCTCCCTGTTGCGATACGGTCGAGTACATCTTTTTGTTTATTTCTGAACACTACACGTCTCCCCTATTTGTAATTGTTTCTAATTAATTAATTGTATGTGAAGGTGGGCAAATTTGCTCATGTTAACTTATCACTGTATCTAGCTATTATAGAGTGCACCATGTATGGCTTAATGTATATGAGTTAGGGTACGTTACGAACTTTCCTCAAAACCTAAGAGTACCATATCATATACACGTTGTCATGCAGAGGATGCATGTAGCAGAGACCAACAATTACTATAGTCTATATAAAATTACATTTTAAGTATTTAGCTGTCTATTACTTAGGTTTTAAGGGTTAACTGGTTGTCATTTCTGTGATAGTTTCATTATAAAATGGTGCCTTTCTCCTTCTACAAGGTTTTTGCTCCAGTTATAGATTTCTATGAACATCACTTATTATAATTAGCTGCATCTCAAACATACTAATATATTACTGTTGACTGAGTGAATTACAGATACAGACAATTATAGATGATATATAGAATCACACAGCCAGCTAACATAAGAGGAGCCGACACATTGCTGCGTTCACAGGAGAGTCGACTGGATCAATAAGTGAACCATGAACTTGTCTGAGAGTTGCTGTTTATTTACTATCAGCCTAACAGAGAGAGGGTTTTGTTTCTGTGCTGCTGCATTAAGGTGCAGATGGCTGCTGTGGAATACCTTTAAAAACAATATTGTGACAGGGCAGCTGCTGTATGGGTCAGTGGTTACGCGATGCTGCTTCGATCTACAACAGATGGGCCCTGCGGCGGTCCTAGAAATCCCCCGGTATTCTCAGACACAAAAAAACCAACACTAAGCTCCCCCTCCATTTTACATCCAGGAACTGTTTATTTGAATAACTCCTCCAAACCCATTATCTAATGACATGACTCAATGAATCACTACCCCCCCTGATACTGCTGAGGGGGAAACATTACATTTTTGGCAGAGAGTGACTCAAATGCAGCGGAAAGGGGAGTTTCAAATGGATTTCAGAGAAACAGAATATTGGAATGATTACAGCATCTCAAATCTGCATATCTTCAGGGAGTGGAGGGGCCTGTTTGAGAATTACCTCGACACACTTACGGCTGAAACAAAATAAAGACACCATTTTCACAGCAAGCTGCAACAAACAGATTTGGAACCCTGTTTTTTTTTTTTTTTTTTACAAAAATACACCACACTCACTGGACCTTGACTTGTCTCCGGTAGGCGTTTCCTTCAGCAGAAACTGAGAGGAATTGTTCAGTATGACCCTTCTGGGACTCGTAAACAAGCAGATGTGTCTGAGGGAGTGTCTAATGACAAAACAAGGTTTAGACATGGAATTATGGGGTATTTATTAAATAGCTTTAAAAATATGTGTGTTTACATTTGGGTGCCATTTCTTCCAGAAATTATAAAAGGTTTTGTAAGTAGATTTGTTACGACATTCTATAATGTTAATGTTTCTCTCACCAAATATGAAGAATTGAGATATTCACAAAAAATCTAAAGAAAAACACATTAGGATTCATTGCAGTTTTGACACTAATTAGTAGAAACTGATTACATTTAAGATAAATAATTGGAACATTTTGATCAATGGCTAAGAACGATAGAGGGAGAGGAAAATGTGAACTACCAAATGAAATGTGAGCTGGGTGTGTTTATGATAGTTCTGCAATAAGATAAAGTTACAAACATTCCCTAATTATCCCTAAAATAAACTTCTCTAAAGGCTGACCCTATTAATAGTGGTTTAGTTTTTGTTAATAATGCAAATAATAAAATGCTAACTTCATAATGTAGTCAAACATTGCATCAAATTTTAGAGTTCTCAAAAGGACTTGAAAAAATAATTATGTTGGTTGGTGTCCAATAGAGAAAAACATTGAATTATCTCTAAAGAGCAGCACAAGTTGAAGTTCAGAAAAAAAGGAAGAATCTGAATTATTTCTACCACACTGGGGGGAAAGACATGGCTGCATAATTTTCAGCATCTGTGTTGCCAATTTGTAAACATTTCTGATCAACTGGACACTTGAGCATGTGGAGATGGCTAACCCTAGCCCTGACGCATAATCAATCAAATTTGTTTGCACCAAGAAACGTGTCCTTAAAAGTATATTTGTTCAGCCAGAGCACATGGATGCTTTTGATGTGATTATTATATCAAAATAATTGGTCATTTTTAGAGTTTTTTGGCAGGCTGAGAGACTGACTAATCTCTTTTAACACACAATTCATAGTAACATGAAAATCTTTAAAATTATTTGTACCATAGTTGGTATTTTTATCTGCCGAGACACTGAATAAGTACAAACCCTTGCAGCCATTGGGTTCAATGATTATAGATCAGCTCTCTGACAACGATTATGTAGACTTTCTAAAATAAAAATTATGTACTCATATGTGTGAACCTAGTTATTTTTGTGATGGTAGACATTTGAAAAGGGCAGACTACTTGTCTTAAATCTGTGGCATTTCAAAGAACTTAATAACTCATAAAAACCATTAATTTTTTCTTTTCATCCATGACTCCTTAGCCGCTTTATACAGCAAACTGATATTTGAGTGAGCTTTTTTTCTTGCTTCTCCTTTCATTTTGTTCACCTCAGCTCTGAGCAAAATAGAAAAATCCATGTAAGAATTATATTGAGAGTTAATTTTGATTCCATCGTGTTGTGTGGACATGGCACCTTGACCTATCAAGAACAAAACTGCTACTGCAAGTTCTAAGATTAGTCATTTTCAGCATGGGGGGGGGGCAGCACATGTTTCAATCGATGGAAATGTCATCAGGGACAAACCTTTTTCCTCAGCTCTGTTGTAGATAAATGTTGTCCAATCCCGCTCTGTCAATCCCTCTCTGCTGTCAAATTGGGACCACACATCTCCACTTCTCCAGCCATCACTACACACACATACACACACACACACACACACACACACACACACACACACACGCATCACATCATAGATTTCATCTAGACTGAAACATAAAAATCAGAGTACCTGCTAGTGACGGCGTTTCTGCCAGATATGGATTTGTCAAATGCTGGCGAATTACATGTTTTTGAAATCATAACTCCCATCAATCCTGTCAGGTCTGCTTTTGAAAAACTGAACATCCAAAACGCACAAAATCAATAAGACACAACGCGGACACAAGTATCAGAAAATATAGAAAAGGAAGTAAAGAGTAAGTGACATAAAATTTCTGCCTACTTTCATAGCAACCTGTCTTATAATGACTGTGATCAGGGATCGTGTTTCCCCTTCTGCCAAAAGAGCAGGCGACACATTAGCTAGTGATTTCAGGTCTCTGAAACATACAAACAACTTGACATTTGGCGGAGAATAAAAATTGACACTTGGTCCGTAGCAGTACAGCTACTCATTGGGTTGGTACATGATTAGAGTTCACTCAGAGCTATAAAATACAGGCACTTTTTGCACAAGTTTTTTGGTCAACAGATTTGGATCTGCATCCGTTGATTTCTCCAAACATTCGGTTCTCCAGAGGCTGATTAAAGGAAGCTTTTTATTTTGATAGAAAGCAAAAGTAAAAAAAATGTACTCCAGCCTTTCCAACATTTGAGACCACTTTTAATTGTATTGAAAAGGAGAATTTTCTCTATGTAGCCATAAAATCATGTGTGTGTGTGATTCTTGATTTAGCACGTGTGTCCTGTTTAGTACCACAAATGCAAGGCCTCAGCTGTAGCGAGCGCCACAAAAGCTTGATGTATCGCTCGCTCTGATAACATGGCTGGATCAAGGCCAGGAGAACGTGAGTGGAGGCAAAGGGTGAAATAAAGGATGAGAGTGCGTACAGAATGCATGATTTCTTTATGTTCATGTGACCGTCACCAGCAGAGCATCGCTTCAAGGATGTCTGTGATTATAGAGAGGAGTCATTATTGGAGGGTCTGCCTCTCTGTTCTCTACATCTGAGGGCTCATAAAGACCTCCACAGGCACCCGCCCCACAGGATGTGTTGGCAAGACATTCAGTCCCATCACACTGTGATTCTCTTCCTGCAGAGCAACAGGGAGTCGGGGCATTTCACACCACAAGCCAAAGAGAAGCAAAGGAGGAGGTCAGGGGGGCGTGTAGACTGGGGGAATGGTATCGGTGTAATGGATGCATGGTTGAACAAACATCAGGGCTTTTAGTCAGGAGCATAATACCAGGGTAGGTAGTAAATTGGTAGCCTAACACTGAGCGGCCTTTGTTTTAATTATTGAATTGTGCTATTTGTATGCAGAGAAAGGCCACTTATTTGCATATGTTGGCTGGATCACAATATCTCTATTGTTGATTGTGGTTTAATTTACAGCCTGCTGGACTGAAAGAGAGGCAAAGTGTAACAGTGGCATCGCATTCGTTTGTAGGACAGAAGAAATGACACAAAGCAGGAAGGACATAGAACCAGTGGAGCATTTAGATGTGAGTTAGACCTTTTTCAGTTAAATAAATGAGAAAATTTTACATTGAACAATCATATGTATATGTATAACTTCTGCACCACCTTAATTTTACATGTCAACAGGTTCAGATCATGGAGTTTTTTTAATTTAGAATTTCAGTTTTTTTCTTGGGACAAATTTGGTTGCTTGGATATAAAATTGTACTTGACTTTACTAAATAATATTTAGACCAAAGGTTTTACCATTGCTGCTGCTTTGTGGAGGGAAATGTTTTAGATTTAGTTCTGGAACTTGAGTCAAAATGTAAACAACTATTAGGAAAAAAAGACATTGTCAAGGTAAAATGATTAAATGCAAAAACAATTCCCCGTGTTATATAATGATTGCTACACAACTGGGATAGTATTACCATTAATTAAATTTTTTAAAGGACCTTTAATTGTTATAGCTATTTGGGTTAATGTAAACAAAGGAAACTTTGCATGATGGATTATTTATTAGATTATTTTACTGATTATTAAATATTAACAATGTTTTTGAAAACGCCTAAATAGTAATTTGTTTCAATTTGCTAACTTATTTATTCACTAATTTGAGCCTTACTTGTATAAACCTTTGAGCTGTAGTCATTGTCCAGAGATATAATCCTTCCAGCATGTCCTGAGTCAACCAGAGGGCCTCTACCTGGCAGGATATATTGCACCTTCTAACATTTGCAAAAATGTATATTTTCAGTCTGTATGTGTAATATTCTAGTGATGGTTTGTACCAGGCCTATTTGAAGTCATTTAGTTCTAAATATCCTCAACATTTAGAATGCTAATCACAACTTTTTATTCTACAGGTATTATTCTGACTAACACAAAATGCAGAAGTTGGCTTGTAAAATATTTTTAAAAATGAAAAAGGATCAATGATTTTTAAAATGAGTTTTAATTTGAACTTTCCCTGCATTCTAATACCGTGAGTCACAGGCTCTGTCATTTAAGTGAGCCTTCTGGAAGCTGTATTAAAGTAAATAACTAGTAACAGGCTCATCATAAGTGCAGTCATTTGTATCTAGTTTACATTCTACAGAGACGGTAATAACAATGTAGCTAATTATAAAGATGTCATCCTGCTCATTTCAGTTGCTCAGTCGAGTTAAGAATTTTCAGCTGTAAAGGGTTCAGGTCTTTCACTCACTGACATTTGTGAGTTTCTGTTGCAGAATTCATTCTGGGTGCATTATTTAAAAATTCAAAGCACCCTATAACAGTGCTCTGTTCCAGCCAGGGAGACGATCCAGGAAAAAGTTTCAGAATATTTACAATAACAGACACACAATTCTTTAATTCGTAAGCGTGTAAACAAGCCGGCTTGGCAGAGCAGAATTTCTCTCTTTAGTCAGATTTTTAATTAAGAGGCGAGCCAGAGGGGTTATTGTTTTGTCTGTGTGGCTGAAAATAAGCTGAAACTTTTCCATGTTCCCATCAGTATGCCAGCCCTGTGTGTCTGTTTGTAAATTACTGTGCATTTCATTTTTCATTGTAATTTTGAATTTCATATTGCGTTGACCAATATGTCCCATATGAAGACGGTTTCAGATCCTCAATGGGAACGATGAATAAGAAGAAGCTTGACTGTTATTATCACATTATTAAGAAGCCTTTGATCCTGATTGACTGAACCCAACCAGAAGCACTTTGGTGATGGGTTCATGTCATTAAATTACTTTAGTCCATAACTGAATGGTATGGATACTTTTGAGGATTTGCTGGGTTTTGGTGTGTTACCACTTCACACAGCTGAAAATGTTAAAATAGAAAAACTCCAATGAAGATTAAACCAGTGATGTTGAAAACTAGGGTTGGACCCTAAAACTCCTGTGTCTTCTATAGGTCCAGTTTCCATCCATCTATCCATTTCTGTAACTGCTTGATCCTCCACTGAGGGTCACGGGGAGCTGGTGCCTAACTCTAGCAGTCAAGAGGCAAGAGGTGAGGGACACCGTAGACAGGTCGCCAGCCCATCACAGGGAGGTCTGGTTTCCATGGTTTCCAAAGTCTGCACCCTTCAGTCAGATATATAGAGCATCTTCCTCCCCACAGTTCTGACCTGATTTACCCATTGAAATCATATCCTTAGCTGATAATAGTGTTTTAAAAACTGTAATGTCTATAAGATGTTCATAAGATATTCTATGATCCCACACTTATCTAACTGTATTCATTGACTCAGATATTTCAGCTAAAAAAAGGACCTTTTCAGAATAAAATATTAAACATGTCATTCAGCATGAGTTTACATTATTTGTCCTACACCTGTGGGCCAGCAATAACTTGTTATATGTAAGAAAAAATAAATGAGGTTTTAACGTCACTAAACTGCTGGTCCCCATACATTTCAGGCTCAGATGAGTGTTACAGTATTCAGAAGCTTCCACACTGGAAGATATCCAGCTAAGTCCTGATGTTTAAACTGTGGACCGGTTTGGTGTAGGGCAACTTCACACCAACTTAAAATAATCCAGATGCTCTGAGCCAGGAGGAGGAAAGGAAGCACCTCCTGCTGCTCAGCCACTTCCAGCCTCCGGTCATTGTCACCTCCGATTAGATGCTGGGGTTCTTTTCAACTAACTTTCAGCTACATTTTTTTGCACAAACTTTACACAAAAATACTTTTTTGTGTTGATATTGATATCTCAAATTCTTAAAAACGGGTAACAACATGGAATTTGGGTGAATAAAATTCTGATTTGATCACATTGATCCATGTGTTGGTTAAGGTCATGCTCACCAAACACCTTAAACACTGGATGTGTTTTAAATGGACAATTCATGCATGTCTCACTCTGGTTTCTGTTCTTATTGTAGGATAATATGCAGCATGCAGAAGATACTGAAACACAGCTTTGAAAGTCACACAGCTGGACTGTTAGTGAGAGACACGCCACTAGTTACATCCCTCTCTGTTGTCTAATGAAGGATGACTACACCCCTGAGTGTGCAGAAGCTGCAGATCACAGCAGTTGTTAAAATAATTTGACGCGGTACATATAGAGGCGTTTTAGTACCAAGGTGCTCTCTGAGTCAAACACAAGCTTCTCTGGAGAGAAGGTCCTCCAAAATGCTGCAGTGAAATACGACTAATCACAGCGTTATAATGTCTTCATCACAGCACAGCAGTTGTGTTTTTCTCAAGTATTCTCAAATTTTAATAAAAATATAAGATTCTAAAGAAAAACAAAACAAAACTCTTGATATTTTGGGTTAATCTTTCTGAAACACATATATTTCTGTGCTTTCATATAATTGCTCTGCATAGAGAAACTGATTTTCTTTAGGTTTTGGTCTTTAAATATCTTTCTGATGGCAGATGTGTGTAGGCATGAGCACACTCCACCTCTCACCTCGCTTCCAGCTTCCTTTGACCGTTCCTCCTCATTATACATTTCTACCATTTTCCTCCCAGTTTGTTCTTCACTTTCCCAACTAATCAGAACCTCCTGCTGCTTAAATGAGGTTTATCACTGTAATGCTGCATTGTTTCATAACATTAATCATTAAGTTCAATTGATTGGCACATTAATCAGACGGCTTAATTGGACGAGCATACGAATGCTAATGAGTGTCTGATTTGACAGAAGCAGAAATCTGTTATTAGATTGTACATCATCATTACCCACCATCTCCTGTATCCCACATGAAAGTCTGAATATGTAATGTTGTGTGCATTTCTCAAATGGATTAAGTTCCTTTATAATTAAGCTTTAATTGGAACTGTATCACTGAGAATTAGGGGTGGGAGCTGGTGGGGCAAAGTTAATCTTTGAAAATATGAAGTCAGATTGAGTTGGCAAAAGCAAGGTGTGAGGATTTATTTTATTTCTTTTAAGTGGGTCAGCACTTTCCCATGCTGGCTTTATTGAGGCAGTTAGCAGCATAATTAGGGATGGACTCGAACAGGGTGTGACCTTTTCACCTTTTAAAAGTCACACCCTGGAAAATTTCCTGTGGTTTGGTCATGAAGGTGTGGTATTCTGTAATAATAAAGTATAGCACCATTCATTCGTCCCTCGCCTCGCCTTCTTCCGCTCATCCGAGTCTAGGTTGCGGTGGCAGCATCCCAACTAGAGCGTCCCAGACCGTCCTCTCCCCGGCCACCTTCACCAGCTCCTCCAGCAGGACAACAAGGTGTTCCCGGGCCAGACTGAAGATTTACTTTCTCCAACATGTCCAGGGTCGACCCGGGGGCCTCCAGGCAGGACACGCTCGAAACACTTCCCCAGGGAGGCATCCTAACAACATGCCCGAACCAACTCATCTGGCTCCTCTGGATATGGAGGATCAGTGGCTCTACTCTGAGTCTCTCTCGAGTGTCCGAGCTCCTCACCCTATCCCTAAGGCTAAGCCCGGCTACCCGGAGAAAACTAATTTCAGCCACTTGTATCTGCGATCTGTTCTTTTGGTCATTACCCAAACCTCATGACCATAGGTGAGGATTGGGAAGTAGATCGACCAGTAAATCAAAAGCCTTGCTTTCTGGCTCAGCTCCCTCTTTACCACGACAGACTGGTTCAGTGTTCATCACTGCAGACGCTGAACCAATCTGCCTGTCGATCTCCTGCTCTCTCCTTCCCTCACTCATGAACAAGACCCAGAGATACTTAAACCCCTCCACTTGAGGCAAGACCTCTCTCCCGACCAGGAGTTGGCAAGCCATGTTTTTTTGGTCCATCCATTCATGTAAGCCCTTTTAGTGGTTGTGTTGTATAAGGAAACCAGCAGCAGCACGTCATCTGCAAACAACAGCAACGTGATTCAAACCCTCAGCCTCTTTGCTGTGATTAAACATCCATGCAGGTCAAAAACAGATTTGGTGACAAAGAGTAACCCCTGGTGAAGTCTAACTTTCACCCAGAAAGAATCTGGCTAATTATCAGCAGCGAGAACCAACCTTTACTCCAGTTGTAGGGACTAAATGACTCGTGTCTACTGTCTAGGGCCTGAAAAACCTTTCTTCTTAAATCCCTCCACAGGATTCTACAAGTTCTACAGAAGTGGTTGGACAAACTCTGATCCAGCACCTTCAAGTATCCTTGTTAGGGAAAATGATTTAAAAATGTTTTAAAAATCTAACAATGCCTTTGTCTTACTTGCTAACAGTTGGGAATAATGCCTTTGAGTTTGCAGACTGAGGTTCTGGTCCTACTGTTTAAAAACCACCCATAGACGTGCTCCAACTTTAGGGGGAATCAGTCTTCTTAGTCTCTTTGGGAGAGGAGAAACTTTTTTTTTTAATGTAAAAGTACATCCACACAACCACACAGCCTTTTGGTCCTTTACTTTGTGATTGGTCAGCTCCTCTCAATGGGCTGGCATGCTGCCTGGTGGTAAACTCCATGCCCTGCAGAACTCACTGGATCAATTGATGGATTGTCAGAAAATGCAGCTGCTGCAATTTGTACTACACATGTGCCAGCCTTCAAAATAGGTTCAATTGATTGGTTGGGATATGTGACTCTTTCTATTATGGTGCTAATGGGCCAAATATACAATCAAATAAAATGTGACCAGAGTTCATATTGTGGATGTACAGCCAAGGGAGTTAGCTTGGAAAGTAAAAGTTTGTTGATGCTGTGAAGGCTGAGTTAAAAGAACTGAGTTTTTCTAAAAATGATTTTTTTCACAGCATCACTTCTTTGTCAAGAGCTCATCTGGCACTTCGTGGGTGTTTTGACTAACATGAGCTCATATTAAATTTAGCTCCACTGTGACTATGAAGATAAATAAAAGCTTTAACATTTAGAAACTATTGTTGATCTGTCAAACTTCATTCCTCCTGATCAATGCAGTCTGTCAAGCCATGAAATGATTTACTCAATTGATCATTGTTTTATTTCTTACATCTCTTATCTCAATCACAGTAAAACTGGACGATCATGGTGCTCAAAAGGACAGTTTAGAGGGTTTGGCAACTGTATTATGGGCATCAGAATGCATCCTCTTGAGAATTATTTTAACAGCACATGTAGGAAAAACTGGAGGGAAAAATACTTCTAAACATTCACCTAGAAAAGATAGATGTAAGGAAAAGACAGCTGTTGCTAGCAGACAGATGCCCTAATTTGTTTAATTTCTAGAACCACACAAAGACACAAAGAACAGCTGTAAGCCTCCGCTGAACAGCGCAAGGACATGACACAGCGGCCCCAAAGACGCCTCTCACCTCCTCTAATTTAGGGTTATTGTGTAACTTCTTTGTGACAAGCAGCATGCAATTAAACCACTAACATGTACACTGATCATTTATTTTAAACAGGAAGGCCAAAAAACGTCATCCTTGCTATGAAAATAAGGAGAATTGAGCCAAATCCTCCCAAAGACAAAATGTTTTTCTGTAAGTGGGATTCTCATGTGCACATCATAGGATCCCCAACCTAAGCTGGACCCATTCAAAGATCATTTCATGGTAAAAATGAAGCAAAAGACCATTGTTTAAACCTTTTCTATGTTGTTTTGTATTTCATGTCCTGAGTACGTTCTAATATTTTTGGGTTTGTCTTTTGTAAACAGTTTTTATTAAACTGTACGTAAATCACTGAATGTGCAGGCATCACAAGTGAGCTTAAACTCTAAATTATATGGTGTGTTTGGTAATTAAAACTTTCTATAAGAATTAATCAAGAAAGAAAGAAGAAAACCTCAGAGCACAAAAAGGGCTGATGACCAGCGTGAGGGGGGAGAAGAAAAGTTTCTTAATCACAGATTTGTGCTTTGGAGCGTGTTAAGTTTTTAATTGATGATTGAAAACCAATCATCAAAGGTGGTGCATTAATGCTGCTGGATGCCAAATGATCTTCCAGTTTGAAGCTAAAATATTTGATGTTTTTGTCGTTTCTTTTTACACTCGTTCCATGTTTTCCCCTCCTATAGATTTTAATTAAATCACCCTACTGAGTTCTTCGCTTACTTTCCTTAATCTCTCTTAGCTTGTGGCAAAATGTAATTTTGTTTTCACTATGATGCAATTTTCAATTTAATAGAAGTGCATTTAGGTTCACCTGTGTTCTGAATTAAAATGGAGTTTTTATGGGTAGATGTGCGTGCAGCCATGGTTGAGCAGCTCTTGATTCAAACTCTGTGTACCTTGAAGGTGAACAGTACGGAGCTCCGGCTCCATAAATTGAGAAGCAAGTGTTGTTCTTTTGGATGTTGTTGAAGGTGAAGCCTCCAGCTTGCCCTTGGGAAGGTTTTGGCACTCGTTGAATTATAGATAGTTAGTGTGGAGAAGTCAATTCACTCAGATGGTTGTAATTTTCCTGGAGACATCACACTCTTGATGATGGGTTTTGTCTTCATTACAAAAGACATTATTATGACCCGTGATGTGATTCATTGAGTGAAAATCCAAAGTAAAAAGCCTGGCGCCTTTTTTTTTTTAATGCAACTGCATTGGGGATGCTATAAACAAAACAGCAATCAGTCCTCATACTTTTTATGACCTAAGTATGACTAATACACAGGTGACAGATCAGAAATCTGTCAGAAACATCCATGTGAGGCCGTGTGCTGATGGGTTTCATCTTCAGAGACATTAGAGGCTTTAATGAGGACGGCCCAGAGATTTGTGGTGTGTGCAGGCAGCGCTCTCGCTTTCACAAAACATTAAGGCATGCAAAGAATCCCATACAAGCCATCCCTACATAAATGATGAAGCTTTCTGCGTCTGCAACACTTTTCTGGAACAACCCGACATTCCCTTGGAGACGAGGCAATCTTTCTCATCAAAAGACGTTTTGTTTGTGCTGCCCATAAAATCATTCCCTGCTGCCACACAGCTTGTCCCCCCCCCCCAATATCTAGAAGCATTTCTTGGGACGTTTGGCATGAGACGATGCACAGACAGTTACATAAAGGCTAATGAGTGCCTGGCTTTAGCCCGACGGAGCCCTTGGGTGCTTTCAGCTGACTGTTTTGTATGTATGGATGTGGACGATGCACAAGTGCATAATTATTGTCCCAAATTAGTACATGCATCTGCCAGTCTTCAGGCTTGTGCTGATGGCGTGTCTTTCATGGTTGGGTAAACGTGACTGGTCAGTTACTTCCCCTTCTAGATACATTCAACCTTGCTTTTGGTTACATCAGCCCATAGTTGACACTTTACTGTTTAGAGGCAATGCCAAGGAACTGACAGGACTCAGTCATGCTGTATTGTATCAGAGAATGACCAAAAATGTTCAAGGATTTGCAATATGTTAGCAAAGTACCTCGTGCAAAGAGCAAAAACTGAATCATCGGACTAGAATATTGCTGACTTCTTCCCCAGCTTGTAGCATCGTTTCCGTGCAGAATTAAGTATAAAAACAGAATCTATCATTTACGCTAATGAATGGACACTAGTTGTGCTGAGTTATTTAGCGGCTTTAACGTTGTTGCTGGACAGACAATTTTCCAGTCCCCATGTTTCTGCCAATAATTAGATTTGGCTCCTGATACATTTGTTTTGCACAGTTTTCACATTTTTCTGGCAGCATTGCTTATAACCTGCATTGATTCGTCACAAGAGATATTGGCCTGCCTCTGCTGAGTTATGTATTTTGTGGAAAGATTTGCATCCCCTTGCAAACTTTTGAGTGTAATTGCTATTTTCTTTCTTTTAAATCAGGAGCTAAAAGTCTTGAGAAAATAGTTTTTCTGCTGGCTTACAGATCATGTCCTCTCTTCTTTATTTTCTCTACGTTTGGTGTGATCTCTCTTTGTTTTCTAAAGCTGCTGCTTCTTTTAGTTATGTTTCAACTCAAGAGGTAAAAACAGAACTCGAAACATTTTCCTTTCCCCAGAAAAAAAAATCAGTAAGTCCTTTGTCATTTTGACAGACTACAACAAAGGGAATATCATTTTACATATTTTGCAGCATCAGTGTCAACAACCACTCGATCTCCTGTCCAACTGGGTGCAAATTTGCAATTTTATTGTTTAGACTCGTCTCTGATCAAATTGCGGCTTTTTTCAAATCCTTTTGACTTGTTTTGTGGGACCAGTATTTTTTATTTATTTTGTACACAGTTGATTCAGAGTGCGTGGGCATCATTACTGACCTTGTCACCATTCTCGATGCATCTTGTTGTCCGGGTGCTGACAGTGATTTGAAAGGCTTGAAACTGCTCCTCGAGGAGCACCGAGGCGCTGTTATTGCAGTAGGAGAGCATGAGTAAAAATGTTTATAGAGTCAAGAAATCCCACATTATCGTGTCTTGTGCTGGATAAAATGGTGCTTGTAGTCATCAGAATATAGATTTATCCCTCAGAATAAATTCAAATCATCCCCTCAGAAGCAAACATGCAAAGTCTTTTACATGAAGTGTTTGATCGAACAAGCCATCACATGTTTTAGTTGTCAGTGTGTAGACCTGGGTTTGGGTATATCAATAATCCTGCTTTTGAACCTTCAGCTGTCACTTTAAAATAAACAATAACATTAGCTGAAATATGATAAATTGATTGACTCTATTGCAACAAGTATAAATTCTAACAGCTAATTTTTATTTGGCTATTACTATGAGTTTCATTTCTCCCACATGCCCCTAATGCATCACAGCTCACTCCGCCTCACATCCAGAAACCTCAAATGGGAGGGGAAGAGAGACGTGTTGCTAAAGAGAACATTGTTTAAAGGCACACTTGGCAGTTCTGGCTTGTTTTTAGCACCCCCTGGTGTCAGTTTTAAATCACTGTTGTTAAAACAAACTGTTTCCCTCTCCCTCGCTCTGTGCGCCCCTGTTTTCAAACCAGGTTTATGGTTTTCTTTTATTTTTTGGAGGCTCCGCCATGATGAACATGATACAATAAATCTCTCAGCTCATATATATGATGTCTGTGTCTTCAGTTCATCTGTCCTGAGCAGGTTCTGAGGTGTAAACATGGATTGCCGTGAGCGTTACTGCTTCTAGCAAGATACATGAATTGTGAGTCCTCAGGGCACCGGACCAGAGACTCTGAAGTTGCAAGTGTAGTATTCTGGACACAAGCAGCAGGTGGGGCTGAGTGACTTTTTATTAACCCTGCAATGGGTCATATTAGCACATACTGGCTAAAGAAAAAGATTTAAAAATATAAAAAAGTTACTTAGTGTGCCTTTAAGAAAGTAAACGTCAAGTAAAGCCTAATTTATACTTCTGCGTCTACGTCGGGTCGGATGTACGCAACGCCATTATGCGTCGTTGCGTGGGGTCTCCGACGTGCCCGCAAGGACGGACGGAGTAGACCTCGCTTTTCTAAACATCCGTCGAACCAGACGGAGAGCGCACGCTTCTGATTGGTCGACCCAACAACCCGTGATCATTTCCAGCTTGACGCTGGTGTTATCAACATAGTAGTAGAAGTAAAATCTCGCGGAAGCAGATATGGATCAGCTCAAGAATTATCTGGCAGATGAAATACGAACATTTCTATAATCCATCAGTGTCCCTCACAGGTTGAACTAGAGCTGCAGATTCACTCATCGTCTGCCTTGTCCTCAGTGAACGGACATTCAACAGACGCGCTGTCTCATTCACTCCCGTTTAATTCTTTTTAACAACATCGTTTGTTCTTTGACAATAATCCGTTACAGCTCAATCAAAATTTGCTCTCTACGTATCCAGGAAATAGTATCAGCAACGTTAATGTACTGCTCCCAGTGCTACGCCCTCTTTTGTTTCGGCGAAGAATTGCTTTGCAACACCCCGCCGCAAACGGAGAAGTCTGAAGGCAAAACGCCTACGTCAATACGTCTGCGTCTCTCACTTGCGTAGCCGACGCAGAAGCATAAACCAGGCTTAACTCTTCTGAAAAAAAAAAACAGAAGTCAGCTTTTTACTGAGAATAGTTGCTTTTTTACACCAAGTCTCAGCGGTTCCTAATTAGCATGCTAACAAATGCTACCACTGTATAATTCACAAAACAGCCTGTCTGAGCTGACCTTACATTTGATAAAGAATTACTTAAAAATAAAAGGGTAATTTGGTCATTGTTCTAACAGCTTTATTTTCTGATTTCTGCTGTTTGTGTCCAACAATGGTCATTTTAAGAGCTTCATGGTCAAAATATGCTTTGTTTTAAAGCTAAGTAGCCAAAAATGACAGTTTATTCTAACAAAATATGCATTTAATAGGCTGCTATTTAGATAACAGATCATGGAATAGTGTTCTGGGCTTCCATTGGAGCTGAATGCCAGTGTTTTAGTGAATATGATTTTAGGATTTGAATGGAATCTGATCACACGCTACATTGAAGGCTTTAGTTTTTACACATTAACCTTCTGTTCTAAAACGGTGCTGCCAGATTATGCATTAACTGAGAGGACAGCTATAATGTTTGTTGTTGTTTGTTCATTGATTCAGAGCCAACATCTTCACCACTGCATCAGGTTGTAGTTTAGAATGAAGCTTTCATTCAGTGGCTAATGGAGTTTTATATTTGAGATATTGATGGTGATAAAGCCCTAACATTAATTTTAAATTTTACATGTTCTTCATTTTAAAATAACATCAGTCTCTTCCTTTTTATGACTTAACTAGTATAATATCTGTTACTGTAGTGAAACAGTTTTAGAAAATAAAATGCATTTTTAGACCAAAAGACTGTGCATTCAAATAATTTTCAAAGGACTGAGTTTTTACAGTTGTGTCAATCATTTTGACTGGCAGTTAGTGTCTAGAACAACCTCTGATTCCTGTGAGCAAATATCACAGATGGAACGCTGTCTTTTATGACTTTAAGGAGCAAAATCGCAAGATTTGAATAAAGAGAATTTTTTAGTGTGCCACGATTCAGAAAATAAAATAAAAAACAGAAGGAGGAAGAAGAGGAAAGACATGACGCATGAAGTAATAAGGCCGATGGAGGACAGTGAGAAAAAGGTAGGGCACAAAAGATCAAGACGTGGCATTGAAACTGCAGGAGCTGAGCGCAGACGCAGCAGGAGGCCGGTGAGGGGAAAATCATGTCAGGGAATATCACGCTGTCACAAATCATATTGCTATCTCTCAGGTGAGATTGATCTGCCAACCTTCTGTTACACAGCCTTTACACACCATGATTTTTTCTCTTTTTTTTTTAAACCTTCCCACAATGCAGCAGAGACATTTCTCCATGTGGAAGCACTGTGTTGTCACAAACAAGTGACTGAGTTAGCCATGTGAGATCGCGAGGTCAGGGCTGTGACTGGAAGTGGCAGAAGAGGATTAGCGGTCCGGTGGAGGGGAGAGAGCGGACGACCTGCAGCGGAGAACCAGCTGGTCAGAGGGCCGGCCCGGCCCGGCTCCATCTGTCAGTCACCTGCTCGACCCGCTGGGAGGCCTGGTAATTCTCTCTGCCTCCCATAGCTCCCAGAGATGATGCCGTTCTGTTTGAACATGATGTACTTTCACCACAGGAGATTTTAAAAGGAGAGATCAACACATTTAGAAGAACCACCTCCCAACCAATCGGTCTTCTTAGAAATTATTTTTATAAATCGTTGCTTGAACAGCGAGTTCAGTTTGACATTTACTGAAAAGTATTTTCATTACATTTATTTTTGCCACTCGCGAATTTATTTCTTTTTACTGGTTAAAGTTTAGAAACTGACATTCATTATTTTTCTCTTTAAACCATTGCTATGCTCTAAAATATATTTCTTTGCCTTCCATAATGAGTGAGAGCACATCATACTGCCAAACTGCATTACATTGTGTTTGCATGTTTTATTCATACCCACAACCATCCTATGTTTCAAAGACTAATTAAAATCAGGAGACAACTTCTTCTTTTAGGGTCTGGAGGACAGAAACAGTCGGCCCACTCACTGAACTGAATTGATTTTATCTTTGTTTTTTTATCTTAATGCAAAAACACATTATAATAGTTGGGACTGCACCTGAAAGGGATCAAATTGCTCCAGTTTTTTTGTACCTATACACCCATGTAGTGCAGTTTGATGGACGGGTTATCAGTCCATCACAGGGTCAACACACAAGACAAACAACCAGGAGCGCAATAACTTGCATTTTTCTAAATTTTGGCAGAAAACCAGAGCAGAACTCTTGCACCCTAAAAGGCTTATTCAAGGTTTGAACTGGTTACCTTATTTTTGTGCATCTCTAAATAAAACTTAAAACACACACACACACACACACACACACACAATGGTAACATCAGGGATTTTGGGTTAAAGAGCTGTTTTTCTTACCTCTGGTCGATTATTTTGTACTCCATCAGCTGATGGAACCATCTACTCACAGTGTCACGCCATCCACTCATCAAGCCTTGCTGGCAGCATACAGGTACGTCTCAAAAAGTCTATATTTTTTTAACAAACAGCCGTCAGTAGAAATAGTTTTCTTCCTGTGTTTTGGTAGATTTTTTTTATCTGATAGCTACTCCACTCTTTTCAAATAAATCTGAGTGGACATAGCGAGTTGATAACCTTTAGTTTTCTTTGATCTTGCTCTTTATTTTGCCTTTGTACTGTTTTGTACTACACTGATAACTTTCTGCAGTTTTTGGCCTTTTTCTTTTTTTGGAATCCAACTTTTTAGATTTATCACCTGCTGCTTCCTGCCAACTCATTTTTCATTTGGGTCCTTTACTTCCATTGTGTCCTTTATCAATTAATCATCATTATTTCACATCATCAGTTTCTAATCTGCACAACAAAGATTTTCCTTCAAAACAAAAAAAAAAAGGAAAGAGAAAAAAGAAGATGGAAAAAGTAAGAGAAAAACAACATTTTCTTTTTGATAAACCGTCCTATCACACTGTTGGATGTAGAGAAGATAACACTGTAGCATGGGTGTAGATTTGGCATGGACGGAGGTGACGTGTCCCCACCAATATCCAGAAATCACTAAAATGTCCCTACTAATAATGTGATCCAAGGGTTCAAATATACTGTACAGCAATAATACAGTGCTGCTGTGTGTGAAAACCATGCGGCCGGACCTGTGTCCAGGGTATAGTCTTATGCAACTAGTCAGAGGAATCAAAATACATTCATAAATTAACGTGGTGTTCGAACCTGCAAAAAACGGGGTCCAACGTTTTTTAAGAGCAAACGTGCTGTGAATCTCAACGCATGGTGACATAAATTACATGCGATCATGTTTTAAACACGGTGGTGTAAATAATGTGTGGTGGCATTTTATGCATATTTTATCATCAGGAGGCTGTTTTATTAAGTCTCAGCCAAGACTTTTAAAGACATTTTATCCAATCAGTGCCCTGCAGGGCAGACACAAGCAGAAGATCTCTGACTTTTTCCTCAATGACAGTGTAGCCTCACCAAATAGGCTACATCCTCTGACCTTTGACCTCTGTTGACCATCACAACAATAATCCATCTTTTTCCCAATAACTTGGAATACAGTGACTCTTGGATTATGTTTAACCCTGAATCAAGATTCCTACAGGTGTCCTACTGTCCACTTTCAGGTGTCCATCTCCCAGATGACCTTTACTGGACACTAACTGGTCTAATAAAACACTCTCTGTAAAGGAGTCTCTTCTTTAACACCACAGACTGGTGTTCCAACTGTAATCTCTTGTTTACAGAACATTCTCTTGTTGTTCCTGTTCAGGGTCACCCACACACTCACACTCAAAGTGTTATAATATGCTTCTCTGCTATGTCATGCATTTCTACATTTATAATGTGAGTTTAACGGGCGGAAGTCATATGTGAGTTGGTAAACTCCCTCACAGTTCCTATACCCAATCAGAGCTATTCACAACTCCACTAACGCAGTTCTGATTAGTACACTTAATATCTTCTGATTGGTTGAATTTAAGATAACTCTTCTCAAAACTAATATTCAGTTCCGGTACGAATTAGTCTTGTCCAGTCCTCATAGAGTCTTGTCTTGGTCTGAGCTACAGCCTGAATGTAGCTGAGCTGCTATGCTGCTATCTTAGCTGAACCTTCATCAGCTTTGAACAAGGCCTTGAGAGACCTGCTTGTGTCTCTCCCTCTCGTCTCTCCCTCACTACGGGAACTGATCAGAAATGAGTTCAGCATGCCTGCTGAGATGTCTCCCTTGCTGACCGGGACGTATCCACGGACTGTCCGGCGAGGTCCTCGGCGGCCACGCCTTCCAGGACCACCACTCCGAGTCTGGGGACTCCAGCCTCAGCTCGTGGAGAAACCAACGCCTGCCAGATCCAGGAGCGTCCACCTTTCAGTGAGCGAACACCACTTTCTGATCGAGAGGTTTGCTTTGATAAAGCTTAATTCTTCCAAACTAAATTAAGCAAAACTAAATCCCATTCCAAACTCAAATTAGCCCTAAAGTGACTCTTAAAGTCACAACTAGGTTAACTAAATTAACTAACTTCCCTAGTCATTAAAACATATGCTACGGTCCGTTAAAACTCACAATTAACCTATCTTTAACATCCTCAACATGTTTAAGAATATTAATTGTGTTTACATCAAACTTTCAAACTGTCTTATCTGTCTGTGTTCTTAGGTTTTTAAAATCAAACGGTTGTTCAATCTTTATCTGGTCTCAGCTTCACATTATTAATAAGGTATTTCAATTCACTGTACTCTTTCAAAGAACCTAGATACCTTCAATAAATATTAACTATTATCAGGGTTAAATGACAGTTTATCACTTTTCATTATAAACCAGAAATAAGTTCTAATGTTTATCTGAAGAGGGTGTAGTTAAAATAACTAATAGTTATTTCAAAACGCTACAACAGAAAACACTAAACTCAAGGATTTAAACTTAACGGGGACCCAAGGCTGTTACCCACTGGTTCTGGGACTCTGTCCTGGTCAAAACCCCTCTAAAATGCTCCTAGAACCATCTACCAGGACCCAGAACTAGGACTGAGGGGACCCGAGGCTGTTACCCACAGAGGAGGTCTTGTTCTGGCTCTCTAACCTGTTTAAAACCCCTCTAAAATGCTCCTGGAACCCACTATGGACCCAGGATCAGGATGGGGCCAACCCAGGGCTGTTTAGGAAGCCCAGTTCTGGGCCTCAGTTAAGCAAAATTCCCATTGACAATGCCAAAACCAGGACTCAGGACCAGGACTGGGGTGACCTGGGGCTGTTACCCAGGGAGGAGGTCTGGTTCTGGGAGTGTCCAGGTCAGAACCACTCTAAAATGCTCCTGGAACCAGCTACCGGGACCCAGCAGGACCAAGGGGACCTGGAGCTCTTGGAGGAGGTCTGGTTCTGGGTCAAACTGACAGGAACAGAATGGTAGGTTTATGTGCGCCGAGCCAAATCTACAATTTAAATATTTCCTGTGTTGACGCACGCTCAAACCTCGAATATAGTGTGATTTTTTTTATTGTCACAATTTCACATAATTGACATTAAATTAATTGTATAAATTCAATTTATAAAAACAAATTTTAAGAGTCCAACATAAGGAATTATTAGGACAAGATACAAAAATTAGCCTTGTGTATTTATTATTCAGTTAGACTGAGTTGTTCCTGGAATCTTCGGGGACCTCCCTGGAAATGTTATTTTCCCAAGCCTTCAATCACCCCAGTTCTGTCACAGCTTCTGCTTTGTAACTCATCCGTACCAGAGTCAGGTACCAGAAACAAAAGATGTTTCTCTGTCCCTATTTGAAACAACACCGCATTTTGTTTTTACTGCTGAATCCCTCTGACAGCTGTTGTTGGTTCCTGTCAAAAAGTGTTGCTTCAGTATTTTTTTTTTATTATTATTTCCCAGCCACACTCACCCTAACAAGGAGTGAATAAAC
>SSNR01000062.1:2277251-2312453 GCA_006937965.1 Callopanchax toddi | reverse complement strand
GGGGTGGTTACGCAGCACCAAGACATGCAGCAGCAGTCTTCAGCTTAGGCTCAGTCGCTTTCATCTCGCTGCCTTTTGTGCTCAACACTGAAAGCTGCTGTCTCCCCAAACAATAACAGATGTCAAAATTCTGTTCTTATAAAAGTTTATAACAGTTGCGCGCTTATTGCAGCGATTCTTATAGAAAGCCAATTGTGTTTGATTGACTGTGACCGTGATTGGCAGAAACTTGTCTCTATTGTTTGGCCACTCATGTTATCACATTTGAGAAGCCCGGCTAGCCCGAGGCAGTAAAAAGCAAGAGGGATATTGGCTCCTGAGTAGCTGGCATCAAGCCTTTTTTCAGACAGGCAATTCCAGGGGAGCAATTGTCTGATTTAATTGCTCCAGAAAAGAAAGACAGAGAGGCGGTGAAACTAACAAGCTGTCTACAGAATCAGTAATTTACAGGCTCTGTGATAAAAACAAATTCCTATTTTATTTTATTTTTCTTCGTCTCTTGACTTGTTCTCTCTTCTCTCCTCGCTGTTCCAGTTACTGTAAAGTATTCACTAGCTGACTGTGGCCTGGTGGAATTTGCAGCCGTATTTTCACAGTGGGACAAACACACGCTGACTTCACTGATTTGATGGTTCAGAGTTGTCTCTCTGTCTCATCACCTGGCCCATTTCAGAACCCGCAGCACAAAGTAACGAATCTTTGCCAACTATTTACTAATGCTGTTATTTCAGGAAGCCTTTTCTTCTTAATCAGGATCAGAATCACAGGCACAAACAGTTCCAGGATGAATTATTTTCCTCCTTCTCAATTTGATGTCACTTCCATCTCAGTTAATCACAATATTCTGTTATTCATCATCAGCATCATCTGTGTGTCGCCCATAAGAAATATCCATGTAAGGGATGAGACACTGAAGAGTTTTATTTTTTTAAAATAAACAACAGCAGCAGGCTCCAAACACCAAACTACCCAATTTTCATGTCTGAAATAAAGCAGGAAGCCTAAAAACTCACTGATTTTTTTCTTTACTATATTTGTCTCAAAACGATCCTATACAGTGATTGAATCCTTTAAAGATTTCGTGCATTTTTGTCATACTTAAATGTGTCAAATCAGCCAATTTCAATATCAGATTTCATTTATTGAAGATAAAAAGTCATCCAAATAACCCGCCCCTATGTGAAAACTCAATACACCCATAAACTTGACATTATTGGCAGCAGTAACCCAGTGGACACTGATGATGAGTCTGTCGTTTCTCTACGGGAGCTTTGTTTCACTCTTCTGTGCTGAATTGTTTCATTTCAGCCATATTGGACGTTTTTCCATGAACAGCCTGTTTAAGGTCAAAGGTCAGACATTCTCCTTCAGGATTTTCTGGGAGACAGCAGATTTCATGGTTGCATCAATTACAGCAAGTCATCCAAGGTCCTGAGGCAGCAAAGGCAGACTGCTGGTATGGTGTTTATCTGAAATCCAGTGTTAGCTGATATAATGAAACGCACACCTGCCAGAAGGTCTCCCTTTTGTCCTGTCAGTCCTCACAACGTTTTCCCAACACTCTTGGGGATCATCAGGATGCTTTTTAGTAAATGTGAGATGGACCTTTATGTTCTTTTTGATCAACGCAGGTTTTCTCCTCTCCCATGGTGGCCAGTGTCCCCCACTTATTTTTCTGTACGCTCCATTTGATAGTTTTATTTGTTTTTTTATTTTGAATTTGGAAGTCAAAAGGAAGTGGTGTTGACTTCCTGTTTGTGTATTGTTGGTGTTCTTGGAATAAATGAATCTAGAGCGGAGCCGATACGTTTTTTCACTGATCGGCTGGGGAAATGAAGTTCACCTGGCTCAACACGTAGAAACTCGTCTCCGTCTGGTCTTCTTTGAAACTGTGGAGTAGTAATGCAGCAGGCGGAATCAGGAAAACATATCTCATGACCTCTGACCTAACCAAGTGAGGCCTGCAGGGCTCTTGGTGTTGTTCTGGTTTTGTGTCCTCAGCTGAGCTTGAAGTAATTTTGGTAGGACGACCACATGTCGGTTCACCACTGTTCTAGGCTTTCTCTATGATGTCATGTGGTGAATTCCTTTAGAACAGAGCATGATGTGCTGCTTTTTGAGATCTTGTAGCCTACCTCATAATGTCAGACAGGTTCAGTTGAAGTGATTTTTCATTCTACAGTCAGTGACACTGAACTCACCTTTCTAAATAAAGAGGTTTATCACTGGGGGAATTAGTTTTCCACAGAGGTGGACTTGGACATGGTGGACAGCAGGGCTTTTTCACAGTCAGAGTACTTTAGCTCTGGACCAGTCAGGGGCCTACTAGCGTAGGCTACGACACGCTTGTCACAGTCGTGCTGTTGGTACAGACCAGCGCTCAAGCATTGGGTAGAGAAACCCACTTCCAGATGGAACTCTTTGTTACACTCGGGAAGAGCAAGGCAGGGAGCGGAACACAACGCGGCCTTGAGTGACTCCATGGCCTGCTGTTGTTGTTCTGTCCACTCAAAAGGCACATCTTTCTTTAGCAGTTTGTTTAGCGGTCGCGCTAACTCTGCATAATTTTCCACAAACTGGCGGGAGTAGTTGCACACCCCAAGAAAGCTCCGAAGTTCAGTGACGTTCGTTGGAGCCTTAATGGTGGTGACACCTTGTATCCGACCCAGCTGTGGCTGCACCCCGTGTGGTCCCACACGGAGGCCAACGAACTGTACCTCAGATCTGCACCATTGACCCTTTGAGACAGATATTTTTGCACCTGCCGCTGTTAGCTGACCCATTACGTGGTCCAGCTCGGCTAGGTGTTCATCTAACGATGGTTGTCCAACCAGAATGTCGTCGACATAGATGATGGTTCCGCGCTGACGAGCGTCGGGACATGCCTTGTTTAAGAAGATGTTAAACTCAGAGGGAGAGTTAGAGTAGCCGAATGGACACCGTGTGAAGGTGTATTGGCGGTTGGCAAAGGTGAAAGCCAACTTGTGCTGGTCGGATTCATGGACCGGTATAGTCCAGAATCCAGAAGCAATGTCAAGAGTAGAAAAGTACTTTGCCTCTCTTACCTTTGGGAGTTCCTGATCCAGGCGGATCGACGGCCACCGCGACAGCGAAACCTGTTTGTTTAGTTGTCGGTAGTCGATGGTCAGTCGCCATTTCCCGTTAGGTTTCTTAACAGGCCACAACGGCGCAGAGTAGGTGCTGTTACAGGGTCGAATGATACCCTTCTCCAACAAGTTGTCAATGATTTCCTGCACAGGTCCTTCGGACAGCAGGGGAAGTTTGTATTGTTTCACAAAAGTTGGAGGTGCACCCGCCGCTGTGGGGATTGTTACCTCATGGATTGTAGTCAGGCCACAATCCAAGGAGTCAACTGAGAGAGAGTCTTTGTACTTAAGTAGGAGTTGACGGAGCTTGTTACGCTCAACGTCGTCTACTAGAGCATCTGCTTCCTCCACAATCTTTTCGATGTGGGACAGAATTTCTGGAGGTCTCCCCTGAGGAAGGCTTTGTTGTTCTTCTACCAGACAGCGGTGTTGAAGTCCGGCAGGGAGGGTTATGGGTTTGGGTTCTTTGCCTCTGGTCCACATCCTGGCCCTAACGTAATCAACTACTAGTTGAAGGCGATCCGTGAGGTCGTTCCCTGCAATGAAGTCGGCGTTTATGGACTCAGACACGTACACTGGGTGGTCGAATTCCATCCACCCGACCTCGAAGTGAAGGAGAGTCATGTGATGTATACGCTCGGACCTCTTCACAAACCCCTGAATATCCACTTTACACGGAACCAGGTCTGGTGTGTAACCCTCTATCTCAGTGGCCAGACAGATGGCGTCAAAGAAGAGGCAGGACATGAAAGTGAGGTCTGCGCCTGTGTCCATGAGAGCCTTAATGGTGAGCGCGTCCTCCACCCTTATAGGTAGGAGCGGCTTGTCTCTCTCATCTATTACGAAGTCACAGAGATAGGTCACCCCCCTGATGCAACTAGGAGGATGCACGTGGTGCCCTTTGTCAGGTGGTTTAGCCCTCCTCTTTTCTTCAGGGTCCCTTTTAGTGACCCTGCGTTTACCCCTAGGAATTTTTCCAGCATGGACAGCTGCGATAAACGCCCTCAGTGAGTCTGTGGGGGATTCTTCTTCTCCCCCCTCTGAACTGGAGGCCTGTTCATCGACAGCAGTGGCTGTGATTGGCAGCATGTGTCCTACTGGTTTCCGGAGGTCCTTAGAGGAGAACTTAGAAGGTAAGTCACGGTCACCACGTCGCCTAAGGCTGGCTGGCGAATGTGAGATCTTCCGAGGATTCACCAGTGAGCGCCAACGTTCAGCACGTGGGCTCCACCTGCTTCTTTTTGACCTTTTATGTAAGGGGGAGCATTTAAACTTCGCCCCTTTGTAGGGTGTCTTGGGCCGTGGCCCAGAAGATGAGTCAACCACTGTGTCTTGGAGCACTGTGGTGCATGAGGCCTGAGGGTTTGAGCGGGAGTCGTCGTTTGCGGGAAGCTCCGCATCAGACCCCTGTGGGTTAAGGTCGTCGAGGGAATTATTTCTGAAAATATTCCCCGCGCGCTCTCTGTATTCCTTCACGGTCGTCTTATTGAAAAGATACTCGCTCAAAATACCTTTGTAGGCTGGATGTAGGTTCCCAAGGAAAAGATGTTTAAAGTCCTCACATTCTTCCATTCCCTGTTCATTTGTTTTTCCGAAGAAAGCACGATGAAGCCGGGAGTAGAAGCATTGTGGGTCTTCAGATGGGTCGTGTTTTACTGATAAAGCATGACTGTAGCCGTACTTGAATGAGTTACCTGAGAATTCCTCCTCTAAAGCTTTGGTGAGCTGAGAGAAGTCATTTTTGATTTCAGGTAATTGGCAGTCAATGAAATCACACACTTCCTCAGAAGAAGTGATTTGGATGAGAAAGATTTTATCAGAAACAGTGGCATCAGGAAACCTTATCAAATGTCGGTTGATTTGTTTTAGATAAGACGCAAGCTTTAAGTCATCACTATAAGAAGGCTCAAATTTAGTGATAAATTTAGCCATTTTGTACAGGTCTGCTGTAGTGAGTGATGGAGCTGGTGCTTGTTCCATGGAGGTTCGCTCAAGAGCTTGTAACCTCCCACCTAATTCCCTTACCGATCTACCAACAACTGAAAGTGCTTTCCATAAGTCGACATTGAGTTCAAACAATGTACTGTCTTGGATTCCAGCCATTTCAGGAGGAGAAGGTTCCATAGTTTGTCTTTAAAACTAGTAAAAATGAGGAAATTATGGTGAAAAAGATTTAAAACTTCTCTAAAGAACAGAATTCCTGCTCCGTTTATACCAAGTTGCGCCAGAGGGGGCGCTCCAGGGTAACCGGACTCCAGGAGGGTTTAGGACCAGAAGAAGAAATGACGTCACGTCCGCTTTTCTCTCTAGCTGCCCCGTTCTTTGTTAACGTGCAGATCTAGCCAAAGCGTTCCCTTCTACGGTCAAATTAGAGATGTTTTTGGCAAACGCGCTTCTTAGAGCCGTTTTTAAAGCCCTTCGCAGTCTAACGACGCGGAATTTGAACAGAAAAAGCGTCCGGTCGAGTCGTGTCGACGCGGAGTTTTGAGCTGTTCGGCGGTGGCTAGCCCCGTCCTCGAACGGAGAAAATCCTACCTATTTACCCGTTTATTTACACTAACGGGCGGCGGAGGAAATCTCGGTATCCCGATGACCGTCTCAACACCTTATTTGCACGGTTTCCCGACCGTGACTTATTTTTCTTCCGTGAAAGCTGTTTGCTTCTGAGGCTAAAAGCTACTCACGGAAGCTAGCGCGTTTCCCTGCAGTGAATCGACGCTACTTTAGCGGATCTAATCTCGCTTTTCAGACGTTGTTAAAGAGTCTGCGTCTAACCATTAAGGTTTACCGAACGGACAAATAGACAAAACGCACCGAAGTGATCAATTTCGGCGGACGAAAGCGTTCTTTTAACTAGAAAGCGAGGCGTCCCAAGCTACCGTTAAACGAACACTGACATGTAAACACAATCACAAAGTGACATAAAAAGTGCTTAAAACACAGAAGAAGAACCCCATGAAACATACAGTACATCCATCATAAGCAGTTATAAAGTTTTTAGACTTTGGTTGATAGCTGACGTGGCACTGAAGTCCTTATCTTAGCTGTTTGTTATCTGTTAGCTTAGTTAGCATTAGCCTATAGCTTGCTAAGGTTTAGCCGAAATATTATACGTAGACTTTTATGAATTTAGTTTAAAGGGCTGATTGGGTTAGCCATTTAATGTTTAGAACCTGGCTGAGCTCGCCATTTATGTAGCGTAATATAACCTGATTTTATTGTTATAATACGGACACACTTCTGCAAGGTTATTAGCTTAGTTTTGTCGGATTTATGCTAAGCAATGCTAAGCTACCTTCACCAACCTAATTGTTATGCAGGATATCTAGATTCTTTCTGGTTCAAAGGGAAGACCTACGTACGTTATATTTGGAAGTTATAACCCAGAAGCAGACTTAGACTACAGTTATTTTATTAAAGAAACAGATTGAACGAACAGACAGATATGAGGTAGATGGTGCATCTTAAGAGATTCTTCTGATATTATTAAGCTGAGAGTTAATGACGAGAGCCCGTGAGATATTTATATATCTCTAGGGAGTCGGAGCTAGTTAGGAGGAGAACTGAGCTAAGTTGACAGGAGTGTTATTTATCAAGAGCCTCAGTTTACCCAGATCGGAGTTGGTACCTGCTGAGACCGCTCCAGATCGCCTCGGCGTGAGAGGTGGAGGCTCGTCGGTGAGATCGTTGGTCTGACGAGCCTCGGGTTAGCCCCCGGGGGACGTGAAGTCACTCGAGGCACGGAGGTGTCTGAACGAGTCGGCGTCAGCGGCTCCATGATCGGCTGGTGCAGAGGCTAACAGGCTTTTCCCATGGCTGGTGAATAGAAGCAGACGGATGGTGTCTGGCTTCTCAGCCGGAGGAATGTCCTCGACCGGTGGGACTGGTTACCCACGAGCTCGGTCGGCATCGAAGCCTACCGTGTAACGGAGAAAAACGGAGGCCGTGTTCTCTCGTTGTTGGCTGAACAAGAACTGATTAGCTTCCAGACAGGAAGCCGGACAGAGGGCACTTTGGACGCGTGGCCCAATGGGAAGTAGTTACCAAGTCACGTGGTTCTCGTCATTAAGGAAGCCCAGGAAGTTAGATGGATTATTAATATGCTTTAACCTTTTTAGGAAAAGTAGAAACATGAAATAATACTGATGCAACATCAACATTCATGAATACTGGAAGAAAATGAATTAATCACATTAAGACATTTCTGGACAGTGGATTAGAGGTAGTGTCTTTTTAGAATGAGACATTAACGAGTCCTTAAGTTTAATTATTAATTAAAGGAAATCTTCTGAGTCTTCCGACACGACCGGTCCTGGAAGGAATGTTGATTCAGGTTACAACATAATAAAAGAGTCATTTTAATCCAAGTTATTGGGACAAAAGATGAGTTATTGTTGTGATGAACCAGATGTCAGAATTCAGAGATAGTAACGCCTTTGCCGGCGCTACACCGGGTTGGTTTGGATGGTTTTGTTTTACCTTCATTTTTAATTGACTCAGCTTATCTTTGTCTGTAATTGAAATGATTTTGGTGATAAAAAAACATTTTAATTGACAAAAATCAAACAATTTTCGTAGCACTTTATCTCAGAATGATATTTTGAATAAATACTTTTGGTTTCTGAAATATTCTGTTGATATTATAAAAGAGCTCCACGTTTTCATTTCATTTATTGACTTGTTCGTAAAACCAGTTCTTTCATACTAAAACAGCTGAGTTAATAAGTAATGGGCTTAATTTGAACAAAACTGAAACGCTGTGGCACATTTAAACAAAGAAATGAAGGGAATGGTTATGAAATATAACCGATACTTTCACAAACCCAAACTGAGTGAGGTCAGTGATCATTGGCCCATTTGTTTCCTTTACAGACGACTTCATCCATATTCACAACCTTGCAGACTGATATCAGAAAGACAAGGTGGGAGACGAATGAAAGCTAATCAGGTTGAAAGAGGTTTAATCATAAAAAAAATAAAATAATGGGTTGTGTTTTATGGCTGTTTATTTTTTATAGCGACATAAATATGTATGATCCCAAGTTGACAAAAAACAAAGATAAAAGCAAAGAGATGCTATAAACAACAGAACTAATGACTCTGCACCGATAATCAGTCTTTAAAATGCAACCAGTTTATGGAGCACAGTGGTTTGATCTTGTGAACTCAGCAACAATGTGCAGGTTTATGTAGCAGCTTTAAGGAAATGTTTTCTGGCTCATAACCATTATCCCTGCAATTAAACTCAAATTGATGGAAAGACTCAAATAAATATTTAAAATAGAATGCAGAAAGTTAGAGTCGTCATCATCAGGGGAGAATCAGGGCTCCTGCTCAGTCAGTCAGTCTGTGCAACGTCAGTTCATAGAAAAGCATAGAGAGTTGCTACATTCAGAGACGGTCCAGGAAGCATATATCCATTCTTTAGCAAGGCTAAATCACTTTGTCTTTTCTTTTTCTCTACTTCTCTCTGAGATATTGTTTATGGGCTACAATTAAATTTTACTCAACTAAATTCTACTAAAAGAGCAATCGTTTTGCAAACAGCATTGTTTGAAATCAGGCTCAGATGTCACCTAATGTGAGATATTGCATCAAAAACCTCTAATATAGACGAATGACTTATTCACTTATTTTGGTTGACTATTAAAAAAGAGTAACCACGAGTTAAAGTCTTTACCGTCTTATCTTTTTGTGACAAATCAAATGTATTCAACATTCAAATTTACGTGCAAAAGGCCATTTTTGCTCCACAGTAAACTACCAGTAATATGTAAGAACAAAAATCACATGAATCTTCATATTTTAATATATATAACACACAGCAAATTTTCATCCTTGAGCTGTTAGATTGTAAAAGGTTAAAAGTTTCAGCTTGTATTACATCATCAGCCCTGTAAGTAAAGCCAATTGATTTAATTCTCCTTCGTTCCTCTCTCATTTCATTGTTTACATAACTGAGCCAATTTAAATAAAAGAGAACGACTCAGGAAAATCTAAAAACGTGTTAATGTCTGAATAATGATATAAATCTGCTCACTGAATATATGCATGATTTTACAGAGACATGATGCCCTGTTGGCAGATGTGTGATGCAATTTAAATGTTTTCTTGCATATAGAATAAGATTAGATCAGTGAACACCTGAAGAAAAGGAGACATTTTTGAAGAAAATGGGAATATTTTAAAAGTGTCTGTTTTTGTGAGGAATGGTAAGATTCCCAACACCTCGAGTGTGAGACCAGGGTTGTTTTTACAGGTTGTCCAACAAGTGCTGTGTTTGGATCCTTAGCACAAAGTCAAGCTCATTTCCAGTGCAGGTTGGACTCCACCAAATCTGCCCTCTGTCACTGATTGTGTTTGTGGTCGTGGACAGGATCTCTGTGGGAAGAAGGGTGTCTTGTTTATCATTTCTTTTGCTATTTGCATTTGATGTGGTTCTGTTGGCATATTAAGAACAGAACCTTAAATAAGCATTAGAGAGGTTTGCATTAGGTTGCTGGGATGAGAGTCAATTCCTCTACTCTTCCTATTCCTCCCACTGGATTGTGACTGCTGACAACAGATTTTCAAACATATTTGTACGGGAGTTTCCAAATTGTCTTTATAAGCTCATAGGGGCTCTCAGGGTCTTGCTGTATTGTTGCTTGAATTCTGAAAACGTCAAAGAATTTGAAGGCCACCAGTTTCATCATTTGAGCTGCACAGGTATTGTACCTGTTGAACCTGGGTCAATTGTAAGTTTGGAATAAGTGTGAGAATACTTTTTACCTGTTGGCCATGCATTCTCCACACTCCTTTGGGCTCTTAGGAACCATTAGTTGAAGCTGAAGAACCATTAGTTGAAGAGGCAGCCCTGGTGGAGTCCAGCCTGCACTAGAAGCATGTCAGCATGTCAGCCTGGTCCTCATCCAAGTCTGTGTCCTCATCTAGAAGCTTCTGCACATCAGCTCTGAGTTCCAAAGTGCTTATGCCCCCTCATACTTGTCACTCAACAAATGCCTGCAACCATAGTGATAGTCACAACTAAAATACTTCTTTTTCAAGTTGTGTAAACATCTCTGCACTAACCTGAGAAATTCACACAAAAATATGTGGAATTCCTGGAGAATTTTGACCCAAAGTCCACAAGGAACTTGTGAGGCATTTGTGCAGCATACGGTATATGCAGGGAGCACACGTGCTGACAGTACAAATTAAACAAGACTGCAGCAGAAAATTTGCATATTTCCTCCAGTGAATTTGAGTCTCCATCTAAAAGCCAAAAGTTGTATTTCAGTGACATACCAGCTCAATCTGCACCAAATATGGAAGTTTAGCTGGTGGAAAAAAAATGGAAGGATGAAGAAAGTAATGGATCTTAAAGATTGGGGCTTCATCTTCAGTAATGAGGGCATTGCTCAAGTTTGTGTTGGTGTTGTGCCGAAAGACAAAGGCTGTCAATTTACTGGTCCACTACTTCAGTTTGTATCATCTTAGTACACCCTGTTCAGAACTAAAGCATCCATGTGTTCCAACCAAAGTGCTTATTGGATACATCAGCTAAACCTGGAGCTTCCTTTTCATGTAACATTTAAATGGACACACTGTCAACGGGGAGTTTGAAATAGGTTTCCGAAACCCAGAATCACTCTCTCATCTCACCGATTATACTCCAGCTCCTCAGAGGTGAGAAACAGTTCAAACACTTCAGTCGCAATTATGTTTTATGTGTTCATTACAAATGTCTTCAAGGAGTCTCGAAAAGTGAACGCCGTTATCCCTGCACTTAAGATCTGAAGTGTGGCCACTCCGAGCCGTTTAACAGCTAACCAGCAAGAACAAACGGGAGCGTTTATAGTGTGTGAAACTGTGAAATGAAAAAAATGATTTAAAAAAATCTCTCACCTGCTTGCCCACGTCCTCTGATATTAGGACACTTTTCACACATATCTGTCACACGTACTCACACGTTTCAATCTCCAGCCTTAAATCTGTTTTGACTCATTCTTATCTAATCTCTCATCTCGCTTTGCCCTTATTTAACTGTCAGTTTCTTTCAAAGACTTCTGCCTTTTAAAAGGTATTTTGTCGTTATTGATCTTTCAGGAGACTGACCTTTAAGTCAAAACAGCGTGACAGCTTTGGCATTGATGGGTTTAATGGTATCACATGTGCTAATTGTGACTTCGGTTCTCTGCAGACTTTGACAGTTTATTTGATTTGAACGACATCATTTCAGGCGGTATATAAAGCAATTAGCGCACATGTTCTCCCTCGTACATCTAACCATGTGATTCCCAGCAGACCACTTTATGGAGTGTTTAATGTGTTTCTGTGTTCAAAGCGTTTTACTTCAGACCGTCTCCAGGCTTTTAAAGCAGAGCTGACTTGTTTGATCATCCACTTGACACTTTGGTGGAGCTTTACTGAGCTTGAAGAGCCAGGATTCAACCACGGATGGCAAACCCTCTGTGTCACAAGAAGGTGAGGTCTAGTTGTTTTAACATACTGCAAAAAACATTTTACCACTTTAAAATAATACTAATAATTTTGTTGTCTCTGCAGATCAAGAGACCATAATTAAAAGATGTGAATGGATGCTAGGATGAAGACTCAGCCGTAGTTGCTGTTCCAATTCTGCAAATCATTAGCATTTTATAAAAGCATGAAGAACCAATATAAGCTCATAAGGGGATCTATTACTTTTAAAACCATAATTAATAAAAGTAGGAAATTATAGAAAAAGGTCTACAATACAAGTACAGTAACAAAACACCACTCCCAAGCACACCCCTCCAGGTCGCGCTGTCATAGCCCACATGAGCATTGAAGTCCCCCAGCAGGTAATGGAGTCCCCAGTAGGAGCACCATCTAAAGCCTGGGTCCCACACAAGATGTGAGCACCACTCCGTGTAGCGCGCGAGCCGTGATTTTGAAAGAAACTATTGTAATCAGATAAAGTAGTCCCCCTAGGTTCGCCACGTCGCGTCCCAGATGCGCTGGTCTCCGTGCATGGCGCTAAAGATTGACAACAGTTCTTTTTTTGAGCTGCGGCGCGTGTGTCACGACATTCTGGAGGACTTTATATTCAGAAATTACGACAATACGCTAAACCGCCACTAGTATGGCAAATATAAACAACCGCCAGTACATGGATGAGGAGCGTTTCATTGTGGAATATTTATGTAATTGAAATTTTAGAAACATACTATTCCAATAAATAGTTCACTTACCCTTTGTTGCAGAATTTAAAGATAATCCCACAAAACACTACGGTAGTTTTAATCTAACTGGTACACTTCATACTTCCTGTTCTCAGTTCCCGTGAGATTTTGTGACTATCATTTTGCAAGCTGCATTCAATGGCGCTCCGCTCCCAGGGGGACTAGTAAACTAGCCTCAGTCACAGCCCTACCACGGAGCGACGCTCACTGATTGTGTGGGACCCAGGCCTAACACTCATGCCAGGGACTCCAAAAGGGGTGAGAACTCTGAACTGCTATTTGACGCATAAGCACAAAAACAATTAAGACCCATCCCCAACCCTTTTATCTCCTGGGGTAAACAACATAGAGGCTTAGGCCTAGTTTGTACATCTCTGACAGCAAGTTTGTGCTCACATGCAGACGTATTGACAGAGACATTTTTGATTTCCATCGGTGTTGTGAAGCAATTCTTCACCAGGACAGCAGAGGGCGTATAACTTTTCTGCAGGTCGACCAAAGTTTGTTTACTTCAGCTTAGTAATGGCTGACAGAGAGCGAATTTTGATTGAGCTGTAATGGATTGATCTCAAAGAACAAACAATGTTGTTAAAAAGAATTAAACGGGAGTGAAGGAGACAGCGGCGTCTGTTGAATGTCCGTCCACTGAACGGGACAAGGCAGAGGACGAGCGAATATGCAGCTCTCGTTCAATCTTTGAGGGACATTGATGGATTATATAAATGTTCAGATGTTTTTCAAGCTGATCTAAATCTGCTTCCTTGAGATTCTACTTCTACTACTCTGTTGATACCGGCATCAAGGCGGAAATGATCTTGGGTTGATGGGCCGACCGATCAGAGACGTGCGCTCTCTGTCTCATTTGACAGATACTGTAGTTAGAAAAGTTAGCTTGACATCGTCTGTCCTTGCAAGCCTGTCGAAGAGCCCTTGCGTTGACAGATAATGACGTTGCGTGTCTCCGTCCCAACGCAGATGGAAAAGTATAAACTATCCTTTAGAGTCTTGGGTCAAAAAGCCCACCCCAGCTCTCTGCCTCTCACCTGGAGCAACTCCAGCAAAGAAGAGGTTCCAACCTCTCTCAAGGACTTGGGTTCCAGAGCCAACGAATGTGTTGAGGTGAGTCCAACTATATCTAGCCGGTACCGCGCGACCTCTTCCACAAGCTCCAGCTTCTTGTTCCATGTTCCAATAGCCAGTTTTCTTGTTCAGGGCTGCTAAAGCACCTGTCTTGGTCTGCGACCCAATCCACAATGCACCAGACCCTCATGTTCCTGCTGCAGGTGGTGGGTCCACAGGTGAATGAGCCCAGAACAGGCCCAGCCAGACCTCTTGGGTAAAAGCCTGGCCACCAGACGCTTGCTCACGGGCCCCAACCCCAGGCCTGGCTCCAGGGTAGGACCCCAGTAACTCTCCGGGCCGTGTACTTTGGCTCTCTGATTTTAAATCCATGAAGAGTATTTTGAACTGCTCTTTGTCTCACCTTTCACATGTAGGACCAGTTTGCCATGGGTGACCCTACCCAACAACTTATCTGGATATCACTATCAGGTTTATGGAATAAGTGCTTAGACTTCTGAGGCATTTTGAAACTATAAATCACTTGAAGCTCACGGCTGTTTCTCTAATGGCTGGGTGCAGGATTTATTCTTATTTCAACCAGAGGACTGCACAAGCAGTCGTCACAGCAAAGGTGAGAAAACAGTAAACTTGTAGTCAGTTTGTAATTTCTGGATGGGAAGCTGCAACTCAAGTAGCATCGTTTCCATTTGACACAAGTCCAGACCCAAATATCTGAGGCAGACTCAAACTATTGTGACTATTTTGTGGACTCAGCTCTGGAGTGGTCTCCTGAAAGAGGCACATTCCATAACTTCCATCCATCCATCCATTTTCTGTAGCCGCTTATTCCTCCACAGAGGGTCGCGGGGGAGCTGGTGCCTATCTCCAGCGGTCAAGGGGCGAGAGGCGGGGGACACCCTGGACAGGTCGCCAGTCCATCGCAGGGCCATTCCATAACTTGTGGTTAGTTATTTTACTCAGAGGTAGCCATTTCTGGAGGAAATTACTGAAAACATGATGGCTTTTGTTTGTTGTGCTCTCTTCACCAGAACATTTTATTTTCTCTTTAAGGTGCACTTTTTTGCTGTATATTTTAGATTCAGTGTTTTCATAGATTTAATTAAATCTTTTATTTTCACAGTAAATTATATTTTACACTTATTCTTTGGAACTATTGCACAGCAACTCAGTAAACTCACTGATTTAATGTTTATCTTGTACTTATTATTGCAAGAAAAAGATAATTTTTAAAGATTTTTTCAAAGAGATGAGTACATTTCTGATTCTGATTCACCATCTTGAGAACCTGATTAGATTCTCACTGTGTGCATGTGGTAATATATCTATTTTTAATTATCTAAGTGACACTTTGGTTATTAAACAATTTTGAAATTAAATTTAAATTTACTTTCCAAGAACAAATCCTAACAGCTGTGCTGACAGCTTCATTTTTAGAACAACTAAAATCTACGTGAGGTTTTGAATTATAATTTCAGAGACCATGCAACGCTTGATTAACTCTGAACTATTTATTCCAACCAGCATGAGGGAGACAGTAGCTCTGAGACAGCCGCTTTCTAATTGGTGCATTTATGTGGCTGACACTTCAAGTCAAATGTCTTCAATCACTTTCAGATGGAGAATCCTATTCATGTACAGTATGTGCTCTGCCCACGCTAGCTATTAGCTTCCTCCGCTTGCCTAATTACTGTCATTCATCCTTTATCAATGAGAAGTTGTGTAAAGCAGCTGCTACCAGGTGGCTGTGTTCTCGTGCAAACACACACACAGACACACACCTATGTGGTGTTTTTTCTATTTTGTGTGAATTTTACTTCAGTGATCTTGTTCTACTGTGGTTCTCCTGTATTTCCAGTGTTTTCTCCCAGATCACACAGTGTAGCGCACTGAGTGTGTGTGCGTGGGTGATGTGATGTGCTGGAATCTATTTGAGGCTGCATCTCTGACACAGAGGTGATGACATATTTTATTAACTTATGTTCAGGGACTGCTGAAAGTCTCACCTAGAGCTCGGCTGAACTTCCCGCCCATCATACCTTTCGATCCTGTTTGAGTTGCTTCAAATCGCCCCGGCCTGCTCATCCTTTCCTCACGCTAATCCCTCTGTTAGTCTTACTTCACTTCTCTCCTCTGCTCGGGCTGTTTCGTTGCATCTCCATCCACCAGGTCCCTGTTATCTGTAATCCCTCCGTGCCGTGCCACCTCCTACCAACCAGCCTTCACCCTTGACAAGTAGCTAATTGGATGTCACCACTGAAAATGAAAGGTAAAACGGACAGTAGATAAAACCATAAATGTGTCAACTGTCTCACTTTTGGCAAAAGATGGAAAGAAAGGCAGATGATGATGTAGATAAAATGTAGAGGTCAGTGAAGGAGTGAGGAGCGGATGAAGGGATAAGCAGCTGTAAATGCAAGGGAAAATGAGAAGATGTGATACAAATATATAGGAAGGAGGGAGGGGGTGGGGTGACAAAATGATGCAAGAGGCAAAGGCCACTGCTGCCGTTCCCTGTGGCCAGTAATAAAATGCTCCAGTCAGATCTCTGGTGTGTACACTCTTGCATGAGGAAGCACACATACAAAGGGCAGTTAGACTTCCTGATCGATTGAACCATACCCCGCTCTGACGTCTCAGCAGGCCTCAAGATGAATGAGCTGACCTACGAAGGAAAGGAGAAGAGAAAAGAGGGAAAAACAAATCTTTGCTTTCTAAATCTCTGAGGTTTGTGCCACATGGGCTGCAGGATGGAAGGTTACAACTGTGGTTTGTCTCAGTCCCTGTGTATATTTACAGCCCTGTCGAATGAAAGGATGTTTATGTGCAACTAAACAGAATTAAACAGCCATGCTCTGCAGAACTACAAAAATAAACTGTAAAGCACCAAAAAGAACATTTTACATGCAACATTTGCTTTTTTATTTTTTGCACATCTTTATTTGGTTTTTCTGTGGGAGGTTTCTGTTGATCTTGCTGCACCTCATGATGCAAATAAACCTGAACCATCAAACCCAGAACTCAAGTCTCTGGTGTCATTTTCCAACTCAAACTCATGTCTCAGTTATTATAGATTCAGATCACACTTCATCAGAAATCTCAAGTTTTTAACAACCAGTGTGTCAACCTGTAGAGCAGCAAACAATACCTGACTTGATGAGGATGTGAAAAGCACCAAACAAGCTGCATGTTGCATAAATCAGCATAAATCACAGGATTTACAAAAGGAGACATGTGTTAGTGCCTTTTGAGGGCTGTAATCACTGCTGCTTCAGTTTGGTTTGACATTAGTGGTTTTAAGTTGCTTTGTAGAGGGAAAAAGATCAAGATTTAGTTTAAAAAAAGAAAATCAGGTCAGTTTTTTTTCTTTCTGACAGTTAACTTTTAAACTTTAGATGAGTAATAGGGTTCTGATGGGTTCTTGAAATCCTTCAAAATGCTCAAAGTCTAATGTGAACTTGTCATTTTTAGATTTAGATAATTTATCACCAGTGTAAGGGACTGGAAAAACTTGAAAATCCACCTTAAATGTGCTTGATATGGATGTTGGCAAAACCTATAAGAACTCTGCAATAAAGACCTGAAAAGAAGGTTGGAAAATGAGAGAATATCACCTAAAGTTAAAATCATACTGCCAGAAAATGCCTATCTAATAAATGTCTTTAAAAAATTAGTGACAACGTGTTTTATTAGTGGATGGTGAACTCGCTTGCAGCAGTGAAATTTGGAGGTTTGTTAGTTTTACCTGCTACAGGAGTCAAGTGACTGCAGCTGACAGGATTTAAGCAGCATTTTATTAACACAAAGACCATTTTTAATCTTTTATTTTCTTTAATTTTCTCTGTATGATATGTGTGGATCTGTTCATACAGCCCGTTGCACAAAACGCTAACATTTATGAATGTAGCATGGGTCAGAAGGAGTTTATCCTCAGGTGTTTCGACCCTTAAACACAACACCCTCCTGGTGGTGGATCAGCAGTGATGTTGCTGCCCGTCTCCTCCTGGTTACCAGCTTGACTCCTCTCCTATTCCATAACCAGCAGGAGGCTCTTCCTTCTGCCTCCTCCATCCTACAAACTGCTGCCTTTCTGTCCTTCCCTGTCATTCCAACAGCTGTGAGCGTTCTCCAAACTGACTGAGCAGGGGAATGTCTACAACCAACCTCGAATGGGAACAACTACTGTATGCCTGCCACCCTTTCCGCCCACAGTCATGCAGAAGATCTTGGTACTTCAAGGTTGTCTGGACAACCTGAGGGAACGGCAGCTTTCTTCCCAGGTCAGCCTTCATAGCCTTTTGTAGCAGACTGGTTCTACTTACTGTGATGTCACTCCATTTATATTCTACATCAATATTCAATACAGTTGCAATTTTATCTTTAACAAAATGATACGGGACGTTCAAACTGGATCCCTAGAGTTCTCTATTCAGCATTGTTTGGTGGGTGAAACAAATCATTCAATATGTGTTGAGAAAAACTCGACAGTGGCTCAATTTATCTCCTGGATGAAGTCCTCCGCTGGGTCCATGGTGGTCGGTTCCTTCTGTCATGACCGGGGTAGTGCAGGACCCAAACGCAGGAGGACGGAGGCAGGAACAGGTGAGGTCAAACCAAAGAAGCTTACGAACTCAGGAGACACAGGACACATGAGGCTGGGGATACAACACAAGGAACCGAAAGGGAGTGACTGAACTAAACAGCGTATAGAGAGAGGGGCTAGTGCAGGACACTAATACCAGATCAGCTCCTGAATGGATCCAGGCTGTCTTGAGAAGTCTGTATCAACAAGTTCAGAGGAAGTCCTTCCCGCTACTCAGACGGCGACTTGATGGCCTTAGTGATCTGTGTCACTTAGGCTGGACGAGACTGGTCCCAGGTAGCCCTCTCTCTGGTAAAGCTGCGTGTAGACGATGTCGAGTCTAATTTGGCAGTTCTGATAAACTGGAGCTGGATTCAATGGTTCTTCTTAGGGTCAAATTAGAATTTAGGGCTGTTGCAAAAAGATGAGTCATCTTAACCTGACCTGGGTCTGGAATCTGGCTTGATTCCAGACAGGAGGTTTTCAGTTAGCATCTTGACAGAGGCTCTGGTTGACAGAGACCCTGGAGCTTACGCAAACTGAGACTGAGACTAGAGAAATCCGGAAATCATATGTTTTTATAGAATTTAAGATAAACCAATGATTTGTCAGGAAAATTGAAAGAGGCGTTACCAAGAGACTCTGTTCACTCCCTCTATGAAACCAATAAAGAAAAATGTATTTTCACTGAATCAAGGTTTAAACTCAAAAAAGTCATTATTAGTATATTTATACTATTATATTTATATTATAGTATTAAATATACTAGTATATTTATTATATACTAATATACTAACATTATTAGTATATTTATACTAATATGACTGATAATAAAACATGATTAAATCATAAATTAGTCATTTGATGTATTCAAGATTTAAAATAATGCATTTTAAATATTATCATAAATTATGATTTGACCATTACTTTCTAAGCAACGCATTCTGATTAAACACCTCGTATGAAAAACAATCATTGTTATTCATTTGTCATTGAGTCTGTGAAAAGAGAAATAATTTTATTAAAAAGGAGAAAATCTTTTCAGAGAACTTTTTAACTGAAGTAGAAAAGAGGTTCTGTGTCAAAGTCGTGTTGTGACGACTCCACATCTTGTTGTAGAAAACTGTCACAAGTGACTGAATGTTGTGGCTTCAAGAGAACGCGATATCTGAAGGGATCCTGTCTGCACAAGTCTGGTAGCAGAGTGACCAGTGGCTTCAGCTGACCTTTGACATTTGCATGACCTTCTGGTCCTTACAGTTGTGCAGAATGATATTTTGCTGCATCACAAAGCTGACCATCATGTAAAATACACAAGAAAAATTAACCACATGGTCAAAAGGTATACATCTTGCAAAAAAAAATATATGTGACATTTTCACAAGGATATTCTGGAATTCTCATCTGTACCTTTTTGAGTTCTGTTGGTTTAGTTTTGACTCAGTTCACTTCTCCCTCCTCAGCACCACTCTGGTGTCCTTTCCCAGTTGTTTCTCATTGTGTTGATTACTCACATCAGTTCCCATCACCTCCAAAGTTTTTGTTCTTTTCCTGGTCATACATCTTAGTCCAGTCCCAGTGCTTTTAACCATTGTGTTCCCCGTTTCATGTAAGTTTTTCATTACTAAACGTTCATGCCATCATCATGCTCCTGCTGTTGTCCTGTCTGCACATGGATCTTCACCCTCAACTAACCATGGCAGTGACCACCTTTTTAGTGTATATTTCAGATGGACTTCTGCTGAAATCAAAATAATTTCCTGCACATTGAAATCCTGCTTTTATTTTCAGAACAGTTTTCTCCAAAATGCATTGTCATGTTGAGATCTTAAAAAAAGACATAAAGGCAGAACAAGGAAGCACAGAATTAGACTAAAACTTTAAACTTTATAATGAAAATAAATGGCTGAAATGGCAGAAAGAAAGGAAGATGGAGAAAACGGAACAAGACAATTAACAGAAGGATCTGAAAATCCGCTCCAGGACTATGTAACTGATGGGAGGGTGATTACTGGGTGAAAACAGTTGTGTTGATTATCACACGGAGGACAGGTGTGCAAGGTGCTGAACAGCTCAATGAGCTGTGACTGATTGAACCCTGCGATGTAGTCGTACAAAACAAACCACAACTGAAAAGAGCCCAACTGAAAATATCACACCGTCTACGCCCGACTTTAGAGACTGGAGAGGTGCGCGTGCACAATTGTAGAGGTGGGGTAGAGGGAGCGGGAGGGGCCTTGGATTCAAAAAGTTCTCTCTTGCTGAAATGCTCCAGATAGTGCCTTTAAGTGGTCATTTTTTGCTTTTTAAAAATTAACTATTAAAACTTACTATTCTTTTTTTTTTCTACTTGAGAACTTGTCTATCTTGATCTAGACATTTGCTGTTACAACAGTGTGAATTTCTCTGATGAGCAACAAATAAAAATTTATTTATTTTTAATATTTTTTGTCCCCACCCTTTTTTTTTTTTTTTTAGCTTTTTCTTACACCGTGTGTGTTTTTGTGTGTAACTCTCTGATTCCTGTAGACAGTCTTGAACTGCTCCTGCTCTGCCCAGCGTTCAGAGCCATCCATCACCTTTCAGCTGATGGTCCACTGCTGGCTGGTCCTGTCGCTGCCACTCAGACGGGGCGACGCTCACGCAACAGCCACGAGAACGACTGCTGTGCGCTGAAAAGGGCACATCGACTTATAATTGGAACTGCGCCCATACTGAGCTTGAGACTAATTAGCTGTGTATCCAGAAGTGTGACTTCCATACTAATGGAAGATATTTTGTCTTGCAGCTGCTCAGCCTTCAGCAGGTAGGTGACAACAAACCGATCATATTTCCTCTGCTAAATTCACAAAACGTGAGCATAATGCAATCGCACACAAATATTATGTGTCAGTAATGATCCTTCATTAAGATCATTTAGAACAAGAGCAATAAATAAAACAGCTTATTTATGAAGTTGTTTTTCTGCATGCCATAGAGTATTTAATATTTAGTATTGGTACTAATTGAAGAAGTTGTAATCTATGATGATGCCTGCTCACAGATGGCTCCTATTAAAACGTATAAATTAGATTGTTGGACAGAAAGGTGACAACTAATCAGTTTTATGTACAATTCTTAATTTACATTTTGTTTTTCTACAGTAACTTTTCTAGTCTTACGCACACATTTATATAGAAAACACTCAAAACTTATAACACTGAAGCAAACCTTCACTACAAGGCTGTTCTATAATCAGAGCATAAAACTGCAAGACAGGAGAGGGAAAATAAACATATGATGAATTCGTGTCAGCAAAACATACGTAGAGCTCAGTTACATTTAAAATGTCTCCTTTTATAGTTTTGAAGACTTATGCTGAAAAGAATACGCCCCATCATTATTTACCAAAGAAAAGGGGAAAAACTACATAAAAGTATGTAAAAACTATAATTTACATCTTCTGTCCTGAGTGTTGTCTGCTAAAAACAAGGTGCTACGTCAATAAGCTCACAAGAAAAATATTCATCTTATTGCCAAGTTTATATGCAGTTTTCATCAAATTGAACTTAAAATTTGCAATTTTTATGTTTTTTTACCCATTATTACAAACTCAAATTCCTTGAGAGCCACTATTATACAAGTTTGAGTCTGCAGCACACCTGATTCAAATGATTTTGTTACCTCAAGTTCTCCAGAAGCTTGTTAATTACTTGTTCAACTAAATCAGGGGTGCAGCAGAGAAACCTCTATAAATTGTGAGTCAGACATGAAGAAGAATGGAGGCTTGTGCCTGCCTGCTTTTTTTTGAACGACGATTTATCAAAATTTGGAACGTTGACACTTTTAAAACACCCAATTTTTTAAAATAAATATTCTTTGAGTTTACATGAGTGCATGCACATTTTAATCATATCAATAAAATTAGTTTATATCCGATACAGAACTTTGAGTTTGATGCATTGATATGTTGCACAGGATTGATTGCAGTCTTTACCAGAGACTCTGCCCTCACACCAAGGTAAAGAAGAGAAAAATTAATGTGGTCGTGATGGCAAAGAGGATGTAAAGGATATGAATAAATATACAATTTATTGCAACAATCACTCACATTTGAATGCAAGAAAGCTACTTCTAAAAAGCATTGAATATCATGAAATGCATATGGCAAAGTGGGACGATTACAATGAGCAGTTGGTGTCCTATCTTCCTCATACAGTTAAGCACACACTTGAAGTCAAATACGAGATATCCACCAAGACACAGTTACACAGCGACTATCCCAGCCTTTGGTGTTGTCGTGTTCCTGCTTTAAACCTCAGCGACAAAAAGATTCCTGCACAACGATGCTTCTGCACACTCACTCCTCATCCTCTATGCACAATTGCAAGTACAGTAACCTCAAGGGAGCATCACTCAAACTACTGAAGAGCATCAGGAGGTGATTACTGTGATCCAGCCATACGCTCCCTGCTCTCCAGTAATGGATCGGGCCACAGCCATGCCTGTTGAGTTGATGTTTTAAGAGCTTTAATGGACTAGTAAGATGCCGATGTGAGCAGTTTTTGCTGTTCTATTTTTAGGATTTGCCCTCCCACACATTTTAATTTCCTCACACTTTACTTGGTGGTCTTGATTATTAATTCTGTTTTCTTTAGACTTTGGCAGCTTTTTCGCTAACTTTCTGTTGAGGTCTTGCTTGACCTTCGCAGCAGTGTGTTTAAAAATGAGGAAAGTGGAGAACAAAAGAAGAAAATTCCTCACAGCTGGTCTATTTTTAGCTGATCTCTTTTATGGATAATGCAGTGTAGAGCTCCCAAAGGTTTCTTAAGTAGCTGAGATTCCTTTATCTTTAAGTTCATCACCTCTGGTATACGTCTCTTTTGCTTTCCCCCTGTTTCATATCCCCCCTACCCCCTGTGCCTCGGCCTTGTAGACTGTACGCATGTAGCCGATTCAATATTGATGAGGTGGATCGATCAGAGGAGCAACCCCCTTCAGCTGCTGATGGTCATCCAATATTCTGATTCAAGCAATAATTTGCTGCGGTTAAGGATTTCTTCCACTTTTAGATCCTCAGAATAAGTAACTCTGATGAAACTTTATTTATTTTAAGACATAAATTTGGTTCTCAGACACGAAGACTTGTTCCTTTCTGAGTTTTGCCCATTAGGTTTCGTTTGCTGTTATGAGTTGGGGGTTTAAATCGTTTCTAGGGTCTCTGGAGGCTTCGCCACACAAATGATCCTCGGCTGCAGCAGCTAGAGTATCAGTCATCATCACAGAGGTTTATGTGACTGTTGGTCTAATACAGAGCAATATCAATAACAATCTTTGCACTACATCTGTCTCACGTGGAGGTTAACTTGATACAAGGTGCTCTGAAGATTGCCTTTCCCCTCCGAGACTCCAAACCGAGTTACATTTTAATCTTCGGCTGAGTTTTAGCACCCTAACTTACAGTATCGAAATTAAATGAGGTTCACACACAAAGCTGACTCAGTGAAACAGATCTGCTAGAGGAGTAATTGTGGGGAAATTAAACTTGTCTTTTGTGTTACTGCTGTTGTCCAAAACAAAAGAGTAAAACTGAATTACTTAGAAACAGAAGCTGTGTGAAATCAGGCTGCTGAACTCATAGGCCATTTACAGGTTTATACAAGATTCAAACTGGTTTTCATAATTCCCTCATAGGATGCTGTAAGCAGCTTTTGGTCCTTATTAAAAAAATACTGCTGGTCCTGATGCAGTGTGTAGACTGTTGATGCGACTTTAGATTAGTCACAGGGAGAGAAAACATATTTTATTTTTTTAAAACTAGCTCAGCAGATTAACCACATAAATAGTCTTTTAGCAGTCATAAATTACCGGTAATTTGGACTCTAAGACCTTTTGTTCTTTTGCTCAGCTACTTATGTTTTGCATCAACAAATTTGCAGTTATGTCTAGGTCTAAACCATCCTGATGACATCAGTTTAAACTGCATTTAAACCAAGCATGTTTTACAGGAGTCTTGACAGTGACGAAGGCTAAACAGGAGGGCTGTTGTTCCATCAGGAGGACAGGCTGCTCGCCTCCTTCGTGAGCACACACTGCCGTAGTGTACCACCAGATTTCCATCTATTCATTTTAGTGATGTCATTTATGGCTATTTGAAGGGAGCCGCTTTGCAATATTTTGAAAGAGTAATGTTCTAATCATAAAATCAGCACTGCTATGAATGATGGATTTACATGTTAAAGGTGTTTGATTGGTGGAGCATTAATATTGTTTCATTGTAAAAGAAAATGTAGTGATGTGGGCTGAATTTAATCCATGGATTTATTTCCTTCCAAATGTGTTTCTCTCCTTTTTTTTTTTTTTGCTATGAAATCAAACTAGGAAATTGCAAAGTAGGCATGCATAACGCGCACACCCGCAACACTGTTTGGGGACACTCTTTGTTGCGACACCTAAGTGTGCGTCGCTCATTAGCTTCCCCAATAGAACTGATGGGTCTATGTTGCTATACTCTGACGTTTTAAATAAAGAGCTGCTCTGTTTCAGCCAGCAACTTAGTGTCATTGAATTTTGCCTCCCGGCCTCTAAGATCACAGTTAATACAGAAGAAAAGAACGGTTCTCTACAAGGATTCGGTTCTCCTCATTCACAGTGAAGAAGATTTGATTCGTTCATGAACATGACATCACTAATTTGTTTATTTTTAATTATTTGAATTTTCTCATTAAAACTTTTGGGCCACATTTTTTGAAGCAATGCCAGTTTCAATGTAAGTCAGAAAGATGTGGTTTTATTCTAAAGTGTGCTGCTCAGTACCAAAGTTTTTAACTTCCACACTAAGAAAAAAACATTTAAAAAACTTTTTGCATTTTTTTGAGTCAGTAAGACATTGATATTAAGGTCATATTAAGGGAATGCATTTTTAGTCAAATATTCCTTTGAATATGAGGATTTTTTTGTAGATTTTATCATCAGTTAAGTGTGTGTGTTTGAATAACATCTAGAGAATAAAATGTTCTCTACCAAGCAGCTGACCTGCCAGTTAATTAGGCCAAAAGATAAGAGGGGATATCACTAAATAAGGGAGATGGGGGACATGAAGGATGTTCTACAGGTTTTTGGTTGGTGTGGGGGGGGGGCTGACATATAAAGGAGCCAGGCCCGGATTAATGCACAGGCTAGGTATGGCTGAAGCCTAGGGGCCCCGTGTGTCTGGGGGCCCCCATTGGTCAGCAGGGTTTTCAAATTTGCATAGCGGCCGCCTCCAGCTGATTTCACTCTGCCCGCAGCTGTGTGGATGTTATGCAGTTGCAGCAAACAGATAAATATTGTTTTGGGTTTTTTGTATCCAGTAGTAGTGTTGTCAAAAAAACCCAGTTCTTCTGTACCAAGTCGGTACTAAAACAAATACGGTTCAAGGATTTATGAGGAACCGGTGGTACTGACGTAGCGGGTCCACCTGGTTTTTGCGACGCTAGCTGATCATTTTTCGTCAATTTCGGTCATTTGACAGATTAAAATCACACACCTGTGTGTGTGTGTGTGTGTGTGTGTGTGTGTGTGTGTGTGTGTGTGTGTGTGTGTGTGTGTGTGTGTGTGTGTGTGTGTGTGTGCGCGCCATCAGACCGCGCTGTATTGGCGAGTGGCTGCAGCCTGTCAGAAAGACTCCTCCTGCGTAAATGCGCAGCGCTCCGGATTCTGGACGTGGAACGCCACGTCCAGAATCCTGGAGCTCAGCGGTTCAGAGAACAAGAACTCCCAGAGCATTCAAACCAACAGAGTTGGTTTATTTTCTAGATCAGTCTGGATTTATGAACTGAACTGAGACATATAAATGCTGCAATCGGAGGCGATCGCGTGGATGCGCTCATGCGCTGCGCCAGTCCTCAGACGGGGAGAGTTAGAGTTCTCCAGATGAAGACTTTGTGATCAGCTGGTTTATTCTCTAGATCAGTCTGGATTTGAGCTGAACTGGACCTGGTGTGCAGATCAACTGAGCTGAACCATCAGAACCATGTGATCTTCTGTTCTGCAGCTTCATTAAACATCAGGTTCTCCAAACTGCAGTGGAGGAGGAGGAAAGGTCAAGGAACGATTGCAATATTTTTTTAAAAGAAATGAAATAATGCTGCCGAAAATGTCACTATTATAATTTCTAAATTAATAAGTGACCGGTAAAAATAGATTATGACCGAATTTTTTTTTTTACCGTCAGTCAAACTGATTAGGATGGTACCACCTCTGCCTCTATTTGAGCAGGAAAAACCCTGAAATATATGATTTTATTTACATTTACATGCAAGAATATTCTTAAACTGTATTGGTCCACAAAATCATAAGCAACACTGATTGAGTAACCAAATAAATAAATAATAATCATATATATATATATATATATATATATATACACACATACATATATATATACGCATATATATATATATATATACACATACATATATATACGCATATATATATATATATATATATATATACACATACATATATATATATACGCATATACACACACACACACACTCACAAGCGATTGGAACAATCAGTAGTGGTCAAAGTTTCGGGTCACAGACTAGGGGGCCCCTGAACAAGTGTAGCCTAGGGGCCCCAGTGCACCTTAATCCTCCCCTGAAAGGAGCATAGACTAGCAATGTTTCAGTATCTGGGTTTATCGTTTATAATTTTCTTAAATCCATAATTTCATGATGATGTAGAGGATATGTAGAAAGTGAAAGTGTCTAATTAGTCAAAGTCACACTGTCTTATAGAAACTTGGAGTCAGGATGTCATCCAGCACTGTGAAAACATGCCTGTATGTAACAATGTTGTGTAACTGTGTATAATGTTGTGTAAATGCCTACAATATGATATACTGTAACTGATCATAAATTGTTTGCTTATTTGAATGAATCTGCACTTAATGAATGAGTGTTTTATTAGATATTTCAGTCAGTGATGATTGTGATGAGTTTTAAACGTACAATGAGAGTCATTTTGAAATTTGGACCAAGACCAAGCAGAGAAAAGCTCCCAGTCCAGACTGCATTTGAATCCCTCTGATTGTTATTGATTGCCCTGAAGCATTACACCGAACACCATGTTATCAGACATCAGAAACCTTAATCAATCCGGTCTCGGGGCTAATGCTAGTTGAATGTTTGAATGCACTAGCTAGCACGGGGAACATAACTAAAACATACAGAGGGTAGAAACTATGAAGCCTAACACTCGAACACACACATGCACAACCCGGCGTGAGCTCTCAGTGACAGGAAGAGCATGATGATGAATGGCTCATATCTGCTTCCTTCAGACAGCTTTCCTGCACAGCGGACACAGGGACGGTGAAGGTCATCGGTCAACACATGATTTAGCCTCCATTCTTACTTGTGTGTGTGTGTGTTTTGTGCATGTGTGCCCATCCTGGCTGCTGTCCTGTTTTTGTCTGCGACCATGGTTTCTCTGGTGGAGGACTCCAGGCCTCTTTCTCCCTTCCCATCTGCCCCGGCACCGCCTTTTCGTCCCTCAGCTTGCTGCACTGACAGCCAGAGTTGCCACGGTGATGGATGGCTCTGCGCTCAGTTTCAGTGTCAGAGTCCTGCTCCTCTGCTACCTGCTATGTGGGTCCCTGTCAGAAACTTCCTGTCGGGTCAGCTATACTATTTTCCCATCTCTACTAGTTTATCCTCCCCTTTTTTTCCCAGTTCCTGTTATTCAACCCCGCCGCTCCATCGTCTCTGCTTCGTTCCTCACATCTACTGGATTTCAGAAGTTGAAGCAAAGTTCAGCATTTCCCAGACATATTTTTGTCAAATTTGATAACTCGCGAGAAACCGTGGAGCAAAGCTTCTCACCACCACATGTTTATGCTCTCTTTAACATTTTCATTCAAAGCATTTTTCCATTTCCATATTCAGAGTGCGAGGAGGGTAAATGCAAAACACGTTAATGAACATCATAATGAGCTTCATGATGTGAAGTCGCTGCTCTCTCCTTCCTCGACACATTGTGCGCGTTGCGTGTCAGTCTCCAACTGCAGCTATGTTTTTGCAGTTCATTATACGAGCCGGCTTCCTAAGGAGTGACCCCAGTTTTGCACCATGCATTTTAACTGCGTGGCCCTTTTGAAATGAGGTCCACAAGTGATGCATTCGTGAGCGTTGTCTGTGAATGTAATTAGCCAATTAGTCTCTTCTTTATTAGAAACCAGCAGCAGCAGCCATGCGTCTCTGCTACCAGGGACTAGTTAGTATGTTCTAATGAGCCTTTAGCTCCCAACCAGAAACCCTGTCAAGCATTATTAATAAAGAGGCTATTTGTTCAGGCCTTCCAGTTCAAACACTGTTGATACCACAGAGCCATGCTTATTAAGATGTATCTGCAAGGTTGTACTGTGACACCATCTTTCACAAAGGTGACAGAAAATACAGATAAACTCTCTGCAAACTGTGTAAATCGTGATTATATCAAATACAATGTTTGTATTTTCCATCTCTTCTTAGGCTATTTATGTGGAAATCTATAAACAGACTTCTAAAAAAGTGTCTCTCTGGCTTTTGTGCTGACGATTGCTGTCATATTCTTAACTACATCTCGCCAAATAGTTGCATTACACCATCGCATTGTCAATAACGACCAAGAGCGTAGACGTGGAATTACGTTTTCAGGAAGAGATTATTAACATTCATCTCTCCGCGCCGGGGTATTTCTCAGTAATCATAACAGACTTGGTATGCTAATAACAAAAGCAGTTTGTGACAGGTAAATTTTAAAGCATTTGATGCTGAATTCCTCACAGCATGAAGCTGATCAAACAGGCAGTAGATGAATACAGACGTAGAAAAGTGCCCTTGTGGAGCTAAAAAAAGACAAAGTTATTTACTAAAATAACAAGCAAAAAAAAAAAAGATGTTGTGTAGGAGTTTAAATGTCACTAAACCAGGAAATAAAGTGTCTCCTGAGATCATGATAACAAAGAAAGGATTTAATAGGTTTTAATCACATTAATCCCTGAGTAAAGGAAGCATGTCTAAAAGTTACAGAGATTTAGGAGTTTCAGATCATATGAATGAAAATAAAAGTGTTAATGGACAGGTGGTGAGGCTAATCCAACAAAGAAAAACAGCAAGTTATTTGTGGTTCATTTTTCCATTTGCCAAACTTTACTCACTTGCAGGTTTTGATCAATTTGTCCCTGCCTTTTTGTATGAAAACAAAGCTGTCTGCCACAGGTTTATACACGTCCACCTCTGCCTAATTTATACCCGTTTTTAACCATTTAGTACCCGTTGTCACTGATTTGTAGTCACCTTGAAAGTCGCTCTGATTGATGCCCTTATTTCCTGATTATCATTGGTGTGGTGAACTCTGGGCTTTTAGAACTCAGCATCTGCACTGTTGAGAGGTTTTTAATGGTGCATGAGTAATTTGTGCACCAGATTGAGAAGTTATGCATATAGATGATTTAATGTACTGAAAATAAACAGTCACATGGATAAAATAAACATTTTATATATCATTCTTTATTCATTATTGCTTATTGCACATCCTGTTCATATTGACCTGTTGCCTGTATGTGCATGCATGCATTTTGAGTTGCAAAAATACATGCACAGATAAGTGTACGTGCACAGATGTGAAAGGAGGACCATTTCACTTTGAACTTGAATGAAATTAACATCAAGCTCTTAAATGAAAACTTACAAAGTTTGGGTTGCATTTGACTGAGTGATGATTAGAAATAATAAATCTTTTGAAGCTTCTTCAGAAAAGGCTGTGCTTCTTTGTTTTTGTGTGAGAAACACTCTCCCAATTCAAAAAAACACAAAGAATCAGACATTTAAAATGGACTATTCGCCTAAATAATCTATTTTAAATCTCCAGTTTTATACAATCTTTTTGATATAATAAACTATTCAGTTGCAAGTAGAATTTTTCGTACTTTTTAGATCAATGAGCTGAAGTTTTTATGATGTATTAATTAGTTCTTTGAGCCAAAGTTACTCATTTGCAAGGGTTTTTTTTCCTAAAAAGTATTTTTTCTACTGATATGTCAATCTTCTCTTAATTTAGAATATTTTCTGTTTGTTATTGTTCAAATCTCTAATTTCTAAAAATAAATTAAGAAGCGATTGAAAAGGTGTGCTGTTTGGGTCTTGATGAACCACTGCACTGGGGCATGAGGACACCGATACCATACGAGATCATCTCCCTCTCAGAACTGCGTGAGCCTCCTGGGACTCTCTGAGATGTGATTGCTCTCTCTCACCACTCTGCTCCTCTCCCCCACAACACTGGGGTGAGTGATGCCGTTTCTGCCTCATCTTTGACTGGCAGAATAAACACTGTAACCACAACAGCGACACTGCGAAACAAACTACCAGCAACAACAGAAGCAGACAGACGCAACACAACTGTGACAGCGTACGGCAGAGGAGATAAAGCAGCGGAGATGGGTGTGTGTGAGAGCCCAGTGATAATAGAGTTAGGGTATAAGAGGAGATTCAGATGAAGGTGACAATCCAGAGAGGGGGATTGGGTGTAGAAACTTTATTGACCATTTAGGAAAGTGTACAAAAAACCAGCTCGTTAGAAGTTGCTAGTAATTAAAACAAAGAGAAAGAAAAGGGCGTACAGCGGTGAGCGGAGGAAGGAAAACGAGAAAAGAAGTTGAAGATGAAACACGTGAATCAGAGCGAGAGGGCCAACGGGAAGAAAAATCATCACGAAAATAGATTCTAAAAGGAACAAACAAATCAGAGGCGAAAAACGAGAACCAGACACAAACGGAGAGAAAGATTGACAGGCCAAAAGGGGAGACCATGGAAATGCATAGCATCAGGCTGATATTGTCATTCTGTGCAGCAGCCCTGCTCCAACATGCTGATTATGAGAGCATCATTTGAGACTGACAACCTTGTTCCTATAGTACAGCATGCCAAACACATTCCCAGCCCCCATCCTTCTCTTTCTGTGCTCTCCCCCCTGAGCTCGCACAATTGTCGTCTGATGAGGACTGAATGATTGGAGGAGGAACGAAGTGAAAGAATAACTGGAAAAAGTAAAAGGCAGAGAGAGAGAGAGAGAGAGAGAGAGAGAGGCTGGTGATGAGGAGGAAAAACACAGCGAGGGAGAGAGAGAGGAGAGGAGGTGTGGAGAACACAGACTCAATGCAGCTGCAATTAAGGGAGCCATTTTTGTGCCAGGGAATATGCTAATTCTTCCTTTGTGTGAGCGGTTGATTGGCCATCGCGCTGCTCACCAGGCAGCGAGGGAAGGGGAAGACGTGGGCTCGGATGCCTTGGTTTGGCATGACGTTCGTCACAGACCTCGTCTGACTGCACCGTCACTGTCAGGGGGGAAAAAAACAGTTTGTTTACATTCATGTATGACCTTTTATGGCTGTTTTTTTCATCGATGGCGAATATTTTTTCAGTTCAACTTCATGCCATTTACCAAATGCATGCCATGTAATAGCTATGGAAACAGACGAACAGGAGTGAGTGTGCCGACATGATGCGGGGTCCTTAATGTTGTTGAGACACGTCTTGTCATTCAGCATTTTCACCTCCGCGGCATCAGGCGTAATTAGACCCTCTCCTGAGGAAAAACGTGGAGGCGAGGCTTCGTGGCGAGGCAGCGTTAGGCCTGTCAGCCGAGTGCCGCTGGTGATTAACTCTCCTCCTGAAATGTGCACACCTGTCCTTATCATATTGCGCAGCGTGCACGTAAAACAAAGTGAAAGGTTGAAATAGAAGTCTGCTAATCCAGCTCATAAGATGCCATCGTTTTCACAGTGACCACTGACACGAAACAGCTTTTTAAAAATAAAAGAACCACAATTCCTTTTAGATTCAAATAAAACATGAACACTATTGTGAGGAATGTAAATGAAAGCAGAGCACTGAGTCATGAAATGTAATTAAGTCAGAAAATAAGAAATTATAACCATCTGTGGGGATTTGGATTTGGCCGTATGGTTCTGTTCTGGGAGTTTGTCATTCTGTAAGTATTTTTGGAACGCCTGCAGCATTCTACCCATCAACACCAAGAGGAAATGGTTTAAAACCAGAAAAACAACACGGACATTACAAGTAAAAACATGTGAGGTTAGCATGTTACATTAACACATGTTAAGCAGATCTTAAAATGTGGAAAATCCTGTTGTCATTGTGTATCAAATCACTAGAATCCAAATGGAACCAGGAAGTTACTGTCTCCTTGTGGAGTTTTAAGCCCCACCCCCTTCATTTTAACTAATGAGAAATGTTCCTGATTCAAAAAATAAAAACACAACTCTGATCTGTTTTTCCAGCTATTGGATTTTGTTGATTCACATCGTTCTTAGTTTAATGTAGCATGTTCTTATTTCTTATGCATTTAGCTGTTATTTTGTGCTATATAGCCCCAGTATGTAGGTTTTTCATATTTTGAAATCTTGTTCTTGAGCCACTATGTGCTAATATGACCCTTTAGGGTTAATGAAAAGTAACTCAGTCCCATCTGCTGCTTGTGTCCAGAATACCACGTTTGCAACTTCTGAGTCTCTGATCCGGTGCCCTGAAGTCTCACAAAGTCACGTATCTCATGAGGATTAGGCTAACCCAATGTGGCTAGCTGTTATGCTAGCGCCAGAGTGTTTTTAGCTCATGATTCCTGCACTTTTTTAACCTCTCCCTACTTGAACACAGCTGATTTCTTTGAATGAGTGATGAACCGCTCCAGTAGAATGCAGTGAAGGCCGAGGAAACAGAAGTTAGATTTAGGTGCTTCTGAGCAAAGACAATGCTAACGTTTTTACTACAGTGATTTAAAACGGACACTCAGGGATGCTAAAAACAAGCCAAAACTGCACAGTATGCCTTTAAAACAAACATTAGACGTGATATCACCTGTAAACAGGATCTCAGAGACATGCTGTCTAATTTTCATACAATCTGTATGTTAAATTAACATGTCAGACACGTGTTCTGTACGTTGGAAAGCTTGTAGAGTCCCATAAGAGGAGGAAGTAAAATTTTGATTTGACTTTGGACATTTGAATGAATTTGCTGAATTTAATTAGGAATATACGTAATATAGGAATAAACGATACAAATGTGCAAAAACACGACATGATGAAAAGTTAAAGGTGGTTTTTGCAAATTGATAATTTGATACTATTAAATCTATCTGAAACATTCCATCCCCTTTGTCCTCTTGCTTTGAGCGAGGATGTCAGAAACAGTCGGGAGTAGCGAATGGTTTCATCACCATCTGGTCCCCAGAAGAAGAGGGAGGCACAGCAGTTCCCTCATGATGCACACCCACTCACCAGCCCACAAGACCACCAACACACACACACACACAACTTCACTCCGTGGTCCAAAGCCAGGATCCCGCAGCACCACCGACATGGACGCTCACGCCAACACACATGCTGGCGCCACTAGGACCATTCCGACGTGAACACACAGGGACAGGCAGGCTTCTCCACCCACGGTTTCTCTGAGGTACGGTCCATCTGCTCCCTCCATAGATTTACATGGTATTCCAATATGTGATGTGACTTGCCAGCTTGGTGTATAATCCAGTCCCATCAGGTGCAGGTGTCTGAGGTACACATAGACCACAGGGTGGCTGAGATACACTGGAGTGAAGGATTATTTACCTCCTGATTTTTTCAGTTTTTGCATTTTTTTGTCAAATTGTGCAGATCAGCTAAACAACTTTCAAACTCAAAGGTAAAAAAAAACATGTAGTTTTCAAATGAGATTATCCTATATTAATTGAACAAAAGCTATTCAGCCATTCTGACCCTGTGCAAATATTGTATTGACTTCAATCAAACGTCTGCAATAACTGGCAGAATTCATGGTTCCATCAATCACAGAAAGTGGTTCAGGTCCTGAACAGCAAAGCCCCAGACCATCACACTACCACCACCATGTCTGACTGTCGGCCTATTGGTTTATTTTTCTAAAATTAAAAGTATTAGCTTTACTTCAGATGTACACACCTTCCAGAAAGTTCTACTTCATTCTCATCAGAATGTTTTCCCAAAAGTCTTGTGGAGCATCAAGATGTGTTTGGTAAGTGTGAGACGGGATGAGGTTTTGTTTTTCTGTTTACTTTTTGAGATCTTTTAGCCTACTTCTTATTGTCAGACATAGTTTATTGAAGTGATGTCTTAATGCTACAGGTCTAGTAATCAGGACGGCTGGTGAAAGTGAACTCAGCTTTAGAAATAACATTTATGAGTTAACAGAGGAATCTCACTTTTTTCAGCATTGTACGGGTTGCAGATTATATTCCGTTTTTTAATGTGCAGAAGAGATGTTGGGCTTTACAAACACATTGCAGGTCAAACTTTGTCTAAAAATCTCTGCAATCTTTATTTTTTAATTCTATAAAATACCCAGCTCCCAGCATGTCTTAGAAACAATCTTCAAAAGCTAAAAGACTGGTTTCCATATCAAGGCTGTTTTGTTTATACTGCAAACCGACACAAGCACTGTTAATAAAGTTATTCACTGGAAACAGACAGGCAGCGCTTAAGGTCATAAAATGCCCAGAGGCATGTTAGAAAACATAGAAATACCTATGAATAAAATATTAAGCTACCACTGAATTGAATCTGAGGTGAGATAGTAAAATTGTACACATGTAAATCCCGCTAAGAGATAAAAGACCCCCGAAAAAGAACACGTTAGAGAAGCATGAACACACAAACGGTGCATGTGAGTCGACGTGAAAAATAAACTCCCACTGCATGTTAATTGTAACACTCTGTTCAAAGTGAAGCTGAATGCCGATTGAGCTCAGACATGCGTACGGGATCAGCCCACGGTGCAGAGCTGCGAGCGCTCAGGTTGCTGCTGCAGCTTAAAACATCACTGATGGCTGTTTCACCCTCTGACTCACTAAATTAACTCCAAATCCATTTACCAGCGTTGCAGCTTAAGCCCTCCAGTTTGGTTTGGGTCTTCAGCGGTTTCTTCTAATTGAGTTTCTAGTAATTACCACAAGGCTAATGCATTGTAAGTGCCTTCTAAATCAGGGGTAAAGATTTTGTTTCAGACTACAAGTGCACACAGTGATCGTATACATCAGAACATAAGAGGGGCTTTGGGATATGCAAAGAAAGAAAGGGGGGGAAAAGGCAGATACTGCTACTTTTATGACAAGCAGCTCCCAAGGAGAGGATCGTCGTGTCTCAACCCCCCCCCCCCCCCCCCCCCCCCCCCCCCCCCCC